>ML784208.1:108752-131860 GCA_009831015.1 Picea engelmannii | reverse complement strand
ATAAGAAAAAGAGAGATGTGTTAGATCTTATGCATACTGATGTTTGTGGGCCTATGCAGACTAGGTCTTTAGGAGGTGCATTTTACTTTCTGTTATTTATTGATGATTGCATGAGATACACATGGGTTTACTTCCTTAGATGAAAAAGTGATGTTTTGGAGTACTTTAAGGAATTCAGAACCATGGTGGACAAGCAGACAGGAAAATCCATCAAAATCCTCCATTCAGATCAAGGGGGAGAGTATAAATCAGGGGACTTCAAAAAATATTGCAAAGATAATGGAATAGTACAATAGTTTATAGTACCTCACACTCCACAGCAAAATGGAGTCGCTGAAAGAAAAAACAGAACTCTGGGAGAGTGTGCACGCAATATGATGAAAGGTAAGAATCTCTCAAATGCATTTTGGGTTCAAGCCATAAATACTTCAGTTTATTTAAAGAATGGAAGTCCAACAAGGTGTCTTGATAATGTTACTCCTTTTGAAGCCTTGAATGGTTCCAAACCTGCAATTCATAATTTGAAAGTATTTGGATGTAAGGCTTTTGCTCATATTCCAAAGGAGAATAGGAGGAAATTGGATGCTAAATCCATTAAATGTATTTTCATTGGGTACTGTTCTGAATTTAAAGCATACAAACTATTTGATCCTGCTACTCACAAAGTATTTGCAAGTATAGATGTATTTTTCCATGAGCAGGAAGAAGGAAATCATGACAACAACAGTCATGAGGAATGGAAGAGACTTCTTGATGAAGGAGTTAAAGAAGAGCAACACCAACAACAACCCACACAACAACATCCATCCCCGCAGCGACAAAAACAACAATAGCAAGAAGAACTCGGTGATATGGACAATTCAAGCAGTCACAGTTCACCTAGAGGTGAAGATAGATCTTCACAAAGTGGGGAGGAAGATAATCAGTTGAGAAGATCTTCAAGATAGATTCGACTTCCTGAGAGGTATAAAGACTATGCCCTAATGAATAGCATTTCAAATGTCATAGAACTCATGAGTTTTGATGAAGCTAATGAACATGATGAATGGCAAAATGCAACGGAGGAAGAATATGAATCTATAATGAAAAAAAATACTTGGGAATTGACTGAATTGCCTAAACATAAGAAGCCCATTGGACGCAAATGGATATACAAACCCAAGTTTAAATCAGATGGTAGTATAGATAAGTATAAGGCTAGACTGGTGGCAAAGGGGTATTCACAAATAGAAGGTATTGATTATGCTGAAACATTTGCACCAGTAGCTACAATGAATACTATCAGAATGTTAATTGCTTTAGCTACAAAGTATCATTGGAAGTTGCATTAGTGAGATGTTAAATCTGCATTTTTGAATGGTGAGTTAAAGGAATAGGTTTACCTTACTCAACCCGAAGGGTTTGTTGAAAAGGGGCAAGAACACTTAGTGTGTAAGTTAAAGAAAGCATTGTATGGACTAAAACAGGGACCTAGGTCATGGTATGAAAAGATAGACTCTTTCTTTCATCAACAGGGTTTTATGAGGAGCAAAAGTGATCCAAGTTTGTATACCAAATTTGATGAACAGGGGTATATAGTATTGATTTCATTATATGTTGATGATTTAATAATTACAGGAAATGCAGAGAAGTTAATTGATGAAATCAATGAGTAGTTATCAAAGGTATTTGAAATGAAAGATCTTGGTGAGTTACATTACTGCCTAGGTCTTGAAGTTTGGAGAAATGAAGGCCAAACTTTTGTTTGTCAGAGTAAGTATATCAGAGAATACTTAAGAGATTTAAAATGGATCAGTGTAAGTCTTCTACTGTTCCGATGCAACAGAATGTGAAACTTTCTTGTGATGATGGTTCGAATGAGGTGAATGGAACTGTGTATAGACAGATGGTGGGTAGTCTGAATTATCTCACCACAACTAGACCTGATATTTCATATTTTGTGAGTGTGTTAAGTCAGCTCATGGTGAAACCTCATGAAAGCCATTGGAATGCAACAAAGGCAGTACTCGGGTATCTAAAAGGTACACTTGATTATGGTATTAAATATATTGATGCATCTGATGTTGAGTTGACAGGTTACTCAGATTCTGATTGGGCTGGCAATCCGAATGATCGAAGATCAACCACTTTTATATGTTCATCATTGGATCCAGGGTTGTTTCATGGAGCAGTAAAAAGCAGCCTATTGTATCTTTGTCTTCTACTGAAGTAGAATATAAAGCCTTGTGTGCAGCAACTTGTGAAGTTGTTTGGTTAAGAAGACTTCTTCAATATGTTGGAGAACAACGAAAGGAACCTACGATGATTAGATGTGATAATCAAAGTTCAATCAATATTGTGAAGAATCCAATTTTTCATGCAAGGACAAAGCATGTGGAAGCTCAGTATCATTTTGTTAGAGAAAAGTTGCAATCAGATGAAATAACTCTTGTGTATTGTAATACTAGTGAAAATGCTGCTGATATTTTCACTAAGCCTCTTGGAAAGATTAATTTTGAGTTATTTAGGGAGATGTTAGGTGTAGAAGTCAATCCATTCTCCATTAAGGGGGATACTTGGAAATAATGGAGTAAGCACCAGTTGTAAGCACCAGTTATAAGCTTCAGTTGTGAGAGTCAGTTGTAGGCGTGTTAAGAGTTAGTCCATAGTTGACAGTCTAGTTGTCTTTGGTTTGCATGTAACCCACTCGGTAGAGTCTTTTCCTATATAAGGAAGTAATCCGTCTTCATTGAATAATAGAGAAGTGAGTGTAGCCTCATCGTGTGTTTGTTTCACATATTTTATCTTGTGATTGAGAGACCATTACACAATAGATGGAAATTGGCGAGCTCATCATCCACTCGTTGCAGCGTTAAAGAAAATTGTTGCACGGATTAGAGAGGCATCCAGATCTACAAATGCTATCAAGGAGAAAACCACCACGTGAGAGAGCCCGTGTGAAAAATCCAGAGGAAACCATGTGGAGGAGTTTCGATCATTGTTTTTGGAGATCAATCTATTAGAGTGTCTGCCTGTGTGGAGGATATCCCTTGGTTAGTCAATAGAGAGGGTGGGCCTTCCTAGATTGTGCACCTGCCATGCACCAAATATCGTCTAGATCATAATTGAAGGTTATGAAATATTAAATTTTTCATTGCCTGAATTATATGAATTTGTAGCTAATCCGATCTGCAAAACTTATTGGCGTATAAGTATCATATATGGCTACAATTATTTTGTTTTGGATATAATAATTGTAGTGAACGAGTGCGGAATAAAATACCATATTGAGCATAATTTTTAAGTGTTGGCATAAGCGAAATTTTCTATGTGTGTTGCATCAATTCGCCTTTGCGTAGGGCCCAAACATCTTGGGTTTGTGAACTGTGACCGCCATAATCTCAGAAGGTTGTATGGTAATACATGGTGTGGGACATTTAAAGGCACCTATAAATTTGGATACAAAGTGCGAGGGGGAGACTTATCGAGAGACGAGGAAGCAATAAATTTGCACGGAAAGCCTTGAACGGACATGCGATATGCAACATACAGACTGTGTATCTCCTTCCTTGAGAAATTAAATAATCAGGGGTTTTGAGAAAATGGCCACGCTGTTGACGGATTTGAGAAATCTCCCTCTGAAGAAGTGGAAGGTTACATAACTAAAATATGAACTCAAGAGGCGAAACATATCAACTAAATGTGTGAAGGATGATTTGGTTAAAAGGCTCGAAGAAGCCATCCACAATGACGGTGAAAATGCCAATTCTGGTAACATTCAATTGACAGATTCTGGTATGAATGAAAACAACGATGGTAGTTATGTTCATGTTGAACACCTTGACAACAATGAAGTGGAGTCTATTATGTTACACGAAAACCAAATCCCCAATAGAAAAGATGATGACGATGAAAAATGTCAAAACCTCAATGATGTAGTTGTGAAAGGAGCAGTAAGTGATTCCAATGAAAACCATGAATAATTTGAATAAATATATAAAATATTGATGCCAAATTTTCCATTCTTCTCAGGTATAAATTATGAACCTTGGGCAACTGAAATGAAAAAATTACTATGGCTAGTAGATTTATTACATTATGATCATGAAGGTCGTGTCAATTTATATGATAAGAGAAGAAGTGAAATAACATTACAACTTATTATGTCAACATTGGATGAAAAAATCTTGTCTAGTATTTTGCGTGAGTTTGGTAAAATAAGTATTCCCAAAATATTTTGGAATATTCTTGAAATGAAGTACAGTATGAAGTAGAGTGGGAATGTTGAAGTTGATGAAGGCATTATTGTTGAAAATGATGATAGTGTTGAAATCTTTGTAACCGAAATAGCGATTGAAAATGGTAGCATTGAAACTACAATGATTAATGAGGAAAGTGTGTCTAACACTAAAGTCACATTTCGTAGTAAGGAAAGTCCCTATGATGCAATATTTAGTGATTTGGTGAATTCAAATGAGATTGATGATGGATATGAATGTGTCACTGTTGATGAACTCCCGTGTGAATATTTGGTAAATTTAGTTAAATATCATGATGAAAACTTTTCAAGTGAAAGTTGGTTCCAAATGTTACAGAAGAAGAAACTCGTAGACGAATTGTTAAGTGGAAAAGTAACCCTGCTTGCAGAATAGGTGCATGAAACTACAACTAGGAAGATTGTAGCAAAAGAAGCAACAAAAGACAAAGATGATTCAACACTTGATGACAATGGAATTAATGCAACAACAATAAAAGTAGAAGCAGTTGAACAAAAGGAAGAGCACTCAAATGAAGTGTCAACAAATTTTGAAGAAGAATTATTGTTTCTTGAAGAATGGATTGAAACAACCTATTTTGATGGAACTTGCACAAAAATTGCAGTAGTAGCAGATGATATAAATGAAGAATCAATAAATAATGAAGACGACATAGAATGGGAAGAAACAATGGATACATATGAATAATTTCATGGCATTCTAATGCATTGGAGTCCTAAATAAATTAGATTTTACTATGAGTTAATGTTGCAACATTCCATTGAACAAGGCATAGATTATTGTGGCCAAGCATGGAGGCCAACTATTAATGAATTTTTTTAAGAATTTATAGATATTTAAGATTAATCTAGGACAGTAAAGCTTCAGCCAAGTTACTCAGACCAACAGGCATGTTACTTATGTTAAGCATTTGTATTGTAGACAATCCATTTTTCCATTAAAGGGGAGACTTAGAAATAATGGAGAATTAGTTGTGGTGATTAGTTGAGGTTGGCCCCAATCATTTCCAAACGTATGTAATAATGTATTTATATCTTGTAATTCTCATTGATTAATTAAACAAAGATTGGCTTTTCTTCCCCAACCTCTAGGTGTTGTCTCACCTGTGAGTAGGTTTTACATCCTCTCTATTCTTAAGTTAAATAACAATAAATAACAATAAGAGAAATTAAAAGTAAAAATAAAAAAATAAGCTTAACAACCCATTACCCTATCCACTGTGCTTTGGAACAATAGAGTTCTATGCTCTTCTATGTTTATCTTGAATACAAAAGGGATTACTGGTATACAATATGGATGAAGATACGATAGAATTATCATGATCATACATACCTATTTGTTTCCTACTCCACTTAAGCGATTGAGACAATTGTGGGATTCTTGTCTTTGCCCTGCATCCCCAATGAGACCACCTCTGCTATTCTTTCATACACAAATCAATATTATTTCAGGTCCCTTCACATTCGATGGCCCGAGGAACTTCGTGTTTCTCCTGCATGATATGCATGCGGGTTCAATGATGAGAAAGAAATGGTACAATGTATATGTTTCTCAATACTTCCCCCATAAATTACTCTCTTCATGGGCTTTTTGGGTTGAGGGTTTGAGCCTCGTTTGGGCTCCCACATGATTTCCATTTGCACACAATGTCCATTTTGATAAAATGAGAATAAAAGAAGATAATACAAGGAAGACATAAATTCAGAAAAACAGATAGTGAGCAGAGCATTTAGAATTGAGTATATAGTTGAGCAAAATAGGCTCGAGCAAATCAAGAAACAAAAAGAGAGATCCTAACTAACTCGTACAGTTGGCCAAGATAGCTGGCAGTGTACAGTCACATACTGTTGAGGTTATAGATGTATTTAACACTCCCTCTTAAAGTCAATAGTTACAAACATCAGCACTGATAATGCCCAAGTGTTGTCTCTAAAGGCAAAAAATGGACTTTCGTAGTGGCTTTGTAAAAATATCTGCGAGCTGATCTCGAGAGCCACAAAATTGAATTTCTATGTTACCATTATTGACTATATCGTGTATGAAGTGAAAACAAGTGTCATTATTCTTTCTTTTCTTGTGAAACACATGATTTTTGGATAGAGAAATTGGTGAGGTGTTGTCACAGAAGATAGGAGTTGGCTCATTTTCTATATGTGACATATCATTCAATATTCTCAGCCACACAGCTTGGCAGGAAGTTGAGGTAGCAGTGCTATAGTCTGCCTTTGCAGAAGATATTGATACAATGTGTTTCTTCTTTGATGCTCATGAAATCAGGTTCGTGCCCGGGTTAAAAGAATGTCTTGAGGTGCTTTTCCTGTCATCTAGGTTTCTTGCAAAATCATTGTCCATGTAACCAGAGAGATTATTATCATGAGACTGAGGGTACCATAAGCCAAAATTGAGAGTGCCAACAACATATATCAGAATCCATTTCTCCATATTCCAGTGGGAATCTTTGGGGGATTCCATGAACTTGGAAACAAGGCTAGGTGCATACATAATATTAGGCCTAGTTGTTGTCAGATACAAAAAACTTCCTACTAAAATTTTGTACAGGGTAGAATCCACTATAGGGCCTTCATGTTTATTTCTCAATTTTGTGCCTAGGGGTATAGGAGTTTCTACTGGATTGCAGCCTTCCATGCAACATATTTTGATGATGTCTACTACATACTTTTGCAGACAGACAAAAATGCCTTTGGTTGATTGGTCAACCTCAATCCCCACGAAATATTTCATGATGCCAATATCTGTCATCTAAAACTCAGATTGCACAACATGTTTAAAACTGGTTAATTCAATATTTCCGGTATATATCGTATCATCAACATATGAACATACAATCAAAATTTTATCGTGTTGATCAGTTTTGGTGTAAAGAGTTGGCTCATTTTGGATTTTCCTGAAACCAGTCTTGATCAGGTAAGTGTTAATTCTGTTGTACCACGTTCTTGCAGCTTTCTTTAAGACATACAAAGCTTTCTTCAATTGATACACTTTGGTTGGATCCTCTCTGAATTCAAATCTAGGTGGTTGATCCACATAAACCTCTTCTTCTAAGACACCATTTAGGAAGGCTAACATGACATCCATCTAGTATACTTGCCATTTGTGTTGAGATGCTATGGCTAAGAGAGTCCTTACAGTGTCCAACCTTTCAAATGGAGAAAAAGTTTCACCATAATCAATACTTGGTTTTTGTGAGAATCCTTTGGCAACAAGTCTTGCCTTGTGTTTTTCAATCAGTCTCTTTTCATTTATTTTAGTTTTTTAAACCCACTTGACACCAATACTTTTCTTGTGTGTGGATAGATCAACAAGATCCCATGTGTTATCGGACTAATCGGAAAGGTGTAAACCCAGTAGTGGACTTAACGGATGTCCGGTAAGCCCACAATGTTGAAAACAACATTGTGTGCCAACTTGTTTTGTGAATCCCTATCATTCATTGAAGCATGGTTATGAGAAATTTATTAATCGCTTCGACTTGGCCGTTGGCTTGTGGGTAATACGGCATTGAGTTTTCATGGTGAAGACCCAACTTTTCAGTGAGTTCAGACATCATGAAGTTTCTAAAGTGGCTACCGTGGTTAGTGACGATAGCCTGAGGAACACCAAAATGAGCTATGATGTGATTGAAAATGAATAATGCCGCAGTCTTTCCAGTATTGTCAAATGTCGGTATCGCCTCGGCCCATTTCGTAAAATAATCTACGGCTACAATAATGTATCCATGCCCCCTGGCCGAGTGGGGGTGACATGTCATGAAATCTATGCCCCATTTTGAAAAGGGACCAACGGAGACCATAGGGTGAAGAGGAGACGCATGTGACTGTATCTTATGATTATAGGTCTGGAAAGTGTGGCATTTTTGGACAATGATTATGCAATCGTTAAATAGAGAAGGCCAAAAATACCCTGCTCGTAATATTTTCTGGGCAGTGGCATACCCGAATATATGACCACCACAGACTCCATAATGGCAGTCATTTAAGGCTTTCTCGGGTTCATCGAACGTGAGGCAGTGTCGAAAAATTGAGTCAATCCCACGACGATAAAGAGTATCCCTGAGGATAATATATTGATGGGCTTGGTAGCATATTCGACGTCGGTTAGTACTGGACAAATTAGGCCGGAAAGTCTGGGTTTGGAGATATATGATGATATCGCCATACCAAAGATCATCGAAACTAATTAGGAAGAGGAATTCATCAGGTAATGAATCGGCTGCTACATTTTTCGTTTCAGAGTAGGGAAAGTCGCATATCAACTCGACAAACACTAAGGACTTGTTGGAATTAGCTCATTCGAATTCCAAGTCAAACTCCTGGAGTATCACGATCCATTTGGAGTATTTTATCCCTAGCAATTGACGTGTGAGAATGTGTTACATAGGCTTGTAGTTAGAAATCACCATAGTCTTGCGAGAGAGGATATAGTGTCGGAAGCGTTGAACTGCTTGGACGACTGCCAAGGCCAGTTTTTTGACATGTAAATACTTGGTTTCAGTAGGCGTTAGACTTCGAATCAAGTAATAGAAAACATGTTCATAATGAGAATCATCCTCTTGGATGAGAACCATAGAGATGGTGTAATCTGAGGCTGCGAGGTAGAGGAAATAATCACGACTATAATCGGAGGGGAAGCGAAGCGGAGCACGTGTTAGGGATAGTTTCAAATCTTCGAAGGCGTTGTTTGCGATAGTATCCCATACGAACTCAGACCCCTTTTTGAGTAGTCGCATAAATCCAAGAGTTATATCGACATAGTTCGGGATGAAACGATGAAGAAAGTTTGCTTTCCCTTGCAAACTTTGTAACTGGAAAAGTGTAGAAGGAGGAGGGAGATTAAGAATTGCATCAACCTTTAAAGGATCCACCATGATCCCTTGACGTGAAACAATAAATACTAGAAGTTGGCCAGATTCTACGCAGAAAACGCATTTGTGAGGATTCAAGCGTATATGGTAAAACCGACAGCGGAGGAAAATGACTCGGAAGTGGATTGGATGATTGACCCAACACACGGAATGAGCAGATAAGTCATCAAGATATGGCTGCATGATGTGCTTGATATCATGGAAGGCATAAGACATAGCACACTGAAAAGTTGTGCTAGCGTTCTTGAGACCGAAAGGAAGTTTCCGATAGGCGAAAGTGCCCCAAGGACAAATAAAAATAGTCTTGTGTTGATCCTCGGGAAAAATATTGATTTGATTATATTCGGAGAAACCATCCATCAGAGAGAATATTTCACCTCTGGTGCAATCGTCGACAATCTGATCGATGAAGGGAGTAGGAAAGTTGTCTTTAGGACAAGCTTTGTTAATATCCCTATAATCAATGCATACGCGGATTGTGCCTTGTTTCTTGTCGATCGGGACAAGATTGGAAACCCAGTCAGTGAGGGCCACTAGGTAAATAAAGTCGGCTTTGAGAAGTTTCTCGACTTCAAGCTTAATAGCAACTTCTTTACGTGGGATGAAGGCGTTGTCGGACGGGTTTAGCGTCTGGGTATGGCTTGATCTCATGTATCACAATGTCAGGGTCGATACCTGGCATTTCTTCATAGCTCCAGGTGAAGACGTCACAAAATTCTTTGAAAAGTGACTTGTAGGTGAAGATTTTATCAGGGGAACACGAAGCTCCGATATGCACATTTTCGACAGTTTCAGGTTTGATGGATATGTTGAGGGGAATAGTGGGTGAGATATTGCTTAAGTTCCCTTCGGAAAAAACATCGTGTGTGGACTCAGGAATGGTGGAAATGACGACAACGATCAACGGGGTCGAGATCTGTTGGTAGCTCTCGATGGTGTGTTGTTCCAGGAAGAGGATGGAATGGTGATGTCCATCATTCCAAGGTGTGTCTTCCATGACAGACATAATCATCTCGTCCGTGGGAAAAATGATGTGGAAAGGATCTAGAGATAACTCACCAAGAGAGGGGGTCTAAGGGGTTGCCAATTGAATGGCCTGATATGTAAATTTGACCAGACTTAAAGGCATTTTGTCGCCATAATGAAGATGATCGCCAGGTTCAGGTACCATCCATGGGTCGTGAGATGCAGGGGTTCTGTGAATGGAGGTGGAGATCATGTTTATCGAAGCGACAGACGAGTGTGGAACATTAGGTGGTGGAATGGGGAAGGTACCCATTAACGAAGAGTCTTTGAGAAGACCTACATCGACGTTCTCGTAATCCGGTGGGGTTTTAGCGATGAACGGTATGTTGCCAGTATGCGTATCTGAGTTAAATAAGGCTAATTGGTCGACGATGATTACCTTTCCTTGATGTGGGAAACGTACAACATGAAAAAGAGTGGACACAACTACGTGCATGGAATCGATCCAACTACGGCCAAGCAAAAGATTGTAATCGAGAGGAGCGTCAAAGACTTCCACTTTGACTTGGACCATTTTGCCTTCTAGCATGATTGGCAACGAAGGAAGGACACTGTAAGGCTTAAAACCAGAGTCATTGAAGGATTTGAGTGTGTTATGGGATTCAGTCAAAGAGGGAGAGCCGATGGATTTCCAGTAGGTAATAGACATGACACACGTCGAGGCACCCTCATCGATAATGGTTATACAAATGTTTTTTTCGAAGACAATCACTTAGATTTGGAATGCGAGTTGAGGGGGTAACCTCAGAATGTGATCTTCCAAGTAAAAAATTATTAAATTCAAATCCATTGGTTCGATTCCACCGATAGATTTCAACAGTGCCTTCCGTTGTGTCAGACAACTTTGGAGGACTTCGAGGGCTGACATCGTGGAAGTTGCTTGGGCCAGATCTTCAACAATGTTGTAGTTCTGGGAAGTATGAGCATGAGGATTGAAAGTTGATTTCTGAACGATGCCCTTCGGAGGGGGGCGAAGAACTGTGTTAAGGCTCGGTTGTTCAAGATGAAGAGGATCGTTGGTAGGTGGAGTCATGGGAGACGGTTGGACCAACAAAGGAGGTATATGATCAACCTTCTCTTTAGAGGGAGAATAATCTTTGGATCGAATGGTAAGTGCGATGTCATTCTTCCTTGAATCGCCAGTACACATTAATACATAGGATGTAGTAGAAGGGGAAGGTTGCTCATGAATGACCAATTGGGCCTGTTGTTGAGAGGGGAAGGGTTGGGACAAAACGGTCGGAGTGGGTGGTTTCGGGGCCCCTTGAAGGAACTTAGTAACCTCGGCGCGTCATGAACAATCCTTCGTGTAGTGATCATCACCACAGATTAGACAAGGGTATTGGGGTTTGCGCTTATCCCTATTGTCAATAGGTGGAGTTTGGGTTTTCTCTACTTGCGAAGTATTTTTTTCCTCCTTATTCTTACCCTTTCCCTTTTTGGATTTGTTTTTACCGGCTGGGGTAGATTGAACTGCATTTACCTCAAAAGTCTTACCGGTGGGAGGGGTGGGAGATGGAGTGTTTTGAACATTAGAAGAAGCAGGTTTGGGGTTGGTGCTTGAGGCAGAATGTGGTTGGGAATGGAAAGTGACAATAACACCTTCGGCTGCATGAGAAGCAGCTGGAGTAGTTGAAGTGGTGGAAGTGGAAGGATGAGGTGCATCAAGGAGTAAGTCGTAAAGAGTACTCATTTGTGAGTAAAAGAGGTCAAGGTATTGAGCACGACTTATGGCCTGTTCTTTGGTGACAAGTCCACCCATAGCGATGTCACGACTGATGTCGTTCACAAATTACTTTGTGAACCACTCTGTCGGCAACTGATCAAGAAGTTCAAGTTTGATGAGACGTCGTCTCTGTCGTCACTCATGAATGTGATCGGATATATGAGTGGCTTTGTTTTATTTGAAAGAACTCAAAATCTCGATCCCCATTTCATAACGGATCAGTAACTGGTAGTGGGTGAGGAAAGCCATAGCTAGGGTGTTGAAGTCGGCGAAGAAACATTGTGGTAATTCTATATAGCACTTTGTGGCAGAACCTATGAGAGTTCTTTAAAAAAGCCGTAAACGTATAGAGTCATCCATCAAGGAGTTGGATGAGCACCAGAGGTGAAAAGTCATCACATGATTGTTTGGGTCCTCTCCCGCTTTGCCATCGAATTTAGGGATGTCAGATGGTAACTTGGCTTGTATAGCGGGCCATTGGGGAGAGTGACGGATTGGATCATTTAAAATCCTCGACAGATCCGGGAGGTCCAAGGTGGCCAAGAAGGGTAACTTTCTATTCACATGCGGGTACTGGTGGCTTTGGGGAGGGAGTCTCATTGGCAAACCAGTGGGACCATAAGCAGTCTGCATATAATGCGAAGACCCACACAGATTCGGTGGTTGTTGTAGAGGAAAGTAGCTCATGGGATTGTATCCTTTAAGAGGGATGTGAGTTTGAGAATTCGAGCCACAAATAGGATTGGACGTACCTGGATATGGTTGGCCTATACTAGGGGGTATGACGGATGTAGCTGAAAGCTGTTTCCCCCCAGTCAATTGAGGATTATGTTGTATCACATAGTTCCAATACTTGGCCAAGGATGGAGGTATGTTTTGTCCATAGGGTGGGGTTGGTGGGGGTTGAGTCCCAATTGGGGGTGGTGTTC
Organism: Picea engelmannii; assembly: GCA_009831015.1. Classification (NCBI taxonomy): domain Eukaryota; kingdom Viridiplantae; phylum Streptophyta; class Pinopsida; order Pinales; family Pinaceae; genus Picea; species Picea engelmannii. The sequence continues at coordinate 119,041 of ML784208.1, read as the reverse complement.
CAATTGGGATTTGTGTTCCAATAGGAATTTTCCCTACAAGGGGGGGGGTTGAGTCAAACCTCCTTGGTGAAATTGTCCACCAACAAGAATCTGGTAATTTTGTGTGAACGACGGAATGGTGCCACTAGGATTGGTGCCACCAATAGAGCATGGAAAAGGTCCTCTGAAAGAGGGTTGAGGAAGTGTTGGAATGAAACCAGGAGGAGAGTGCCCAGACGAAGAGGGACCTGTAGGAGTTCTAGATGGAGTTTGCATAGGAGTAGGAATAGAAGCATTCAATGCCCGGTATTCTGGTGGAAGTGTCGAGGTGACACTGGGCGAGAGCGATGTGCCAATGGGGGCTTGACTAGTCGTCGTAATCCTGGTGTGAATACTCATAGTATCTGTGTAATGGACGATTTGTAAAGGGAGGGTCAAGATGTGGTTGGCTCGTGGAGCTTCTGTACCAGGAAAATAATAAGCAGTGGTAAAAGGTACTGTGTCTAGGTCAAAAGTTTCGGGGAACGCAGGTGAGACGGTGATATCAATGCCTGCTCCTGATCCAAAGAGATCCCATCTAAAAACGCTAGTAGACAAAAAAGGATCTTGGCCCTCAAGTTCTGGAAAAGGTCCAGCCGGTGATCCAGAAGACAAAACAACTAAGTCTCCGGAATAATTCACTCGCATAATACGTCTCTCAGAATCAGGGTGAGGTCAAAAGTCCTCTCAAGAATAGGTAATTCAGAACCGTTCTAGAGAGTCAGTTCTTTCAACTTGTGGAGTGGTGACGTCTTGGACTTCACTCTATTCAGGAGAGCCCTCTGGTGAGCTTGTAGGTAGGGGTTGAGAACCTTCCAGATTTTCTAGAGGTAAGCCCTACATTCTACGTGAATGACATGGAGGGTATTTTGTGAACGAGTTACAAACTTACGAAGAAAATCCTGTGGTCAACTTGGTTAAACAAACAACATGCACTAGTAAACATAATCTAGGAAACAAAACCAAGCAAACAAGACCTCTAATTCTGAAGTCACTAGTTGGTGATGAAATCTAACGTCTCAACAACGAGACGAGAAGGGGCTGGGCTAGGGTGAAAAAGTTACGTTGACGACCTGCTTAATGGACTTACACCATGGTGCAAGCTCCCACACATAATCGTGGGTATACCTTCCAAGGAGCCCGAGTGAGTTTGGCCAACGTCAAATCCAGGTACCATGAAGACTTGCCCCTTCATGGTCACCTTATGTAAGATCCTAAGAAGATAGGCCACTAAGGTTACCAACGACAACGATAAAGCCTGCGGGGACAGTCGACAGTCCGATCCACATGCAAGGGAAGGGTATCTAGCCCAAAATAAACTCGATAGGCTTCCACTCTTCATTGTGGATATACCTCCAAGTGACCCCCGTAATACGTGCAATCTCTAAACCGATATCAATGAAGCAGGGTTAGTAACTCTGTCAATATCAATGCGACCTCGAGTTTGACCCTTGTGTGAGAAGGGCTTCCTAGGACAAAATGTTGTAAATGGAATTTGACACTCCTTAACACAAGATGCTATTGTGTGTTTTGTGCTTAGGAGAGTGTATCTCTCTGCCTATTCCAAAGCTCTAGCCTAGCTAATTGTTGGTGTAATAGAGTCCTAGAAAAGAGTTAGTAGTTAAATTTTAAAATTGCGCAATATTATTAAGGGTTGTTGTTACTCAAAGGAAACGGAGATGAAACCGATGTTGTGTGAGACTCTGACCCAACAATGCAAAGATAGGAATGAAAGATATCAATTTTCGTTCGATGAATCCTATGTACAGGAGGGAAAGAGAAGTTTTCTGGAACAATCTTGAACTACGATATGCAATCTTCTTTAAAATGCAATCTTCAACGAATCACGTGACAATGAAAATTCTCTATTTGTTTTGTTTCAACAATTGATTTCCAATATTTTCAAAATGAAAATGATTTTAAAAACAAAAATGGTTTTTACTTTTCAAAAAGAACCACCATGGTGGTGAAACTAAGGAAAACCAATAACTAACGAATAAGCAATAAACAAAACCCAAACCAATCTTTCAATGGAGACAAAAATGACAAGCAGACAAGACTAGTCTTTTCAATTGCATGAGAACAATGATTTTCCAAATAATGCGAAAATGAGAAAGACAAACAATCCCAACTTTCAAACTGATCACCGGCTCCTAACCAAACAAGTACTCTGATTCCAGGATCAAAGATTATATCCTTGCTAAGAAAAGTCAAGAGATGAGAGTTGAGAAAAAGATGGACAAGAAGAGCCTTTGATTTCCGAAAAATGATTTTGCACAAAATTTGAAGTCAAGAAACAATCAACCAGTGGTCCAAGAAGTTCTTTTAAAACACCTATACATATCTAGGCATCTGAGCATACAAAAACCTTAAATCCAAATTTTTTTAAAATGGGTTCATAGGCTATCAGTAATGTACTGTGCGATAATGGATCATTCTCGCAGGTTGGCTTCAAGTAGAGTGCGAGAATCTCACATTGGACTGAAAGGCAGAGTGCAAACTCAAGGGGTTCTCACAGGCCATAGAGGGGTTCAGTGCGAGAAGGCCAGAAACTAGGCAAAATTTTGGAAAAAGACAAAAATTTTGAAGGGACTTCTGGACCTAGAGAGTCTGTCAGAGTTTCCTGAAGACTCAGAGATCGATAGAAATTAAGAAATGTAAGGCAAGAGAAAATGGCCAAGGAAAAACACCAAAAACCACTAAAAAAATGGGTTGCATCCCCAGTGGAGTCGCCAATTTTATTATCAGACTAATCGGTAGGTGCAGACACTAAAAGATCTCCCTAGATCCACTTAGATCTAGAACAAAACATGATAGGACGTGACTCTTTCCCTAAGTTACAACCATTGAATTAGCTAGTAAGAAGGAACAAGTGACATACCTTTGTATCGCTTCCTTAGGTCTTTGTTTCTCCTGCTTCGCTCTGGTGCTCTCCTGAGGTCAAGACCAAGACAACACGAACCAATCAAAGTGAAGGTAGCAAAATGTATTCAATCATCAACTTATGTGTATGATCAAGGAATTACACAATAAAGTAAGAATGACTTTATGGGAAAAGGACATGCCATTGTATCATATTAATTGAAAGTAGAAGATACAACCTGATCGCCTTGATGTCGCAAGATTCCTTTCGGTGACTCTTGGTTCCAACACACACACTTTCTTTGTACTTGCGATAAGAAGATCCAATTCCTCTTGATAGACCTACTAGAGTCTCCAAGCTTCTATTCAAGAAGGGTTCTTCACACAATTCTTTTACCAATTATTTAATTAATCTTGCTTAACCTTTTCCATGAGAATCCTTTCAATATATAGGAGAGGGTGAGATGATTACATGGATGAGAATGATCCCACCAAATCATAGAAGCCAGTAAAATGACAACCATACAAATGCCAACTCATTTTCTAGAAGATTCCCTTCTAGAACCCTCAAGACTTCTTCTCATTTCCAAGCTTAAAAACAAGTTCGCACCCTGTGTATAGAGAAACCTATGAGAAGTTCGCACCCTAGATGAAGGTGGCCTGCGAGAATGAGTCATTCTCGCACCCTAGTCCATATGTAGCCTGTGAGCTCACTTTGAAAATATGTTTTCTGGAAGGACATGAATGCCATTTTTCTCAGGAGAAAGTTCTTGTTGGGAGCCTGAGTACACTATTGTCAATACATCACCAAGATGATGAAATTCGTGTGTAACATGATGTCTTGCTCTTCTCAATGGAGTCAATATCTTGGTTCATGGATTGAACCCAATGTGGTTCTGTAGTTTCCTCTTTAAAAGATGTGGGTTGACATGAAATTAATGCAAAAATATTGTGTTGATCACTGCCATCCAACTACTGATGGATTTCTCTCAAACTTCGAGTTCTCTGATTTGGAAGTTTAGAGGAAGAGTTTATGTTGGAAGTTGAGTTATCCTGAGAACTTTCAAATTGTGCTTGTACCTGCAACCTTGGAAGAGAAGGATGATGCGTTTGTTGTCCTGAATTATTTGTGTCTTCAAAATGTGAAAACAATGGATATTGATTGTCCATTGGGTGATTTTCAGACTTGTTCCAGAACTGATTTTCAAAAAAATCTACATTGATGTTGATAATCAGTTTCTTTGAGATTGGATTGTAGAGCTTGTAATCTTTTTATGTTTCGCTGTAGCTAGTAAAGATGCATTTCTCACTTCTATTATCCAGTTTTTTCCTTAACTCAGAAGGTATGTGAGCGTATGCTATACATACAAATGTCCTGAGATGAGAAACATTTAGCTTTGTCCCATTCCATGCTTCTTGAGGGACCTTCACCTTGAGACTAGTGGTTGGATCTATTCAAGAGATAAGCTATGAATGCTATTGCTTCAACCCAAAATGTATTTGATAGACATTTCTCTTTGAAAAGGCTCCTTGCCATGTTCATTATCGTCTGATTTTTCCTTTCAGCCACTCCATTTTGTTGTGGAGTATACATGGTTGTAGTTTTCATGATGATGCCTTATGATTTGCAGAAATTTGCAAATTATTTGGAGTTGTATTCTCCTCCTCCACCTGACCTGAGATATTTTACATATTTTCTACTTTGTTTTTCATCTTCAGCTTTGAATTCTTTGAACTTTGCAAAAGTTTCAAACTTGTGTCTGAGAAAATAGATCCAAATTTTCCTGCTAAAGTAATCAATACACGTTAGAAAATAAACGCTACCACCTATTGACTCTATTTTCATTGGTCCACATAGGTCAGTATGAACCATCTCTAAGTGTTGTTTAGCTTGAGTGGAGGGTTGTGGAAAACTAGTTCTCTTATGTTTTCCAAGAATGCAAGACTCACATGCGGGATTTTTCTCTTTGAAGACAGGTAGACCTTTGACCATGGAGTGCTTATGTAGAAAACTTAGACTCTGAAAGGGTAGATGTCCAAATATTGTATGAAAAATCATAGTTTCATTGGGGGTGAATGCACTTGGTGCATATGATTGGATCAGATTTGTAGTTTTGAGGGTTAGGGGAAACATTCTATTCTTGATCATGTGGATTTCAGAAATCAATTTTGTATTGAGGTTTTTGTCATATATCCTACATGATGCTCCTTTAAAAAGTACCTTATATCCATCTTCAATTAGTTTTCCTACACTTAACAGATTATGTGTCAAATTTGGAACATGATATACATTGTGTATGTCTTTCTTTACATTGTGTTTAGTAAGAACAGGGACACTTCCTTTTCCTTGAAATTTGACTAAAGAATCATTTCCAAGTGTAATATCAGATGAAGTTGAAGAATCAGTACATGAGAGTAAATATTTGTTACCTGTCATGTGATTGTTGCATCCACTATCCAACAACCATAGATCTTTATGTTGTTCTTTAGTCTTGTGGAATGAGAGAAACATACCATCTGACATTTCTCCTTCGTGATTTGAGACATGCGATCTACCTGAGAGATGATATTCTTTCTTCTGCCATCATTCAGATTCATAGTTTCCAAACTTCTTAGAGTAATAGAATTGTATGCTTGATTTTTCATTTGAGCTTCTCCATCTACCTCTTTGAGGCTAGAATTTTTGATTCTAGTTCTGTTGTCTGTGACCTTGGAAATTATGATTCTGGTTATGTTCTCTGTGACCTTCACTTGAGTGATGGATACTTGGACTTATCCCTCTTCCTCGGTGACCTCTTCCTCTTCCTCTCCCTATGTTGAAGTAGAATTGAGTCTTGAAGGCATTTTCTGTTGACTCATCTTTGAGATGTAGTCTGGTCTCATGTGTCAATAGAGAGCCCATTAATTCATCTGTTGAAAATTTTGACAGATCCTTGGATTCAAGGATAGTTGTAACAACCATTTCAAATTTATTTGGTAAAATTATGAGGATTTTCTCAACAATTTGTTGATCAGGGATGGATTCACCAGTCAATCTGATCTGGTTTACAATTCCCATGACTCCGGTCATAAACTGGTCAATGTTTTCATATTCTGTCATTTTTAAAGTTTCGAACTGTGACCTCAAGGTCTGCATTTTTACTTTTTTGACCGTGTCATTGCCTTGGTAGGATGATTTAAGGATGTTCCATTCCTTTTTAGAAGTAACAACGCCTATGATTTTTAAGAAAATCGAGTCATCCACTGAGTTTTGAATCCATATTTTTTCCTTATTCTCTTTGTTCCTTTGTGTTGCCTGCGCAATTCTTTGTTGGTTGGTCATGGAAGCAAGGTCTGCTAGATTTGGTTTCACATATCCAAGATCCACTGGATCCCATCATTCTTGTGCTTGCAAGAAGGATCTCATTCTAAGAGACCAAAACTCATAGTTCTTTCCAAGAAGAATCGGTCCTAAATTGCTAGAGATGGCCATCTTAAAAAAATTTAACAACAAAGAAAATTGTTAGAGTTTTGCGTGCTTACCTATTTCCTGTGCCAAAACCAGGTCCATGAATTCCTCTGTGTGACTTCGGGACGAAAAACACGGGGATGACCACTTCTTGGGAAACTATAGCCCCTCTAATGGAGAAATTGGGCTTTGTAAGTTTACTCGAGAGTTTAGGCTCCGGGTCTTCGGGCTTCAGGCATTTTGACGCTAAAGGTCTCAATTCCTCCGAATAACCGAATGGTTGAATAACGGTCTTATGCCAAAGATCGATGGTCCTCGCTGATTTGAGTTCAACGATCCTGAATTACTTTGGGGCTTTGGGTAATATTCCTTTCTAGTCTATAGAAAGGATCAACGATCCTCGTTGATTTGAGATCAACGGTCCACAAATACTTTGGGACTTCGGGCTTCAGGGATTTTTCACCACTTTTAATTGCAAAACTAGCGAAGTGTTGAAGTGGAATTTTTTTTCGAGAGAGATAAATCCAACAGTCTTTAAGCCTTTCCAAATGAACGACGAAGATCTTCTTTGGAACTCTAGCATTCAGGAGTTTTTGTTTGCTAATATGCACAATCCTCCAGAGTGTCAAATCTTTGAAGTACGAGATCTGCCTTCAAGTGGCCTGTTGATTTGAATGGTGGAGATTTGCTTTAGAACTTCAGGCTTCAGGTGTTCTGAGGTGCACAAGACTTCAAACCTCCAAAGTGTTAATCTTCTAAAGTGACAGATCTGTCGACGCGTGTCCACAGCCTTCAAGGGCTCAGATTTACTTAAGCTCTTCGGAGCTTAGAGAGAGATTTAATCCTTAGCCTTTGTTGCCTTCCTCCCAGAGTACGATATCGCCAGACACGTGTCACCTTCCTAAAGATCAATGATCATGAGTGATTGTGGAGACTCAACTCGCTCACTCTTTAATCTCTTTGTTGATCTCTACAAAGTGAAGATGCTTGTTCGTAGTGGGATCAATATCCGTCGTTGATATGTTGATATGACAAGATCAACAATTTTGAGTGATTGCGGGCTCACAACTTGCTCGCACTGTAATTTCCTCTCTGATCCGCGTAATTCCTCCTCATCGTCGATCTCTCTTTGATGAGATCTGACGATCGTGGCTTAATCTTTGCTTGATCTGACGACTGAGCTTGGTCACACTTAGATCTTACAACTAAGAAAAAATTATCCTTTCCTACTGGCTCGTTGTCCTTTATGAGCTTGATTAAAGGTTGAGATCTGTTCACACAACCGATCTTACAACTGATCTTGCTTCTCCTCTAATGATTTTGCAAAATTTCTTCTTAAGAAAGAATTTTCTGAATCTTTCACGAATTCTTTAAATGCTCATTGATCTTTAATTTTTTTTTTGTCCTTCGATTCTTCTTCCACAGTTCTGCCTCCACACGTTGTTATGTTTCCAACGATCTTTTGAGCGAACTGTTGTCGTCGCACCCCTTTAGTGGACTGCAGACTGTTCTCCAAGATTCTTTAAACGTTGTGTCCTTCTGCAACTACTCTGTTTCTTCGCGCTTGTTGTCTGCAACGATCTTTTGAGCGAACTTTGGACTACAAACTACTCTCAAAGCTTTGTGAAGAAACTTGTGTCCCTATGCTCTCATAGATAGTGTAAGCTTCGTGCTTCTTAAGATCAGGCTACTCTCTAGACTATGTGAAGAGGCTTACGTCTGAAGCTCTGATACCATGATAAAATGAGAAGCAAAGAAGATAATACAGAGAAGACGAAAATTGGGAAAAATAGAAAGTGAGGAGAGCATTTAGTATTGAGTATATAGCTAAGCTAAATAGGCTCGAGCAAATCAAGAAACAAAACAAGAGATCCTAACTAACTCATATAGTGGGCCAGGACAACTCGTAGTGTACAGTCACATACTGTTGAGGTTACAGATATATTTAACACATTTGCCCGGTCTTACATATGTATTCTGGGGTCAAGGGGTCAAGCCTCATTTGGCTTCCCACAAGATGTCCATCTGGCCGATCTTGCAGAGCATCGATGACCTGGCTCAGCTTTGCACCAACACGTGCAAAACTCCTTTCCTAGAGAGTCAATCATCCAGAAGGAAGATCCTCGAGTAACACAACTTACACTTATTAAGTGCAATAGAATAGTAATAGCCCGAACCCAGGGGTTATTAGTGACTTGGAAGTCTAGAAGATTTGAGAGTCCTAAGATTATGGTCTTGAACAAATTAAATGACAAACACTTCAAACTTCCACCCTTCACGTGGAATTTAAAGTTTATTTTACATTTCTCAAATAATCAGAAAAACAAAAAAAACATTTTTTTATAACTAGTATATTTTCTATCCTGCATCTAGGATGTGTTCGAAGGCCTTTGACCAGCTCTGACATGTTCATTTTTGAACCCTCCATCCACTATCCATTGCAGAAACCAAGAGCCACCTTTAAAAAATGGAATTCCTTTGACTGGATCTGAAGTGTTCAGTATTGAACCCTACATCCTCTATCCATACCAAAAACCAAGAGTCACCTCTAAAAAAATAGTGTTTTTTTTAAATTATATTTTTTTAAAACTTCATAATAATGGTAAAAAACATACAAAACTATTTACATTTAAAATTTATTAAACCAACATATTTGGTATTCTTATTATTCAAGGGAGAATTACAATAGCCAATCAAAGTATACAAACATTATTTCCTCTCATACACACAACATTTCAGTATTGAGTCTTGCTCTCACACACTCACTACACATTGCAGTTTCACCTCTATGAATATGATGGTATATATAGCACCTCTCAAACACTTAAAGAGAGCACAGTTGACATGTTTCCAATAATTAAGTGGTAAAGAAACAAACCTGGCATAATTATAAATAAACATATAGTAAAGAAACAGTTCACCTAGTAAGCCCAAGGCACCAGTGAAGAATTGGAAGCTGATAAAACCAAGCACCCACTAACACTTAAAAAGGCAGTTAAAAACCTAAAGACATTCCACTCACTCAATCCCAACCTTTGATTTATTATGACGATGAAGCTGAACATATGATAATTCTAACCCTTTTCAATAAATGTAAAGTTATTTTTTTTTAAATTAGAATTAATAAACAGAATTTTATAAACATTCCAAAACATAATAAATTTAAAAAAAAAATATTAAATTCAGACCTGTTGGACCATCAATCTAAAACAATATAACCCCTTTTCAATAGGTATATTAAAAAATTAATCAAACCTCTTTAATCAAATTGATCGGCATGCTTCAAAGGCCTTCAGTTCCTAAAGCAAATATCAACTTACCAAGGCCCCACTCCATACAAGATACTGTATCGCATGGCATGGTCTCAAGCAGCTGTGCTTGCGAGGAATTTTTTCCCTTCCATGTGCCGAAGAATAAATGGAACCAAAGTACATGATCTTCTGTACTTGTGTGCTGTCTTTCATCAGTCGTCTCTGATAATTACAAATCGCAAACCTAAGCCTCGCGAGAAGATCTGGAAGAAGGTGAAAATAGAGATTCTCCCTTTCATCGGTTCTATCTGATAGTTCAAATCTCGGGAAGTAGGTGAAGATAGAGATTCTCACTTTCATGGGTGCCATCTGATAATTACAAATCCCGAGCGTAAGCCTCGGGAGAAGAATCGGGAAGAAGGTGAAGATTGAGATTCGGTCTTTCATCGATTTTATCTGATAATTAGAAATCGCAAGCCTAAGCCTCGCGAGAAGAATGGAAGAAGGTGAAGATAGAGATTCTGATAATAAAAGCCACATTTCTCTTATACATTTATCTGTGTTCACCGCATCTGCTTCTACTGCACTTCAAGGGGCCACGCACAGTTACAAACACGTGAATTCAGAATACTTTGACCGACTTTATATATGTCGGCGTATATATAAATTATTATTTTCAATCCCATGGTTCATAGTCGCATCTTGACACA
>ML784208.1:80548-99458 GCA_009831015.1 Picea engelmannii | reverse complement strand
AGAGCTTATCAAACCCTAGTTGTAAACCTTCCAAATGATAGAAAACACCATAAACATGCCAAAGATGATCCTCCTCAAGTGTAGCGCCTCAACTCCAAGAGCCAATACCAAGACAAAAGACTAAAATTTATCCTCTCACAAGAAAGTGACTTGTGTTATGTTCAAAATGAGGCTCAATGTCCTCTATTTATACCAATATTATGACCTTTAATTACAAAAATAGGTCATTAAAACAGCCGACAAGGCTCACTAACAAAAGTTACATTATTTGTCACATTAAATGCTAAAATGTCAAAATTATGAGCTAAAAGGGAGACATCGGGGCCCTCTGAGGGAGACGTTGGCCCTTTTTGGGCAAGATCAACATCCAAAAGGGAAAACGTTGGCCCTTCTGGGGCTCTTGAAAGCTTCCACACGTGCCAAATAATCCCAACACACTACCACATCCTCCAGAAAACGTCCAGCCTGCTCTGGGTGGCGTCCTGTCCATCAAAAGACATCATCTCATTTGCAGTGGGTGATCCCCCTAAGTCGGGCTCTGCCAAAGCGTCCTGGGTAAGGACGTCCTTCTTCTTCCCAATGTAATGGCTCATCATGAAGTTGTCCTGCCTCTTCCATCCCAGTAACCATCTGGTGGGTTCTTCAACCCCATGGAGGTCCGAGCTAATCATCTCCCCATGTGTACCGGTCCTCTGGCACCTGTCCACCGGGTATGGTCCTGCACATCAAGTACTACGCCCTCCATGGGCTCATCAGTCCTCGGGATCATAGCAATGTCAATCATATTTCATCATTAAATTTATCAAATACATGCATGAAATTCCTAGCATATCATCTAAGAGCTCAAAGACATTACACAGATCTACTATACAAAGCTGAAGAAGACCAACAGAACAACCTATTGGGCCAATACCCACAAGAGATGGAAAGTTTCCTCAGAAGATTAGTCAAACCATGTTTCTATGAGGTGATGTGGTCTAGGGATGTCCATTCACAGTAAGACCAAGGGCAGGTGTTGTCTGTGGGTGCCTTTGTAGGAGGCGAGTTGTACCTATCATGGATGCATTTTTTCCAAGCCCTTTATTGCCTTTATCTTTTTATTTATTTCTTTTCTCTCTTTTTTACTTCAAGGTCTAACCAGAGGACACTGCCTTGGCTTGGTGACCAGAGCTGACAGTGTTACCCACTAGTATCTTCGTAGAGATGATAAGGTTGGCTCGTGATGAAACCCCCTTTCCCTTGGCCATGCAACCAAAGGTCACTGCCCTGGCGTGGTGACTAGATGATGGCAATGTCATACTGTTGGATACCTATGAACATAATGGGTTGGCTCGTGATGAGACCTCCCATCCTCTTGGTTAGGTCTTGTTTTATTATTTTTCTTAGGGTCCCTTTAATTTCTTATCGAGAGGCCTTTTATTTCCTTCTCGGGAATCCCCTGGGCGAAGCATCTCTAGGTTTTATTTTCTATGGCTTTTATCTTTTACCAGTTTCTTTTACCCCCTGGGCCTTTAGCCCCTTCTTCCCAAAAGACAAAGTGTAACCCTCAAAGGTCATCCTAATGGTCGGACTAGGGGAATGGGATAGATGTGCGGGGTATAAGATGTAAAATGATAAAAAATGGTGGGATCAAACGATGGTTCTGCAAATCCCCCTTTGGTGGCTATCAAAAACCCATGAATATCAACTTGCTAAGTCACCCCATCAATCACCCCGACAATGGTCAAGTGGATTAGTGTAAGATCCAAGCAGTCATCAGAAATGAAAGGAACCTAATGCATATATAAGAGGGTTATAATGATCAAATATGACACATACCATGATACCTTGGACCAATTACCTCATGTAGCAAGAGTCCTCTCCGCTGCAAGTCCAAGCCGGTGGTGATGGAAGTTGTTTCTGCTGATAGGACAAATCTGGCGAAGAAGAAGAAAGATGGGCCGTCCAGGCCATGCTTAGGTCAATCCTTCTCTCGGTACTCCATGTCTAGGACCTGTGGGCCTTGAGACATGATCTCCTAGTTATCCCTAGATATCGGGGATAACATTTGGCTCCAACTCGGGGACATGTGCTAACTGTAGAGCGCATGAGAACCTCAGCAGTCTCTGGCATAAACCTATAGACATGCTCACACTTGACAAGAAAGCATCAGCAACAAAAGATGGGGTGGTATTGCCACCCCGCAAAACAATACATGTACATATGAGATAACACAATCATGGATGAAAATAGAAAGTAAAACACTCACCTGCACTTACCTGTTGGCTGCATGTTGGTGTAGTCAAACAACCAGTGAAGCCAAGCCAACAATGTTCCTTGATACCTTCATTTGTGCTTCATCATAAACCAAAACAACGATAAATCGAGCACAAAAATGTCATGAGTTAGAATATATATCATATCATCGGAAAAGTCATAATCTAACTCATGGAGGCGGGTCGAAGGGATAAAATCCTGCCAAGTCCATCTCCGAGAAAAGTACTCAATCCTATCCAAGAAAGGGTCATGAAAAATACAAGGTTCAGAAAACCGACTCAAAGGGTCTGTAAACTGGTTACCTAGGATATCCTCACACTCTAGAGTCAAGGAAGGAATCACAAAACAATTAGCAGACGACTGGAAAACTATCAAGGGAAAGTTGAAAAACTGATTGGAACTAGCATAACCCAACCGACCCTTGGAATCTAGGGTTTTCCCAAGAAGAAACTCAACATAAAAAAGGTACTTCCCAACTACACCTTTAATGGAAAAGCTAGGCAAAGTAATAACAGGTGGTTGGGGTAAAAAATCATGAGAACCCTTCTTGAGGCAAACAATGTCCTTACTTGTATTAAAATCTGAGCACAGCGGTGGTTGGAAATCATCTTCACAACAAGAGTCAAAATGCTCAGAAGGGTACTCATCAAAAATCTCAAGATAAGACCAAAAATCATCAAGAGAATTAGGTACTAGGTCATCCTTGGTTTTTTGAAAAGTACAGGTAAAAATCTCATCTCCTTGTTGCCACTGGTCAAAAGTAATTTGTTGTGGTAATTGCAAGGGAAACGTTTGAAGATGACCTTTCATGTCATATATGGTATCTGTATCATAACTAAATGCATACCACCTACGTCTCCCAACATGTATGAACTCATCGAAATCAGCTATGTCAGTATCAGTATCATAACATGGAGGAGTCAAAACATCCAATACTTTTTCACTCTTTGTGTCATAAGGCAAAGAACCATTTAAAACGTGGAAGGGGGAACAATGTACCTCGCTTAATCCTTCCTACACAAGAGCTTCAAGTATTTGGATAGCATCATCAGATGGAAGATCTGCCTCTACATCTTCAATCTTGAGACATAAGGGATCTGGCTCGTCCAAGGGTTCCACTCCTTCTTCATTCTCTGAGTCATAAAACAAGGTATCATCAAAAGAATCAAAATAACTTACCTCATTTTCTTCATCTTGTGCAGGAGTGACAGGATCTTGGAGAGCTTCATCAAGCTGAGGAGTGATCATTGGTGCTTCATCCTCATAATTCTTGTTTCCGGTTACATCTTTGTTGCATTCTATTGGATTATGGGAGATATCTTGCCCCTCTTCAAGGGGTTGATAATGGTCTTCACAAACCTCGTCTCCTACATCATAGGGTTCTTGGTATTGATCATGATAAGCTCTTCTGAGATCATCTACAATCTCAGTGGTGAACCCTTTGTGGTGTAAGGTTACCATGAGGTTTTGAAGGACATCTTCATACGTCTGCAAATCTGCCTTAGTAAATTCAATAAACTTATTTATGAGGTGTATGAACGATGATATACCCCTGTCCTTGCAACAACTCTTAAAGAAAAGGTCATAAAAAATACAAGGTTCAGAAAACCGACTCAAAGGGCCTGTAAATTGGTTACCTAGGACATCCTCACGCTCTAAAGTCAAGGATTTAGTCGACGACTGGAAAACTATCAAGGGGAAGTTGAAAAAATGACTGGAGCTAGCATTATCCAACCAACCCTTGGAATCTAGGGTTTGTCCAGGAGGAAACTCAACATAAAAAAGGTATTTCCCAACTACACCTTTAATGGCAAAGCACGACAAGGTGATAACAGGTGGTTGGGGTGAAAAGTCATGAGAAACCTTCTTCAGGCAAACAATGTCCTTACTTGTATCAAAATCTGAGCACAGCGGTGGTTGGCAATCATCTTCATGAAAAGAGTCCAAGTGCTCAGAAGGGTACTCATCAAAAATCTCAAGGTAAGACTGAAAATCATCAGAAGAATGAAGTACTAGGTCATCCTTGGTTTTTTGATAGGTACAAGTAAAAACCTCATCTCCTTGTTGCCACTGGTCGGAAGTAATCTTTTGTGACAATTGCAGGGGCAACAACTAGAAATGAGTCTCAGTGTCATAGATGGGATCCAAGTCGTAACCAACTATATCCCACCTACGTCTCCCAACATGCATGAACTCATCAATGTTATCAACAGTGTAACCATCTGTGTCATAACATGCAGGGTTTGAAGCATTTGAAAATTTATCCTCCTCTTCATCATAAAGTAAAGCATCATCAAAAACTAGGGGAGGAGGGTAACTTACTGTTTCTTCCTGTGCAGGGGCTTCAATGGCTTTGTTGTTTTTAGCATGTGTTATTGCTTCATCTTCATGAATTTCTTCTTTGTCTTTGATTGCACAGTAAGGAACATTCACTTCATTCAAGGCCTCCATTTCTTCCCCGGCAACGACGCTAAAATGTTATCGCTCAGTTTGTAGTCTAGGTTAGGTAGCTTAGAAGTAAAGGTCAAACTGGCGTAACAGGAACTTCCCCACCCACTGTCACCTCGATGGGGGGCTCTTTCTATTCAGGGTGGCTAATCCCAAGGGAGACGTCATTAGTAATCTGGGGTATTGAAGGAAAAGGATCAAGGGATTAAGGTTCAAAGGTCAAAGTAGCATTTCCCTTCACAGATTACTACCAAGAAGATAGTCAAGAAGGAGATAAACCACAGTAGAAGCACCTGTTTGCGAGACAAGGCAACAATAAAACTAATACATGCAGATAGTGGTTAATACTTCAATTGTCAATGACTATCAATATGAAATACAAATGAGCATAAATAAAAGTAATTATTGATGAAGTCATTGATTGCAATAAAGGCTATGGCTTATAATATTACTTCTTCAATAAATACCAAAATTATAATAGCATTCAATGTACAAAATCAATTTTTGGATTACCACAACGCATTAAACATGCTCACATATAATGTTGTTGCGTCAAGCCTACTAGGGGTGACGTCAACATAGTTCTAGGTTAGTTTTGTTGGACAATGAGGTGGACGTTTTGCTAACTAAGCCAATGAAAATAAACAACACTTCAATGTCTATTTGCTACATGACAAAGCCACAACGTTTTATATTAGCAAGAGTTCAATAAGGCATGACGTCATCATAGAATTAGGGTTAGTAAGTCACTAGGGTTAGTTAGGGTTTCAAATTTTGGAAGTTTGAAAGGTTGTTTTAACACAATTGACCCAATGTTGGAGTTCTAGACTAGTGCCTTAGGGTAAATGGAGTCAAGGAGCAAGGCTAAAGTCTCGGGAGAATCTAATTTAAGGATAAGAAGGTTAGGCTTTCTAGTGCTGCAATGGCAGGGCCACAGAGTCAAAACCCTAAGGAGAGGAGGCTCATTCCGGTGTTGCTTAAGAAAGGCCTCATGCTCCTCCCTCTTTCCTTAAAACTCTTTGGCAAAATGACTAGCTTCAAAACATAAATCTAGGGCTGAAAAGTGTTGTAGGGCCAAGGCTCTTCAAATCCTAAGAGTCAAACCCTAGGTGTAAAATCAATTAGGCCTAGGACGTCTTCTTTCTTCAATTTATGTTTCAAGACTAACTCAGAAAAAGGGGAATTAGTGTAGCAATGGCTAGGCTATATTCTCCTTAATCAAATGACTAAACAAGTTTTCTATCATGGGGACATGAAGCAAGGACCTACTTGTGTGCTTTCTACCTAGGGTTTCAATGATTAAGCATAATAATAACAATGTAACCATAAAAGTAAGATATTTAACCTACAACCATTCAATCAAGAAGTTTTGCATGAAAAATACACATACAAATCAATGAAGAGCTTATCAAACCCTAGTTGTAAACCTTCCAAATGATAGAAAACACCATAAACATGCCAAAGATGATCCTCCTCAAGTGTAGCGCCTCAACTCCAAGAGCCAATACCAGGACAAAAGACTAAAATTTATCCTCTCACAAGAGAGTGACTTGTGTTATGTTCAAAATGAGGCTCAATGTCCTCTATTTATACCAATATTATGACCTTTAATTACAAAAATAGGTCATTAAAACAACAGACAAGGCTGACTAACAAAAGTTACATTATTTGTCATATTAAATGCTAAAATGTCAAAATTATGAGCTAAAAGGGAGACGACGGGCCCCTCTGAGGGAGACGTTGGCCCTTTTTGGGCAAGATCAACATCCAAAAGGAAAAACATTGGCCCTTATGGGGCTCCTGCAAGCTGCCACACGTGCCAAATAATCTCGGCACACTGCCACATCCTGCAGAAAACGTCCAGTCTGCCCTGGGTGGCGTCCTGTCCATCAAAAGCCATCATCTCATCTGCAGTGGGTGATCCCCCTAAGTCCGTCTCTGCCAAAGCGTCCTGGGTAACGACGTCCTTCTTCTTCCTCATGCAATGGCTCATCATGAATTTGTCCTGCCTCTGCCATCCCAACAACCATCTGGTTGGCTCTTCATCCCCATGGAGGTCCGAGCTAATCATCTCCCCATGTGTACTAGTCCTCTGGCACCTGTCCGTCGGGTATGGTCCTGCACATCAAGTACTACGCCCTCCATGGGCTCATCAGTCCTCGGGATCATAGCAATGTCAATCATATTTCATCATTAAATTTATCAAATACATGCATGAAATTCCTAGCATATCATCTAAGAGCTCAAAGACATTAGACAGATCTACTATACAAAGCTGAAGAAGACCAACAGAACAACCTATTGGGCCAATACCCACAAGAGATGGAAAGTTTCCTCAGAAGATTAGTCAAACCATGTATCTATGAGGTGATGTGGTCTAGGGATGTCCAGTCACAGTAAGACCAAGGGCAGGTGTTGTCTGTGGGTGCCTTTGTAGGAGGAGTGTTGTACCTGTCATGGATGCATTTTTTCCAAGTCCTTTATTTCCTTTATCTTTTATTTATTACTTTTCTCTCTTTTTTACTTCAAGGTCTGACCAGAGGAAACTGCCTTGGCTTGGTGACCAGAGCTGACAGTGTTACCCACTGGTATCTTCGCAGAGATGATAAGGTTGGCTCGTGATGAGACCCCTTTTCCCTTGGGCATGCAACCAAAGGTCACTGCCCTGGCGTGGTGGCCAGATGATGGCAATGTCATACCGCTGGATACCTATGAACATAATGGGTCGACTCGTGATGAGACCTCCCATCCTCTTGGTTAGGTCTTGTTTTATTATTTTTCTTAGGGTCCCTTTAATTTCTTATCGAGAGGCATTTTATTGCCTTCTCGGGGATCCCCTGGGCGAAGCATCTCTAGGTTTTATTTCCTATGGATTTTATCTTTTACCAGCTACTTTTACCCCCTGGGCCTTTATCCCCTTCTTTCCACAAGACAAAGTGTAACCCTCAAAGGTCATCCTAATGGTCGGACTAGGGGAATGGGATAGATGTGTAGGGTATAATATGTAAAATGATAAAAAATGGTGGGAGCGGACGATGGCTCTGCAAATCCCCCTTGGTGGCTATCCAAAACCCATGAATATCAACTTTCTATGTCACCCCATCAATCACCCCGACAATGGTCAAGTGGATTAGTGTAAGATCCAAGCAGTCATCAGAAATGAAAGGAACCTAATGCATATAAAAGAGGGTTATAATGATCAAATATGACACATACCATGATACCTTGGACCAATTACCTCATGGAGTAAGAGTCCTCTCCGCTGCAAGTCCAAGCCGGTGGTGATGGAAGCTGTTGCTACTGACAGGACAAATCTGGCGAAGAAGAAGAAAGATGGGCCCTCTAGGGCCATGCTCAGGTCAATCCTTCTCTCGGTACTCCATGTCTAGGACCTGTGGGCCTTGAGACATGATCTCCTAGTTATCCCTAGATATCGGGGATAACATGAACCATAAGTAGAACATAAAAGAAACACATTAGAACCTACATCATGACACAAATATTTAATGTGGTTCACCCAAAACTAAGTTACATCCACAACAGATGAATTCTTATATTATTCATTTATCTTTAGCTCTTACAACAGGTGCACACTACGTTCATACACTAATATTCAGTTAAAACTCAAACCTACCCAATTCATTCTATTTTGTAGTGCACACATACCTCTCAAATAATATTCAACTCTGATCACACCCATCAAGTTGCAAAGAGTTATTCATTACCGAAAAATACACTCAACTCACTTAGAATTCTCCTTCAAAATCTCTCATCTTTGACTGAATCACTACTCACTTGGTACTTGATCAACTCTCTAACTCTTTCCAAAAAAAACATTTTCCTACCCAAAAACCCATTAGATATTTATACATATACATTAGGTCTTATCTTGTTACTATGCAGAAAAAATGTCCCAAAACTCCTAACTAATTTTTTCCTTCCATGCAATGGCTCCTAAAAATGAGTTAATTGTCTTTCACGCACATTGCTCCTTTGTTGACTTGTCGCGTGATTTTGTTCTTTGCTATTTCTGAAACTTACCCAAAATATCATCCTCCAGCAGGCCCCCAACACTCACCTGTGGCTCGTCCCGAGCTACTTTAGGTTGTCTTCGAGGTCTCCATAAACTGAGTCGAATAAGCATGGAACACCTTCTTAAATTTCTCCTTCAATCTAGGTAGATGGATTTTTGTTTATTAAGTATAATAAATGTTTCAATTCCTAGGTTCTTACTACAAATTAAGTTCTCTTCCTTTTTTCTTCATGTTACTATTCTTCTTCTTAATTATTTTCTTTTTATGATCTCACTGCCCCTGTTCTAGAGAAGTTTGCCAATCTAGGATCTTCTAATTCCTATAGTGTTTCAATGATCTGGATTATTTTTGGAACGAAATGAAAGAAGAGATATTACAATGAAATACTCATGAAAATTGCTAGAAACGAAGAGAGACAACAATACTTCATTCCTATTAATGAAAGAATTGTAAAGAGACTATAAAAATACAAATTGCAAGGCTTGCTAGAATGGTGTCATCTTTATCTGTAAGAATTTATGTGATGACTATGCTCATTCGCAAGAAGATTATTACAATGAGCCTCTAAAGGCCTTTTTATGATAAACATGAATTCCAAAACCCTAGAAATCCAAAAACGTAAACCTAGGAGATGAAACGCCAAAAGTCATGTGGGAATCGTTTGGGTAAGTTAGTACATTAACTTCCCGGAGTCATAACTTTTGCATATGATATTTGTTTTAGGTGCATGATAGCGCATTGGAAAGGTCTTTTAGATAACTATGCATTATACCATCAAACTCTGACTCCATCTATTGTTTGAATGTGGAAAGACAAAAAAACATTGTTTAGGGACATAAAATGACCCTGGAAGTACAACAAGATGTGTTGACATGAAAACATACAAAATAAGCCAATTGGATTAGGTGGGAGGCCACCAGTATCCACCTAGAAGAGGTGTAGGGCTTCAAAAAAACCCAGAAGTGTAGACCCCAAAATTATAAAGAAGTACAGAAGAACATGTTGAACTAAGAACATACAAGAGGAGCCAATTGGAGCAGGTGGGTGGCCACCAATATCCACCTGGATCAATTATGCCCCCTTAGGAAGAAATGGACTCTATTGCGTTGAGTGCCCAGGGAAGAGGGGAAATAATTTTATGCATTTGAATCTTGGTGAGTTGTGTTCCTTGTTAGAGAAGTCATGATTCTTGGTGTGTGGAAGACTATCATAAACTTGTTGTTGGTGGGGCTGAATATTCTCCACCAACCTGTTGTCTCTGGGTTTGATGGGGCATTGTGTAGCTACCATTGTAGGTGAAGAGACAATATCTTCTTTCTCTGTGAAAATATGTTTCTTTTGGATAGAATGTGTTGAGGTTATAGTGATTGTAGTGGTGTTATGTGCATCCTTTCAATAGACTATGAATATGATTCATTTTGCAGTATGAGAGATTACCTTACGACACTATTTTGGTGGAGTAGTAGTCGAAACTACCTCTGGTATCCTATAGATATGACCTCCCAAAGTAATAATGACATTGTGGGGTATAGACTCATAGACATCATGAGCTATCCACATATATGGTTGGACCACAACAACATCACAGACATAAAGAGGGGCAACATCACACACTACCTCATCCTTGAAGGGTTGGATGCCATAGGACAAGCGCCATTGTTGGTTGACACATAGATCTCATCCCTGGTGAAGCTACCCGATGTTGTATGGATGTGGGTGTGGTTTTGTTGAAAACCCCAACTTTTTGATGGCCTTAGATGAGATGAGGTTCTTTTAGCTATTGTTATCAACAATGAAATGCAATGGGGTCCCCTTCACCAACATCTATGAATGGAAGAGGTGCTCCCCCTCTTTAGGATCTATTGATTCTACTAGTTGAATTGTTGTGGTCAGGACAATACTAGTGGGTTTTGCATCGATGATTTGTCTGTTTTCAATATTTTCTGGATCAGATTTCGAATCAGGGTTCAGCTCCATGTCTTTGACCTCAACCACCAATGAAATTTTTGAGTGACATTCATCAGTGTTGTGCCAGGGGGTTTTGTGGAAGTCACACCACTACCCAATGTCATTATTCATCTTTCCTTTACCCTTCTTGTCCTCTGTGTTGGACTAATTGTCTGGAGGTTGTTGGTTAGGGTCATCCGTACCATGCTTTGCTTTCTGTAGATTTGAAGACCCGAATTCCCATTTGTTTTGCTACCTAAATTTATGCTCCATTTTAACAACATATTGATAAGAAACTCCGAATGATGAGATGTTTAGGAAATCCATTTCAGTTTGGATGTCGCTATGTAGAGCCCCATAGTATTTCAAAACCAGATGTCGCTTGGAGTATTTGATACCTAGCTTGGTGCGCAAGGTATGGAAACTATTTGTGAACTATGACACTATTTGTCTCTTCTCTTATTGCAGCGTGATCCATCTCATGTATTGGTATTCATAGTTATCAACAGGGTAGTACTATTCCTTGACCATATCCACAAAAGAATCCCAAGTGGGCTCGACCCCATATATTCTAGATTCATTTGTGTAACTTTTCTCCTAGTAAGTTTCCCACCAATGTTTGACATGGGGGAGAGCCTTGAGTAGTGCGAACATGATCTTTTCCCTGTCAAAAAAATTTTGAACAGAGAAATAACATTCTAATAGATTTAACCATTTTTCTAGGGCATATGCATCTATCTGACCTTCAAATATGAGAATATCAAAATTAACTTCTACCTTGAAGGGAGATGTTCCTCCAAAATTGTCACTTGATGAGGATGGGTTTGTTGTTATCAACAAGCGTTGAAGGATATGTGTAAAATTCTCCATCATTTCATCCCTTTGTCATGCGAGACCTTCCTCAAGAAATAGGTTAATAGAATCTTCCACTCCACTGTTTTTCTTTTCTTCCTCCATCGAGGGTTTCTTGGGTGTGTGAGAGTGATTGTCATCAAGAGAGAAAATCTCTAGATCCAACTGGCTATACTCGGACCTCATTGAGGACATGCATTGAAAAACAATCAAGAGAAACCTACTCTGATACCACTGATTCATATTATTTTCAGAATGAAATGAAAGAAGAGATATTACAATGAAATACTCATGAATTTTTCTACAAACAAAGAGATACACCAATACTTGATTTATATTAATGAAATAATTGTAAAGAGACTGTAAAAATACAGATTGCAAGAATCACTAGAGTGGTGGTATATTTATCTCTAAGAAGAGATGTGACGACTACGCTCATTCACAAGAAGATGATTACAATGAGGCTCTAAAGGCCATTTTTTTATAAACATGAATTCCAAAACCCTAGACATCCAAAAACCTAACCCTAGGAGATGAAACACAAAAATTCATGTGGGCCCCGTTTGGGCAAGTTAGTACATTAACTTCCTGGGGTCATAATGTTTACATACGTTCTCTATTTTAGGCACGTGATATCCCATTGGAAATTTCTTTCCGAGAACTATGCATTACGCCATAAAAATCTAACTTCGTCTATAGTTTCACTGTGGCAAGCCAAAAAAACATTGTTTAGGGCCCCAAAATGGCCCTAGAAGTACAAGAAGATGTGATGACATGAAAAAATACAAAATAAGCTAGTTGGATTAGGTGGGAGGACACCAATATCCACCTGGAATATGTGTAGGGCTTCCAACATAACTAAAAGTGTAGAACCCACACTTACAAAGAAGTATAGAAGAATGTGTTGAACTAAGAACTAACAAGAGGATTCAGTTGGAACAGGTGGGTGGCAACCAATATCCACCTGGATCATTTGATATTTTGTGTGTGAGCCTCCTGTTGCATCCTCATCTCTTTTCCCTATGCTAATTCTTTCTTACCGCAATGCTTCTTCGTGGTTGTTGTGGAAGCTCCTACTTTCATTCTATCCATAACCCTTTTAACCACACCTGTCATTCTCTGTAACACACTCGACTTTTTGCAACATTGACTCTTTGTTTTATAGAAAGGGATTTCCTTATCACCTCTTTTATCTACTATTATAGCCTATCACAATATGTTATCTTCATCTGCATGTCCATCTTGTCTAGTCGCATATGATTTTACTCTCACGCAATTCTTTCCATATTCTGCAATCATTCTATATCCTCTGGTAGATCATACATTCGATTTTCTAGCCTATCCACATCTTTGTCGTCTCCTTTTATTTATGAGTATGTGTCTCCACTACTTCATCATTATCATCGCTATTTAATGCTTTTCCCATCATGTATTGTCTTTTATGTGTTTCCCTTCCTCTATGTAAATCTTTGTCACACTTCAATATTTCTTTGTGTGCACAATTCCATATTGTTTCCACATCCATGTGACACTTTTTGGCCTTAACTCCTTAGTAGTTTATCCTTATGCATCAT
The DNA here is from genome assembly GCA_009831015.1 of Picea engelmannii. Lineage (NCBI taxonomy): Eukaryota > Viridiplantae > Streptophyta > Pinopsida > Pinales > Pinaceae > Picea > Picea engelmannii. The sequence continues at coordinate 86,347 of ML784208.1, read as the reverse complement.
GTCATCCTTCATTTTGTTTTTTCTTCTTTTCTTTCTCTTTGTCTTCTAGAATACATTATAATACAATTACTATGGTACACATGTTGTGTGCTAAGACTAATGCACGGAAGCACAAGTGTCCCTGTACAGTTTCAGTTGACTACCATTAACCATTCCTTCTACAAATTCTCCACTCAACTTCTCCAACTAAAGAACACCTACATCTGTCACAAATTGGATCAGATATGGACTCAACCAATGCATGTGAAATTTCCCAGGGTGCTGCAAAAATGTGTTGTCATAAAGTGAAACTAAGTCTCTTGTCTGAAACTTGTTCTATTTAACGTGTTTATCATGCCATGCTTTATCATGCACTTTTTGAACTTGTTGATGGAAATATATGACAAACTGGTCTTCTTCCATCTCTACTATCTCTGACAATCCCTTCTCTACTGTGTCATAATTTGTAAGCTATGTTGACGTAACAATGCGTAGACTCGATATTATGAATTCCATAGGCATACCAACTTCTTCACCATACACCGGCATGAATGGGGTATGTCTTCTCAACTTCTTACTTGTATTCCTATACACCCATAATACTGTTGGAATCTTGAATTCCCATTCATCTCAGCTTACATTACACACCTTTGTGATTGCATGTTCTAGGATCTTATTGAATGCTTCCACTATTCCATTTGAATGAGGATGATACTAGGTGCTCTTCTGATGATGAATATGAAATTCCTTTGGTAATGATGTTATTGTATTATTCAAAAAAATGAGTTCCATGATCACTCATAAGCATTATAGGGCATCGAAATATTGTCACCATGTTTTCAAGCAAAAGTTGTGTAGTTGTCTCCACACTATAATCTCTGGTTGGATTTGCTTCAACCCATCTAGTCAAATAATGTTTCATACTAATGATGTATATGGCTCATGATCTCTTCGATGGTGGATTAATCGTCCCAAAAAATTCTATGTCACATTTATCAAACTATTTTAATGTCACTTGTGGTACTACTGGCATCTCATCTCTCCTACAAGGCTTCCCAATTCTTTGGAAAATATCACTTGAGTCTTACAAAATTCCTTGGAATCCTTATGAAGGGTATGCCACCATAATCATGAGGGAAAAATCTTATGAGCTATTTATTTTTCTGCATAGTTTCCTCTTGAAAACCCTTCATGAGCCTCATGTAATATCATATTTCCTTCATGATCTAATACACATCGTCGCATAATTCCATTTGCACCTAACTTGTACAAATTTCTTGCTATAAGCTGATAATATGCAACCTTCAGTACTAATTGCTTCTTATACGCAATCGTAAACTCATGCGGGGTTACTCATGTACTCAATAATTGAACTATGTATGGAAAATAGTCGTCAACCATTTGTATTGAAAATAAGTCTGTGTCTGGTAAGTTGTCATCCAAGTTTCCCGCATCTTCTCCTGATAGTATGTGTGATAAGTGATCCGGTCCTGAATTAAACTTCTCAGGTTTCACAATTACCTCAAAGTAATATTCTTGAAACAATAATAGCCATATGCATATTCTCCCCCCAACACTGGATTATTGACCAAATATCTTAGAAAATAATGGCTTGTGTACATCTTAAAGTGTGAACCCAACAAGTAATATATGAACTTTTGCAATGAATCCACCATTGCTAATCATATATGTTCTGTCATAATATAGATTTGTTTTTTATTTGAAAATTTCCTTCTTCAAAATGAAATGTGATGGTCTATATCCACTTCTCCAGGATACACTAAAAATGTGCCTAAAGCTACATATGATGCATCCAAATGAGCATGAAACTCTTTCTCCTAGTCCAGAAATATCAAGATCGATGTAGTAACCAATTTATGCTTCAAAATATCTAACCCTTCCTAAAATTCTAAACTCCATTGAAACTCATTCTCATTATTTAGCAATATTTCCATCGGGGTTGAGATCTGTGGATATCCTTTAATGAAATTTTTGTAGTACCATGCATTCCCCAAGGTGGTAAATCAACATTGAATTCAAAGGTGGTAAATCAACAATCACAACAATATTCGTGGGAGCTACCAACAATACTTGCTTACACACTACCTGGCCCAGTAAGATACCAAATGACACATAGAAAATGTACTTCTTTAAATTCAAAGATATCCGAAACTGCCTACACCTATCCAACATCAAGTGCAAAATTTCAATATGATCTTTCAACAGACTAAACACCATCCAATCATCTAAGTATACTTCTAAGAACTTATGGATGAACTATTTTAATGTTGCTACAACCACTCTAGAGAATATTGTTGGTGCATTCTTTAATCCAAAAGGTAGCATTGTGTATTTTTAATGTTCAACAACACATGTATTCCAATAGAGGACAAACACCTTCAGTAACCACTCACATAACCAGATCAAAGATCAACACACTGATGTTTTCACATGGTAAAACCCCTACGGGGAAACATCCATGACCCCAGCCAACGCGACCACTTGGAGCAGTTTATTAATGCAAAGAAAAATATTACAGAGAGATTTTACAAGAGAGTTTCTCACAATCAATCATCAGAAAATGACCCTCCATGCTCTTTAAATAGATATCATGGACCAATCGGGTGTTAAGCCATGGATCAATGGCCATTAATATCGAGGAGAGTATGAACCATTGGACCACTCTATGTCGGGAATATATCGTGACCGTTGGATTTTCTAACTACAAATGCATACTAATGCATACTAAAGAAACACACTAGAAAACACACTTTTACCTAATGACACAATAGACCAAGTAGATCTTACTAACTCCTAAGTGTCTAAATATCCTAACATCCCCCCTTAAGAACAATTTCAGATAGGATTGAAGGATTTACAATAATGACACAATAGGAGAAGGAAGGAGGCATTAGAGCCTATCCCCCCCTTAATGACAACTTCATGAACTCCTAACATAGATCAAAGTTTGGAAAACTTCGCTTCTATAAGAGACTTAGTGAAAATGTCTGCAACTTGATCTTTTGTAGGGTAAAAGAGAAATTCAATAAATTGATCATGAATGAGCTTTCTGATGAAGTGCATGTGTAGCTCGATGTGTTTGATATGCTGATGTTGACTTGGGTCTTTGGTGAGCTTGATGGAACTCTGATTGTCACACCAAAGGTTGTTCAGATGCTGGTGCTGGAATCCAAACTCTGAAAGGATTTGTTGAAGCCACAGGGCTTCCTGACTTGCGTTTACCACTGCTCAGTACTCTACTTTTGCTGAAGAAAGTGAAATAGCCTATTGTTTCTTATAGGCCCAAGTGACAGGTCTTGAACCAAGGTTAAAAACATAACCTGCAGTAAACTTCCGATCAACAGGGTCATCGACCCAATCTAAATCAATGAAACCAACCAATAAAGGAGTCTCTTCTGCACTGTAATGTATCTCAAACTAAACTGTACCACAAACATAGTGAAGTATCCTTTTAGTTGCTTTCTAATGGATTTCATGGGGTGTTTTCATATATCGGGCAACAAGACCAACAATAAAGGAAAGATCACGACGGGTATGAGTCAAGTATAAGAGGCTACCAACGAACCAACGGTACAGGGTGGCATCAACTTCAGGAGAAGTACAGGTGGCAGAAATCTTGAATCGAAAATGGAAGGGAGAAGGGGTTGGTTTACAATCGTCTATGTGAAAGTGACGAAGAAGGTCACAACCATACTTAGACTGGGAAAGAAAAATTCCTTCATTGGTTTGCAAAACTTGGAGGCCAAGGAAATAGTGCAAAAAACCTAAGTCTGTCATTTCAAATTTCTTCTTAAGGCTGGTTTTCACATGGTTTAAAATGTTTTAGTCACTACCAGTAAGGATAAGGTCATCAACATAAAGGACAAGAATTATGAGATGGCTTCTTACTTTCTTGGTATAGACATTAGGATCAGAATGGCATCTAGAGAATCCAGTGGCAATAATAAATCTATCCATTTTGGCATACCAAGCTCGGGGAGCTTGCTTGAGACCATAAAGAGATTTCTTGGGGCGAGAAACAAGGCTAGAGTCATTCTGGACATAGCCAAGAGGTTGTTCCATGTAGATTTCTTCTTGAAAATCTTCGTGAAAGAAGGCTGATTTAACATCCATCTGATGGACCTCCCATTTATGTGAGGCATCAAGGGCAAGAACAAGGTAGATGGAATTCATTTTTTCTACAAGGGAAAATGTTTCATTATAGTCAATTCCTTCAACTTGGGAAAATCCTTTGGCAACTAACCAAGCCTTATGTATTTCAATACTTCCATCTGATGCATACTTAATTATGTAGAACCATTTTCATATAACAAGTTTTCTTCCTTTTGGAAGAGATACAAGATCCCAAGTATTGTTTGCCATTAAAGAACAATACTCTTCATTCATTGTTGTATCCCAATCTGGATGAGATGAAGCTTCTGCAAATGTCTTTGGATCATGAGTTTCTGAAACTTGAGCCAAAAGAGAAGAGGCTCGCTAGAATGGTGAACGTGTTTGATGCTGACCTGAAGGATCACTGGCAAGATCACCGGCTGCTTCTCGTGTTGAACGAACCCATCTAGGAAGCGGTGGAGCTAGCGCTGGTTCAGGTTCAAAGGACTCATATGGAGGAGGGTGAGTAGGTAGAGGTGGATTTTCATCCTCACTGTCATCATCTAAAGAAGAAACTAGATCATAAGAAGGCACAAACGTCGAAGATGTCTCAAATGCTGAAGAAGGCACAATCGTTGAATTAGGCTCGCACGCCAAGAAATTTTCATCAAATTTAAAATCTCTTCTAATAATAATTTCATTACAATGTGATTGAAGAAGTCCATAACCATTGACATCTTCATAATAACCAACAAATATACACTTCTAACTTTTAGGCTGCAATGCTTTCCTTTTCTCATCAGGAATGTGAGCCCATGCTATACTGCGAAATACACAAAAGTGACTTACATCTGGTTTAATTTTAGTCCAAGCCTCTTCCGATGTTATATTCTTAAGAGCCTTTTTGGGAGTGCGATTTACTATGTAATTTTCACAGTTGATGGCTTCCGCCCAATACTTTAGACTTAATCCCTTAGATTGGATCATACAATTAGCCATTTCTTTTAATGTGCGGTTCTTTCTCTCAGCAACACTATTTTGTTGTGGTGTATATGGAACAGTGTGTTGCATTTAGATTATTTGTGTAATGCAGTAGCTTGTAAAATTATTGTTCACATATTTTCCTCCATTATCTATTCTTAACCTTTGAATTTGATGTCCAAATTGGTTTTCTACAAGGGCCTTGTAGGCCAAAAACTTGTCAAAAACTTCACTCTTGAGTTTTAAGAAGTAAACCCAAGTATGTCTGGAAAATTCATCAATGAAAGTTAAGAAATACTTGCACCCAGAAAAAGAAGGAGAAGAAAGTGGACCACACAAATCACCGTGAACAAGATGCAAATGAACCGAGGCATGCTAAGAGGCATGTTTCTCAAAACTGTCCTGGTGATGTTTGTTGAGAACACAACCGGCACAAACATCATCTCTGCATGAAACAAGAGGAAGACCAGTCACCATATGTTGATTACATAGTTGTTCCAATGAGCGATAGTTTAGATGACCAAACCGCTCATGCCATAGCTTTCTCAAGTCATCGCTATGAGAAACAAAAATAGATGAAAAGGTTGATGACCCAAAGTTGTCAAACTTGTACAACCTGGTAATATCATCAGCAATTCCAGTTGCAAGAACATGCTTAGGATCTTTTAGATCCTTGATTACAACTTGGTGAGGTGAAAACTCGATGGTTTTACCTTCACCTGAATG
>ML784208.1:40426-80498 GCA_009831015.1 Picea engelmannii | reverse complement strand
CTTGATTACAACTTGGTGAGGTGAAAACTCGATGGTTTTACCTTCACCTGAATGAGTGATTTGATATACTGATAGAAGGTTACAAGAAATACTTGGAACACATAATACATCATTGAAATGACCATTATCTACTTGAACTATTCTAGATCCTACAAAACTAAGAGATCTATCATCACAACAAATATTTTCTTGGTGTTACATTCATTTAGAGAAGAAAATATGGATTTATCCTTAGCCATATGATAAGATGCTCCTGAATCAATAAGCCACTCATCAGAAGAAGAAGTAGTAGTAGAATTTGAATTGAAGGAGAAACCAGAAGCAGAAAGTGCATGTCTGTGAGAAGAAGAAGTAGAATCAATACTGATGTTGTGCTTCTTCATCACTGTTTCTAAAGCTACCATCTTCTTGAAACATTTGGACTCAGCATGACCATATTTATCACAAAAGTTGCAATTTTTGTTATTCTTACTTTTATATTTTTCTCCTTTGTTACCAGTAGGAGTTGAAGTTGCCTGAGCAGGTTTGGGACCCTTATGTTATTTTTTTTGTAGCGAGGATGTTACTTCTTAGGATACTTGGGTTTATCTTTCTGCTAGGAAACTAAGGCTTTGTTGGAGGGACCTGCAATGTTGACCACTCCAAATTGTACAATCTTATCTTCCTCTCGAATCAAAGAAGCACAAAAGGACTCAAGACTGGGTTTTTCATAAGCTTCTTCCCCTAGAGCCTCTCTCATGTCATAAAAGGTATATAAAAACATAGAATATGCACTACCTAACTTAGAAAGAATAAGATAGATGGAATGCTCTTCCTCCATATTTATCTTACATTCGTCACATAAAATTTTGAGTGTTTTAAACCTAGATAGATAGTCTCCAAGGCAAGAAAAATCATTTGGACTCAAGGTCAGTATTTGACTTTCTAACTGTTGTGCTTGAATAATATTGAGTTTACCAAACACAGATTCAATCGTGTCCGAAGCTTCTTTGGGGTCATCAATATCTTGAAGGTGGTACCTTATGTCAAGAGAGATGGAAATTTTGATTATTCCATGTGATTTTTCATTCCTATTATCCCACTTGGCTTTCTTATCAGCATCAGTGGGTGGTTTTTACTTTCCTAATGTAATCTGGTATAAGCCTTTACTTCTTAATAAATATTCCATATGAGATTTCCATTGAAAGTAGTTGTTGCTGCTAAGAAAGACAGTACTTGTAGAATCCATATTAAATGTGTAGATAATGTGGATTTAAAAACTTAAAATAATTATTTGGATGGAAAGAGCTCGAAAAATTATGCAGATTTAAAAAAAAACGGCACTGAAAACAGACTTCTGATGTTAGAGTTATGCCATTTTTAAACAAAGGCACAATCAGTAACCAAATGACCATGTGATTGTGTAAGTTGCTTTATGAAGTGACCCACTTTTATAAAGAGAAGTGGGGATCACTTTTACAATGAAGTTACTTTATAATAGAAAAGTTTCATGCAAAATAAATAACTCTAAAATAAAATATTAAACCTACTTATAGTGATTCACTTTTATACTTGAAGTGAAATACACTTTACAATTTTAGCATGAAATTTTTCAAAAAAAGTAACAAAAGAGGGACTTGAACTCAAGACCTCTTACTTAATAAGGAAAATTTTAACCAAATGATCTAGCAAAACATATTCTAATGTTCAGAAGGAGGATTGAGGGTGTTGTTGTTGTGGAATATGACCTTGGAGAGCGTGCTAAAAGAAAACTCTTTTCACACAAGAAAAAAAAAATCTTATCAATGACAACAAGGGTTAGATCTCGCTTAGCTTACCCTAAAGATGCACCTTTTCCTATATGTTTCTGATTTTCCAAGATTTCATAGGGTGCGGGGAAAAGAGCATACGCAGATCTAAAAGAGTAGCATCCTGGAAATAAATAAAACAAAAACGAAATAAAACCAAAATACTACACTGCAATTTTTTTTAAAATGTGTATTCAAGCTTTATACCTCTGGATCTGACTGTAATGGTCATATCTTGGGAAAACAGAAACCTTTTCAAGTGAAACAAAATGTTTTCTTGACTAAAATGATCACTCTAGATGCAATGGAACAATCCTCTCAACCCAAAAATGTATGAAAATGATAGAAAGTGGAGATGAGGCAACTCGACTTCACGATCTCGATCTTCAACATGAGCGGGTCTTGAAACAGGCTCTGATACCATGTTCAAAAACACATGTATTCCAATAGAGGACAAAAAACTTCAGTAACCACTCACATAACCAGATCAAAGATCAAAACACCGATGTTTTAACATGGTAAAACCCCTACGGGGAAACCCTCCATGCTCTTTAAATAGATATCATGGACCAATTGGGTGTTAAGCCATGGATCAATGGCCATTAAGATCGAGGAGAGTATGAACCATCGGATCACTCTATGTCGTGAACATATCATGACCGTCAGATTTCCTAACTACAAATGCATACTAATGCATACTAAAGAAACGCACTAGAAAACACACTTTTACCTAACGACACAATAGACCAAGTAGATCTTACTAACTCCTAAGTGTATAAATATCCTAACAGTTAACACCTCCATTCTATTGCAAATGTAGTCTTATATATGTCTTCCTACGCAATATTGATCTGATAATATCCTTAAAATCCATCCATGAATGAATAGGATTCCTTCCCTCCTACATTCTCCAACACTTCATCTGTAAATGGTCTAGGAAATGGATCATGTAAACATGCATTATTTAAATTCCTCATATCTATAGAAATTTTGGTTCCTCAAATCCACTCTAATCCTATGACATGTTCAATAATTCTAGCTTCTAGCATCCTATCTATCTCATCTTTCACCTTCTTCTTATACTGATATGGATTTATAAATTGAAGGAAATTGAATACAGATGTATAGAAAATAAATACACAGAGAAACACTAAAAATTGAATTATATTAATAAGGAGAATATGTTGAGACTGTAAAAATGCACACTAAAATAAGCTTCCTCGAATGGTGGTATCTTATCCTTGATAAGAGATGTGAAGACTATGCTCATTCACAATAATATGGTTACAATGAGTCTCCAAAGGAATTTTTTAACAAAAAACATAATAGAGAAAACCCTAAACATCCAAAAACCTAATCGAAGGATATGAAGCGCTAAGAGTCATGTGGTTCGCGATGAGGTAAGTTGGTACATCAACTTCCCGGGGGGATAACTTTTTCATACAATATTCATTTTAGGTGCATGGTATCTCGTTGGAAAGAAATATTTGAGGACTACACATGTTTCCATCACACTCTGGATAAAGCCTACAATGTGACTATGCTACACCCAAAAAAAATTGCTTAGGGCCTCAAAACGACCCCGAAAGTTTAGGACCTAAAAAACTAGGAAATAACTACCGAAATGAAAATTGTTCTTTGAGAAAATGGAATAGGTGGGTTTCCACCAATATCCACCTATATCAGTCCCCCCCCTTAGGAATCAATGTTTCCAATGCATTGTGTTCCCCCATCATATGGGGAAAATTCTCCTTAACTTGGCCTCAGGTGAGCCACTTTCCTTGGTGCAGGAGCTGCCCTACTTTGACAACCCAATCAAGTTGGATCCTCTTTTATTGAGTGCCCTTACTATGAGTTTCCCTTATCTGATCAATGGATTCCTGGTCTAAGTAGTTAGGGTTGACTTCTATCATTTTCAATTGCTCTGCAATCTTTGATGTGTTCAATAATGATGGGAAGTATAGTTGAAGGAGGTCCAGATTGAACATGGGATGCAGGCCAAGGAAGGGGGGAGTACTTAGCTCAAAAAATAATTCATCCACATCCTTGTTGATGGTGTAAGGTCCATAGAAAAGTTAATGAATCGTTTGATGGGGTCCTGTAGGGTTCTCTTTCTACAAATGCAACCAAACCTTTTCTCCCACATGAAACTTATGCGACACCCATTGTTGATCATTGCATTGTTTGTACTTAGCATTGGCTTTCTGTAAAATATAATGGACATGTTGTCAAATGTACTAAATATTTTCAATAAACTTGGTGGCTTTGTTGGCCTCAAATTTAGAATGGGGTGATTCTTCCTATGTCTATCCAAGGGATAGTGAAACATTAATGGGACCCAATGATTGAAATCCTAACCCTACCTGAAAGGGATTGTGGCTAGTCAAGCTATGAATGGATCTTTTGTAGCTATGTTGAACATAGGGGATATTCTCATCCCATGTGCATTGATGTTTTGAGTTGTACATGTGAAAGATATGCATGATCATTATATTGACGACCTTTATATGGTCATCAATTTGCGGTGGACGGTGGTGAATTTAGTGAGCTTGGTGTCCAAAAATGACCAGAGGTTGGACCAGAATGTGTTGAGGAACCTATTGTCCCAATATGATATGATGGTTTGTGGTATCTCGAAGTGTACCCACACACACTCGTTCGAAGAAGATATTGGAAGTGGCCTCTACTGTGAAATTATTCTTGCAGGCTATGAGGATGACCATATTAGGAAACCGATCAACCACAAAAAAATCATTGTCATTTCTCTTATTAGCTGGAGGAAAGCCCGACATGCAGTCCATCAAGATGGATTCCCATGGTCTATTGCGAGTACGAAAAGGGGTGTGTAGGCCTTGCTTCTTAGCGTCTAGTTTTGAAATGGCATGGGAAGTGCAAGACCTGATATATTTGTTGATGTCTTGTCAATGTTTCAGCCAGTAGAAATGATTTTGAAGTACTTCCATGACATTTTCCATACTATAAGTTCCTACCATATGACTATAGTTATATTTTCAAATCATCTTCACATGCTCACTTGAAGGAACACAGAGGTGGCCAAGACAGCATAAAATCTGTATTGAAAATGAAATTCAGTGACAGTCACACCTATGCCTAGCATCAAGTAATTGGTAGCAAATTCATGATCTCTCTTGTAGAGTTAGGGCCACTCGTATGCCTCATGGCCATAGGAGTGAAGTACCGTGATTAGTTCTCCATGTATTATATTTGATGTTGATATGGAAATACTGCATGTATGTAGACCACTTTTAATGGTGGTCATTATGTAATTTTCATTGTGTCTTCATGATCTGTAGAGGCTTGTGATCAGTGTGGATGATTATCTCCTTCCTAAGAATCTGGTTCTTCCATTTTTGGCAGGATTGTACGATGGAATACATTTGTTTTTCATAGGTGGGATACTTACAGATGGGATCTGATAGTGTCTAACCATGATATTCCATTGGATGATCATGTTGAGTGAGGACTACACACATGACATAGTCTAAACAATTGGTCTCAATCTCAAAGTTGTTGAAGATCGCATAAGGAGAGTACTGGAGTTGAGCACAAGCAATGTTTCAAATCATCAAATGCTTGTTTTTTTTACTTCCCCCACTAGAACTTTGTCTTTCCACCACTCTTGGTCACTTGGATGAGGGCCCATGCAGTATGGGAGGATCCCAACACAAACCTTCTCAGTTAAACTTAGAAATTTAGAAGCTCATTTAGTGTGGTCGAGACTCGTGGTTGTCCAATGACGAATTCCTTGCATCTTGGTTGGATCCACATGGACACCATGCTCATCACCAATGTAGCCTAGGTATTGTACCATGTTCATGCCGAAGGAAACATTTTCCAAGTTATGATAGAGCTTGTGTTGTCATAGTGTGTGAAGGATCTGTTGAATATGCTACAAGTGTTTTGCCAAATTCTTGTTGAAGATGAAGATGCCATCTAGATATACCACCACAAGGTAATTGGCGAAGGGATGCAATATATCGTCCATAAGTCTCATGAAAGTTGTTGGATCATTTTTTAATCCAAAGGGCATGGAAAACCATTCTAAAAGATCTTATTTTGACTTGAAATTAGTCTTCCATACATCAACCTATTCTATTGGGACCTGGTGGTATCCAAACTTCAGGTTAACCTTGTTGAAAAGCTTGGCTCCCTTGATATGGTCAAGAAGGTCATTAATTTAGGAAATTGTGTATCAGTTCCTGACTGTTATTTTTTTTAGGGCCCTGTAATCAATGTAGAGTTGCCAAGTCCCATATTTCTTCTGCACGAGTACAATTGGCCTCGTGCGAGGTAAGGATTTGGGTCGAATGCCCCTTTTGAATAAATTCTTGGATCTATCACTTAATTTCCTCATTTTCCATCAGAGAGTGGCGATAAAATATCCCATTGGGTATAGGTGTACTGGGGGTTATATCTATTAAATGGTTGACCTGACAGTGCCGCAACACCTTGTTGGGTGAGGATAATATTTCTTTGTATTATTCCACGATCTTGTACACTTACTTATGCTTGATGGAGAGGCCATGTGTAGAGTCCATACATGTGGCTGCAACCTTTTGTTCACTTTGAGAGAGAATCATGAAGAAGAAAAATTTACCGATCTAGGAAATGAACTTCCTACATTGCTTAGTAGAGATCAAAGAAATAGTGGTAGGTGGAGATACCTCTATTATCGTGTATAATGGTCTACCCAAAGTAATAATAACACTGCAAGGTCTAGACTCATATACAACATGTCATTTCCACAAACATGATTGGCCTAAAAGAACATCATAAACTTCAAGGGGGACAATATCACAAAATAGCTCATCCTTGAAGTGCTTGAAGTCGTAGGGTAGACGACACTGTTGGCTGAAGCATATCTATATTCCTTGGCGGAGCCACCCAATGGTGTAGGGATATGGGTGTGGTGTTGTCGATAGGTTCAACCACTTGACAAATGTTGTTGATATTAGGTTCTTTTGACTTATGTCATCGAAAATGAAATGTATTGGAGCAACCTTCACCCACATCTATGAGTGAAAAAGGTGTTCACCTTCCTCTGGTTCACTTGGATGGACCTTGGTTGTAGCAACAATGGCATTAGGCTCTGTGTCAATGATCCACTTCCTTTTGTCTGGATCTGATTCAGAGTCAGAACTTGCCTTTGAATCTTATGCTTTCACCTCAACCACTAATGATGACTTCAAGTGACATTCAATGGTGTTATGCTAGGGGATTTTATGGAATTCACACCAGTTCCGAGTGTCTTTCCTCATTTTCTCATTACCCTTATTTTTTTGTGTCTTGGACTGGTTATCCTTAGGGGCTCCATCCTTGCTCTGTCCTTTGTTATATGGGTTCAGTCCACCTTTTCCCTACTTATTCTATGAGGAATTTGCAGATCCAAACTCCTTCTTCTTCTCTTTAAATTTTTGCTCGTTTGGAGTCCTTGATACCTAGATTGGTGGGAAAGGTATGGAAGATATTTGTGAAATATGGTATTGTGTGGTCCATTTCCTATCGCAATGTGCTCCATCTTGTATACTAGTAATCGTAGCTTCCAACAAGGTAGTCTTGTTCGTTAATAACATCCTTGAAATAATCCCTAGTGGGGGCCACAAAAAATATTGCAGATTCCTCAGTGGCCCTTTTCTCACAGTATGTTTCCCACCAATTCTTGACATGGGGGATAGCCTTAAGTAGTACAAAGATAATCTTTTCTCTATCGAAAATATTATGGAATGAAAAATACCCTTCTATCATATTCAACCATATATCTATAGCACCTTCATATATATTTTCTTCAAATAAGGGGATGCTAAAATTGACTTGTACCTTGAAGGGGGTGGCATGGACACTTAATGAATATGTTTATCTCATTGGTAGTCATCGAAGGATCTGTGCAAATTTATCCATCATCTTGTTCCTTTGTCATGCAAGGGATTCCTCAAGCAATAGTTTAAAATGATCTCCTTCCTCATTGTCTCTCTTTGTTTTGACCATGGGAGGCCATCATGATTGATGAGGATGGTATTTCAAGGGCTCAACCACTTCGATTCCCAGTTCCTTGTACCTTGACCTTGTTGGGGACATGAAAAAATAAAAAAATAAAGAGAAGACCACTCTCATACCACTGATCTAGATTTATAAATGGAAAAAATAGAATATAGATGTATAGAAAATAAATACATAGAGATACAGTAAAACTTGAATTCTATTAATAAAGATAATATGCTAAAACTGTAACAATCTAGACTAAAAGAAGCATGCTTGAATGGTGGAAAGTTATCTCTGAGAAGAGATGTGATGGCTATGCTCATTCACAAGGAAATGGTTAAAATGAGGCTCCAAAATCCATTTTTAACATAAAGTATAAATGAGAAAACCATAAACAACCAAAATCCTAACCCTAGGAGATGACGCACCAAAAGTAATGTGGGTCTCGATGGACTAAGTTGGTACATAAACTTCTCGGGGTCGTAACTTATTCAAACGATCTTTGTTTTAGGTGCATGATAGATCCTTGGTAATAACTATTTGAGGAATACACAAGTTTATATTATATTCTAGATAAATCATGTAGTGTGACTGTGCCACGCCAAAAAAATGTTGTTTAGGGCCTCAAAACGACCTCTAAATTTTAGGACCTAAAAAACTAGGAAAAACTTTCAAAATGAAATTTTTTCTTTGAGCCAGTGGAATAAGTTTGTGGCCACCGATATCCACCTGGATAATATACATTGGGTTCAATCTATATGGTCTTTTATTTATTGTTTTATCATCTAGATTCAAGGGGATATTCATCTCTCCTAACTCCCCAAGAATCGCTTTCATCTCTAAAAAATTAGTCGGAAATAGATCATGATACTGGTGGAATAATTACACTATCTTCTCCATAGTCTCATCATTCCAATAGTCTCCTATGTTCGTGAAAGTAGGCTGATATTTTGTAACGATATTTACTTTGTGCATTCTCAATGGCTCTGCATATACGGTTTATTCAATTTGTGGTCCTTCTACTGCATGTTCCCCTTTAGTTTGTGATATTTGCACATTTTTGGGATATTTTTCCTCCTCTTGGTATTCTTAAACAACATTATAACAAAGAAAAACTTCTCCAACTGTTGCAGAATATCTATATGCACTACATACAGGTACTAGTTCTAACAAATCTCTGCTGAAAAAAACATTTCTCTTGATGATATGCAAAGTTGAGTCAATCAAAGGAGTGTCATCTTCAAAACTAAAATTTACCTTAAAATTCTACGTTAATTATTCCCAATATGTGGTTTTTCTACGCACTTCCAGTTCCAAGTACCAATTCTTCAAGATTGTGTCCAAGAAGTGTATAAAAAGACATGTCAATTCTTCCCTAGATACTTTATTCCATGTCACAATACACTATGTAACATGCTCCATCAGACAACTCAATCCTATATACTTCTGCATAGTATCTTCATTCCTTGTCCTGAACCTGACTTGTAATAGCCTTCTACAATGTTGCTAATCTCTTATTCCATCCTTATGCGCGACCCACCATCTTGTCGGGGTTTCTTTTGGCAGGACATATAACGCTAATAATCTCTATTGATATTATATTTGTAACTCAAATTATATTATAAAACAATATACATTATTTAGTCTGTCATACCTAGGAGGATCACATACCTTGGTTCCCATCCATCGCAACATGTGGGTAATTCGAGGACATTTCCTTGTGAACACTTCATGCAATATCTGCATCCAATTCTCCAAATATTCTTATGAATCTGATGCACATGAACTAACACTTCTCCAACTAAGTACACTTTCATTTGTAGGGTTCACCTAATCGTCCATTCGCACAGTCATGTTAAATAGATTGTCGAGGTATTTTCCTTTTACTGGTTCTAGATATATTCTTTCTTCATTAGGATCCAATGGCGCAATAAAATTCAATTCTTCTACTTCAAATATCATTTGTATATTCTTCTGGTCAATTGTAGTATATTTTTCAAAGGCCTAATCAATTCCAAGGAGTGTTGGGTAAGGGGTGCTTCCATATATTATTTCGATCACTTCAAAATCAGCCACATTGTGCACTCCATAAATGATAACACTTACTCCTATCAACCTTCCAATTGGGAGGATATTATGCTAGTTTACTAACCTTAACTGAATGGGCGACCAAATCAATTTCAGTTGGCCCATCATATCCCAAGTCTGCCTTGATATGAAATTTACATAAGATCCTAGATCCAAAATAATATTTTCCATGTCGCAGTGCCCTATCTGCCCATTGAGTTGAAACTCTCTATTGGTTCTCTTCTTTATGTGCACCTGATTAAATTCTCTATGTGAGATAGGTATCTCTTTCTCTTGGGCACAATGGTCAATTAGTTTATGCAACATACTCAAAGAAGACTCATATTTCATTAACTCTAAACAAATTTTTAGAAAACTATTCAAAGTTCTTACATTTTCCACTTACCTTTCTGAATGATCATACACTGGCGGTATATCATACAATAGTGGTCTGTCATAAAAAGGTCGTGTGGTCAAAGTTGAGGCTATCCATTCCGATCCTATCACTTATTTACTTTCTTTCATATATGTTTCTTTCTCCTTTCCATGGTCAAAAAATGGTTGAGGCTCTCTTTCTTTCCTTAGCCACTGGTGGATCCTATTACCTTGATCCATTGCATCAAGTCTAGTCCTGATTCCTCTATGAATAAATATGGCTATATTAGGTTGTTCATCACATGCTTCTACTACTATCATCTGTACATTTTCGTTCCTCTTTTCTTTCCATTCCACGATCAACTGTGGAAAATTCTTCATCGAATGGTCTATTGTTTTTCTATACGTACTTGTGTGCAGGGATTCAGGTAGTCATGTGCTAATTTTCTAGGATGATTACAATTATAACATATAACAGATCCTCTACCTCTGTCGAATACTCGTCTTCCAGAGTATTATATTATGGAGATCCTCCTTCTGATTCTTCTCCCTCGACTCTATATGCATCTAAACTACACTATCTCATCAAATACAATTTGTACCAATCCTTATCTTCATGTCCGATAGAACTCAAAAAGTTACAAAATATATTTTTAGCAGTACTCTGGTATTTCTGCATCAAGGGTAAATTAGGATGGTGGTGAGTCACCGTCTTACAAATCTCGCACCATAACCTAGTGGATTTTGAGCTCCTGTATTCAAATACCACTCAAAAGATGGACATTCATTCTTATGGTAACCTTTTATTCTACATGTGGTGCACTATACATCATCACAATTTTGTTTTCCTTTTGCAAGATCCTGCAACTAAATAGTCATTGTCACTAGTTTTGACTGCACTTGAGCCATCCCTGTGCCATTTTCTCTTACGAGGGATGCTTCTAAATTCATTTCAATTTCTAAGGTTTCTGAATGTGAAACGATCTTCCACTGCATCAAAAGGAAGTGTATATGTGGAAACCAACCTACAATAAACCACTTTCTATGTTGTTCATTTGGAATTTGGAATTGCAATCGATCCTTCATTATATTAAATATTTGAGCATAGTCCCACACTGATTCATTCACTATCTTCTTGATCTCCTTCAACTTTGTAATCCACTATGAATGGGATTTAGGTTTCTAGAACTCTTTAAATAGAACTTGACTTACCTATGCCAAGGTTCTATTATGTCCCACATGTTCTATTATTATAATGTACCATAATAATGTTTGATCTACAAATTTCATTGCCAACTGAAAAATCTTTGCATCATCATCTTGGACATTCTTCACAGTCCATATTGTCTCAAAAATGAAAGAATGTTGTTTCAGATCCTCTATCCTTGCTCCATGGAAGACAATCATTCTTAGAGTAGGATATACTCCTGCGATCGTTCTATACATGGTATTATTTCCTAATAAAACTAGTTGATTCTGCCTCGACGTACTACTCCCACTACTTTGACTACTTTTGATACTATATTTACTTCATTCATTAACTATAATTTAAAAATATTCGGATCTTACCTAAGTTCTTGGTGATGCACATGGGGTCATGGGTTTGATTCAGATTCTATTATAAGTGATATCTTCTTCTGCTGGACTGAGCTGACACATATTTTCTTCTGTTTCCATACTTCCTTCGATATGGAGTATCACACCAGTGTCTCTCTCCTCATTCTCACTATGTTGCCTATCTCTCTCATTCACAATCCTCTTCTTATTCAGTTTTAATCTCTTACCACTACGCAATACTCTAATCTCTTCATTCGTCACACACTCTTATACCCTCGACCTACTCATCCCATCCATTCCTCATTCCTTCTCTTCATCCCTCTTTACTTTCAGACCATCCTATGGTCATCCCCCAGATCCCCTATGTGCACGAAGGTGACTAACAATCAGATTTTGTTTCCATAACTCCCTTGTTACACAACAACACCTTAATCCAAGTAGATAATGACTTCAGATATCTTTCGTGTGGTCCTTTAAATAATTCCCTTTCAGCAGTGTTGGAGAAGGATATTTCGAGTAAGTTTTGGGAATCATGCAGGAGCATATTGTGTGACAAGTCCATAAACGAAAAACGCATGTGAAATATAGTTAGCATATTTAGAGGAGTTAGTGTGTGGAAGGTGGGCATTAGTTACACATTTTGGGACATTTTGTCCACATTGTAATGGGATAAGCCCCAATGTATATGTATAAATATGTATTGGTTTTTGGGTAGAAACTAAAATTTAAGATTCAAGAGTGAGAGTTTTAGAGGAGAATTATGACCGACTTGAGTTGGATGTTGAGCGACGAGTATGAGTTGAGTTGAATATCAATCGAAGAGGTATGTGTGCAATGGAACATAGAACAACTTGGGCAGGTTTGGGTTTTTACTGAAGATTATTGTATGAGTGAAGTACACGCCTGTTGTAAGTAGGACTATGAATGAATAATAGGAGAAGCTAGTCCATCTGGACATAGCCAAGTTTGGGTTCAACCATGTTAAATCCTTGTGTTTTGATGTGCATGGTTTTATCATTTGTTTTTATTTTTGTTCATTATGCACATAAAATGGATGATTAATGATTAGTATGAATATGTATATGATGGTTTTTCACATATGTTGAATGGTTAAGAAGGATGATTATGTCCGATGCTATGGTACTGTTCTAGTTTTACGCACAAAATATATGAATGAATGCTAATTAAACAATAAGGATGAATGATTCATATTCCCCCATGATTGTGGAAACCTGGTTCATGCAGTCCCCATAGGTACCTCGGGTGAGATTTTACCTTCTTGCAGGTGATGTCAAAAGGGTCGGTATCTTGAGATTTGTTGGTGAATTTATGTATAATCTCGGGTCTTCCCACTGCCCATTGAAAAATGGTTTTGTTATTGGGATCAAGATCTACGAATGAGGGGAATGTTGAGGCCTACTAAGGAGAAGATCATAGAATAGTTGAATACTAGGCAGATCGAGTTTGCAGTAGATGAGAACCATAATACAAGGATAAACATAGAAGAACAATTACAAAGGTATGTGTTTACATATTTGAATGAAAAGTTTTTCACTGACTTTCTAAATACTTTAGTAGAGTGGATTCATAAATTTGTTGAACAAATCATAATATATCAAACTACAATTCCAAGGAATTGGACCACTGAATTGATTTGACAGGTTAATGCAGTAAAAAATAAGACATCACACATAATTAATTACTGGTTAGATAGTGTGTTAGGAGGTTACATTACTAAATTTGGCATAGATTGTACTAAGTAAATCACTGTTGCTGAAATAGAATTCTTTAAGGAACCATGTGAAAGATACCTAAAGTCACTATCTACATGGATTAATATGTTGTTGTGAAACAAAATAGTTATTACAATAAAATATTATTGTTGAGCGTCTTCTTGCACATAGGAGAACTAGGGGCTAACTAGGGAATGACTTGAGCATAGAGAGGGATGCAAAGAAGGAATGAGGAACAGATGGGATGAGGAATACAAGAGAAGAAGTATGTGCGATGAACAAGGTGATTGGAGTATTGCATAGTGGTAAGATATTTAGACTGAATAAGAAGAGGATTATTGCTCAAAGAGAAGGGAAGCATAGTGCTATCGAGGAAAGAGACATTGGTGAAATATTCCATATCAAAGGGAGTTTGTGCATAGAAGAAAATATGTGTCAACTCGGTCCAGTAGAAGAGGATCCCACTTAGATCAAACTCTGCGTCTAACCCATGACCCATTATGTGTCACCAAGAACTGAGGTAAGATTAGAAGTTTTTTCAATTGTAGTTAGTGAAGGAACAAAAATAGTAATAGAATCAATCAAAGTAGTGGATGTAATACATCGAGTCAGAATAAATTAGTGTTATCAGGAAAGAATACTGCACAAAAGATGATGGAAGGGGTAGATCCCACCTTAATGATGCCTCTCTTTCAAGGGGTCGATTTAGAAGACCCAGAAAAAAAAAATCATTTGTGACACAATATGGATTGTAAAGAACATCCAGGATGATGATGTGAAGATTGCGCAGTTGGTGATGACCTTTAGGGATTGTGCACTATTATGGTATATGAAATATCATAATACTAAACCTGCGGGTCAGACTAGAACATTGGCAAAGGTAATAAAAGCATTGCTGAAAGAATTCTAGAAGCCTAAGTCTCACTCGAAGTGCATTACAGAGCTAGAGTAGATCAAGAAAATAGTAAATGAATCAGCATGGGACTATGATCATAGGTTCAAGATATTGAAAGATCGGTTAACATTCCATATTCAAGATGAACATCATAGAGAGTGGTCTATTGCAGGATTATTGCCTCATATATGTTTCCCTTTGACATAGTAGAAGATTATGTCATAGTCAAAATCTCCCAAAATTGATATGTGATTGGAAGCATCCCTTGTAGGAGAGAATAACACGAGGATGGATCAAGTTCAGTCACAACTAGCTACACTGAATATTTAGTTACAGGAAATTATGAAAGGAAAATAAAAGCACCAGGGATTCTAGTGTATCACTTGTAGAACAAAGGGTTACCATGAAGATGAATGTCCAACTTTTTAGTAGTATATGAATATGGGAGCTTCGAGTCCATTGGGGTTATGGTGCCATATTTTTAAAATGGTGGGTCACCATCCGCATAACTTTCCATTGATGCAAAAATATCATAGCACTACTAGGAACTTTTTTTTCATTTGTGCATTTGAACTAGAAGGATTGTTGTGCATTTGACTTGATGAGAGAGTGCACTACAAACTCATATATAGTACAAGGAGAATAATCATAAGGAGGAGCTTCGCAATATGATAACCCTAAAGGAATTTATAATCAAGGAGGAAGAGGAGGTTTCAAATGCCATGTAAGAGGAGGATTTGGCAGAGGAAGAGGTCCAATCATATGTTATAATTGTAGTTCGTTTGGACATTTGGCACATGACTGCCCGAATCTCTGCATGACATGTATGTATTTCAAAGTGATAGACCATGCAATAGAGGATTGTTCACAGTCGATTGGGAAACAAAAAGAAAAGAGGAACACAAATGTATAGATTTTCGCAACAAAAGAGCATGATGAACAACCCAAGATAGCAGTAGTTATGTGCAAAGGGACAAGAACCGTAGCAGTTGCGACATATCAAGGAAAAAGTATACACTAGTGGGTAAGGAAAGAAGTAGAGCCACTTCCATTGTTTGATCCCAGAAAATAGAATGATACCTACCAGCAATCAAGAAAATAATTGATTGGAGTATATTGGATAGAATCAACTTCGACTATGCCACCTTTGTATGAAAAACCATCCTATTTGATATGCCTATATTATATGACCCCTTAGAAATTCAAGATGCAAAGGTAACTACTTTGAAATATTTCATAACAAGTTGTTTAGAATTAGTGAAAGATGAATCTACTTTAATAATTCTTTGTGGATTGATTGACTGTTGTGCCCAAGAGATGAGATATCTGTCATACACAGATCAATTAACTAGGTCAATCGTAAGAAGAGAACGAATCGAGATTTTTGACTCAATGTAAAAATAGGGAACTACAACATTGACAATATTATTCTTGATGTAGGCTCTAACGTGAATGTGATCCCAAGGCATACTTGGGAAATGATCGACTAGTCGAAGCTAATTTGGTCTCCTATCTAGTTGAGATTAGAGAACCAGGATAGAATTGTTGCAGTTGGAAGATTGACATGGGTAAGTGTCAATATTGACCGAGTATTTAGTGTAGCAGACTTTGAAGTGATTGAAATAGTAGACAATCATACACTTTATCCAACACTATTGGGACTTGATTGGGAATTTGGTAATCATACCACCATTGATCTAAAGAAAATATAGAAGGTATTTGAAGTGTAAGACTTTAAGGTTACTGCACCCTCAGATCCTACTGAAGGAAGAAGATATGTAGATCCAACAAAGAGAAAATAACTTGACACTCTGTATAATATGATTGCATGAATGGAAAATTATGTGAATCCTACAACTCAAGGCATACTTAGTTGGAGAAGAATCAATCATTTTGGGTCTTACTTAGAAGAATCTCTAGAGAATTGGTAGAAAATATTGCATGAGGTGTCTACAAGGAAATGTTCTCGAATTACTTGCATGTTACGATGGATTGGAATTGAAATAGTAGAACCTCCAAGGTATGATGGAAAAACTGGGGTAGTTTCTCTTATAAGAGAGTTTAAGTTGCACGTATCAAATCAATATAGGTGACTATCTTTGGATATTGCACTAAAAGAAACCCCTGCAAGGTGGTGGGCTACACACAAGTATGGAATATGTAATTGGCAGTAGTTCAAAAGGTTATTACAAGTTGGATTTAGAAAAGAAAATGAAAGTATCAAGTCGAAGTATAATGGACTAAGTTTCCTAGCATACCATATTTCAAAGTGTACCATGAAGTGTACCATGACGTGGATATCAGTACCTTAGTAAGAATGGATTCATTTAATTGTGCATACACTAGAAAGTACTTTGAATAATTGGTACATAGAACTATAAGTGTGTAGAAGCACAAGAGATTGGGAAAAGTTGACTAGGAACTTCAGGTTAACGTTCAGTTTTGAAAATAATAATCCTTTGATTGATTTAGCCTTGTAGGTTATCAAGAATAATATTTTTTCATCAGAATATTCGATAGGGTCCATAACGTTTTATAGTCTACCTAGATTTTATATGACAATTGAGAGTGTAATGGAATTTTATAACATTTCTCAAGAATATCAAGATGATGAAGATCCAAGGAATTTGTAGATACCAAAAGATGAAGACGAGCACACAATAGAAGGACTAGATCTTGAGTCAACTATATATGAAAAGCCTCTAAGAACATGAAAAGTGAACATTGGTATAGAATATAAGCCTAATTTTTCCATCATATGAGACTACTGAAGTGATGAGATAGGCCAGAAGATTACCGACTTACTACACGAATACCAGGATCTGTTTTCAGCTACGTTCTTAGAGATTAAAGGGATTGATGGTGATTTAGGAGAAACAAAGATCCTACTAAAACCACATGCCAAACCTATGAAGCAGAGACCATATAGAATGAACCTCACATATAAGAAGAAGGTAAAAGTAGAGATAGACAGGACATTAGAAGATGGAATTATATAACTTGTTGAAGAATCATAATTGATCATCCTAATTGTAGTCCAATACAAGAAGATAGGGTGAATTAGGATATATGTAGATATGAGAAAATTGAAGGATTCTTGTTTACACGACCAATTTACTAAACCATTTACAGATGAAGTGTTGGATAATGTAGGGGGTCAAGAGGTGATGCAGGAGCATCACCGAACCATCAAGCGAGCCAGTGCGGAAGCGGAGGACAGCTGGACAAGCCAGCATAAATTTTGAAATGCTTTGGGACTGTTGCGCAAAACTTTAATGAAGACATTTATAAAGGCGCACTTGTATATTTTATTGGACCTTGAGCCTTTAAGCTCTCGTCCATAGTAGAAAGACGACATTTAATTTAGTGAATGCTGGTAGATAGGATTTTTAATTCTAGATTTGATAGTTTAGAGTCCGAGAGGGAAAACAGATATAGACACCCTCATTGTACCATTGTAACATAATAGAAGCATTCAGGAGAAGAGAAGAGCAAGAAGAGAATAGTGTATGAAGAACACCCATGTACAGGCATTTGAATTAATAGAAGAAAGTTCTGATTCAAATTCATGGTTTGTGTTATTTCTCTGTGTATATTGTTGATGTGCTCATGAATGTTTGCTTCTTGTCATACATTTGATTTATATGTTGTGTATGTGATTTCATGTTTCAACCTGAAGTCTGAAGGAGAGATGGAATGAGTTTCAATTGTTTCTCTATCTGAGCCAGTATATTCCTGCAAGGTGTGTAGTCAAAAATCATCCGCAAGGAGTGCGTTGATGGAGGCTCAGGTAGTTTAACTCTTGTTCTTATTCACTCAGAAGTGAAAGTGGGTTGTTGAAGCCGTGAAAGGAGTGCACAGGCTGAAGAGGAAGTCTCAATAGTGAATCTGAGCAAGGAAATTGAGGACTGCTGCTGCAGGCGTGCGCTGAGTCGAAGAAGTTCGAACACTTGAAGTGTTTGCAGGGTTTCCGAAAGGAGTGCGCTCAAAGAGATATCTTTTCAAAGATGCCGAGAAGTTGTGAAGAGAGCTTAGGAGGAAGAGAGGCCTTCATAATTGTTGAAAGGTTGCACAGGAGATTTTGTGCAAGAAATCCCCAAGAGGAAAGAAATCGACGGTCAGGATCTTACAGAGGAGATCGACAGAACCCGTCAGTCATTGAATCTCACGGAGGTGCGAGGAGGTTACGACCACACCAGAGCCCAAGATTGAGAGGCTGCTGAGCCATTGGATCAGCAAGTGACTTCCCGTCAGCCGTTAGATCTTGAGGAGTTGCGTCGGGGTTAAGCCCTAGTGTGCAAGGGAGAAGTCCTACGAAGGCATCGGGATATTGGAGGCATCAGAGTTTTGAGAGTCGAGAGAACTGAGACCTTTTGAGTCTCGAAACGTCGACAGAATCATAACTGTTGATCCCGGCAGGACACGCGTCAGGCATCAAGGGAAGAGTCGGGATTTAAAACATCGGGGTTTCCGGAGGTAAGAAACTCTTGCACGTTGGAATCGCGATCCGCGATATCCCGACGAGCTCTGAACCATCCATCAACGAGGACGCATGGCAAGAGATCTCGAAGAGTTGGAGTTCGGGGCATCGGAGTTTTCGGAGGCAGCAAACTCTTGCAACTTGAATTCACGATCCGCGATTTCCCGATCGTGATGGAAGTGTGGGTCATAGGCACCAGAGAAAAGGACAGGTGTCAAAGGGTCAACCTCGCAGGAGCCAACTCCAAGTGGTATCGGGGATCGGGAGTTGGGGATCCGTGAGGGAAGTGGATCATGACCTCGTAAGTGCCGATTTCCCGACGGGGAAAATTCCTGACAAGAGAAAGGAAAGCATGGGTGAATATTCATCGCGTTTCGGGGACTTGTGAGACCTGATCCTGTGGTTTCAGGACTCACGATCTTGCGAAGTCTGATTTCCCGATTTGGTGTAGGGAGATCATAAGGAGCATTCTGTGGGTATTGAGAACTTACAATAAGGGAGTTGAAGAGCATTTTAGTTCTTCGGGCCTAAGGAAGAGAAGGTCTTGTGGGAGCATACGTGCCTGGGTGGCGCATTTGCATCAAGAGTGGTATTAGAGCGAGAAAATTTCTTTGCTCTCTGTAGCAGAGAAGAAGAGAAAATTTCACCATGCCGCTAGGAAGAGAAAGACAATCACCCGATCCAGAGGATAGGGAGAACCAGAGAAGAAGAGGGAGACAAGCACAGAATATAGAAATGGAGAGGCAGATACATGATCTCCAAGCGAGATTAGAAGATATGGAGGCAACGTAGAGATGCACAACCAATGTTGGATATCTGAGTGACTCCGAAGGGGAAGTTGAAGCCGAACAACAAGGAGAAGTTGCCACCGAAGATGCAGCCAATGAGCGATTAATTAAGGCTATCGCCTGGATGAGTTCGAAAACAAATATGGAAATTCCAACTTATGAAGGGAATCTGGATGCAGAAGAGATTCTAGACTGGATTAGAGCTCTTGACACTTACTTCGATTATGAAGATATCGAAGAAGATAAGAAGGTTAAGCATGCTGTCACAAAATTAAAGGGAAACACAACATTATGGTGGGACGAGCTTCAAGTAGATAGACATTGCAAAGGCAAGCAAAAGATTAAAAGATGGGATCGAATGATTGCAAAGATGAAGGCAAAGTTCATCCCAAGGGATTATCAAATTTCACTGTTCAGGAGGATGCATAACTTGAGATAGAAGCTGATGACAGTGAAGGAGTATACTGAGGAATTCTACAAGATGAACAACAGAGCAGGTCATCGGGAGAGTGATGATGAGAAGGTTGCTAGATATCTGAATGGTCTGAGATACAACATTCAGGATGAATTAAGTATGGTTACCATCAGGACGGTGGAGGATTCTTACCAGATGGATTTGAAAGAAGAAGAGAAACTGAGCTATAAGCAAGGTCAGAGAGGGCGAGGCAGAAGTCATCCCAGAGGCAAGATAGTTTCCCAGGAGAAATTCTAGAAGCCCAAGGAGGAATGGAAGAAACCTCAGGGTAGAGTAGAAAGAGGTGGTACCTCACAGAAAGGACCATACATTGAATAGAGAGGGAAACATAATGAGAAGAAGGGAGATTATGCTGACGCAAATACTTTTCCTCGTACCAGAGGTAGAGGAAGAGGCCAAGGTGGAGTTATCACATGTTTCACATGTGGGAAGAATGGGCATAGGTCATTTGAGTGTCTAGAGAAAAAGAAGGACATCGAAGAAGCTCACATCGCAGAAACGCAGAGGTGAGATGTTGAGTCTGAAGATACAGAAGGCAGAAGGTCACTGATGATGCGTAAAGCTCTCTTAACACCTGGGAAAGAGGTGGAGGACTCAGCTCAGAGGACCAGACTGTTCAGGACAGCTTGCAAGACCAAGGATTGGGTATGCAAGGTTATTGTGGATTGCGGTAGCACAGATAATCTCGTTTCAACCGAGATGGTGGAGAGGTTGGAGCTGGAGACAAATGATCACCCGAGTCCATACAAGGTTTCATGGCTACAGAAGGGACATCAGGTGAGTGTCACTAAACAGTGTTTAGTTGAATTCAAGATAGGTGGATATAATGATAAAGTACTATGTGATGTTATTCCTATGGATGTATGTCATTTATTGCTGGGTAGACCATGGCAATATGACAGAAATGTGGTTCATGATGGGAGAATGAACACATATACCCTGGAGAAGGATGGGAGGACACACAGGTTGCTTTCGATAAAGGATAAGGAGGTGAAACCAGAAGTAAGCAACACAATACTTCTCATGAGTGGGAAGGAACTTCTTACAGAGATGGAGAAGAAAGAAGATCCACAATTCTTTGTGGTCAGGAAGACGAGGATTGTTTTGACTAGCACAAGAGTAGATGATTTGCCAGATGAAATTCAGGAACTGCTGGAAGAGTTCGTTGACATTGTGGTAGACGAATTACCTCATTCGTTGTCGCCGATGAGGAGTATAAGTCATCACATTGATCTCATACCAGGATCTAGTTTGCCAAACAAAGCCGCGTACAGGTTAATCCGCAAGAAAATGAAGAAGTCAAGAGGTAGGTCCAGGATTTTTTGGATAAAGGGTTAGTCAGAGAAATTTTAAGCCCGTGTCTTGTTCCGACGGTACTGAGTTCAAAGAAGGATGGAGGATGGAGAATGTGTACCGACTCAAGAGCGATCAACAAGATAACCATCAGGTACATGTTCCCATTGTCGAGAATGGATGATCTGATGGATTTCCTGAGTGGGGCAAAGTAATTTGAAAAGATTGATTTGAAAAGCGGATATCACCAGATTCGCATGAGGGAAGGCAACGAATGGAAAACAACCTTCAAGACAAACGAAGGACTGTATGAATGGCTAGTCATGCCATTTGTCTTGACGAATGCACCAAGTACTTTTATGAGGTTGATGAATGAAGTCCTGAGGGAATTCATCGAGAAGTTTGTTGTCATATATCTGGATGATATATTGATTTTCAGCAAGACAAAGGTTGAACATCTGAAGCATTTGGCCATTGTGATGAGGAAGCTACAGCAGGAGAAACTGTTGGTCAACATGAATAAGTGCTCATTCATGAAGACAAAGTTCATTTATTTGGGTTTTGTTATTTCGGCGAATGAGTTGAAGATGGATCCGGATAAGGTAGACGTGATCAAGAATTGGCCATCACCGAGAAATGTATTCGAGGTGAGAAGTTTTCATGGTTTGGATAGTTTCTACCGGAAATTCATCAGGAATTTTAGTGGAATTAGCATAGCGATGATGGATACAGTGAAGAAGCGGCATAAGTATTTTCATTGGACAGCAGAGGCCGAGAAGAGATTCAATCTATTAAAGTGGAAGATCGCAGAACAACCAATGTTGGTGCTTCCGGATTTCATGAAGACATTTAAGGTGAAATGTGATGCCAGTGGATTTTCCATAGGAGCGGTCTTGAGTCAGGAAGACAGACCAGTGGCATATTTCAGTGAGAATATCGATGAGGCAAAACTGAAGTACTCCATGTATGACAAGGAATTATATGCTATCATACAGGCGCTGAAGAAGTGGAGGCATTACTTGATCCTGAAAGAATTTGTTTTGTACAGTGATAATCATGCATTATAGTTTGTGACTCAACAGGAAAATTTGAATCAGAAACATGCAAAATGGGTAGAGTATATGCAGAATTTCATATTTGTGATTAAACACATTTCGAGTACTGCTAACAAAGTGGCTGATGCTTTGAGCAGGAAGTGTTTGTTGCTACAGGAATTCTGAGTCAAAACATTGGGTTTTGAAAATCTCAGGGACATGTACGCAGGTGATACAGATTTTGGAGAGGCGTATGAAGCAACTGAGAATCCCGTTCTCAGAGATAGGATTATGTGGATAGATTATATGATCCAGGAAAGTTTGTTGTTTAGAGGCAATCAACTGTGTATTCCAAATTGCTCCATGAGGGAGAATCTGTTAAAGGAGAAGCACAACGGAGGATTCGCCGGACATTTTGGCCACGACAAAACATTCGCGAAGATGAATGAGTCATATTTTTGGCTAGGCATGAGAGAATATGTCAAGAGGTTTGTTGACAGGTGCAAGATTTGCCAGCATTCGAAGGGGAAGAAGCAGAATGCAGGTTTTTATCAGCCATTACCCATACCAGACAAGTCGTGGGATGAAATCAACATGGATTTCGTATTGGGATTACCTAGGACGCAAAAAGGACATGATTCGATCTTTGTGGTGGTTGACAGGTTGTCCAAAATGGCACATGTTATCCCGTGCCAGAAGACCAGCGATGCGACTCACATCGCAAATTTGTTCTTCAAGGAGGTCATTCGACTCCATGGGTTGTCGAAAAGCATAGTTTCAGACAGGGACAAGAAATTCATTGGACATTATTGGAGGACACTCTGGAAGAAGATGGGAACTAACTTGATGTTTAGTTCTGCTTATCATCCGCAGACAGATGGACAAACAGAGGTAGTGAACAGAAGTCTGGGAGACTTATTGAGGAGCTTGGTGGTGGAGCACCATAGCAGTTGGGATAAAATATTACCCCAGGCAGAGTTTTCATACAATGACTCAGTAAATAGGAGCACAGGAAAAGGTCCATTTTAGATTGTATATGGGATACAACGGAGAGGAGTTTATGAATTGCAATATTTAGAACAGACTGCGACTAGCAGTGCTAGCGCAGAGGAATTCGCTGAGGCAATGAAGGAAATTCATAGCTAGGTGAAGGAGCGACTGATGAAATCAAATCAAGAATACAAGCGCATAGCAGATCAGCATAGGAGACAACTTCAATTCGAAGTTGGTGATCTAGTTCTGGCACATTTGAGGAAAGAAAGGTTTCCGAAGGGGACATACAATAAATTGAAAATGAAGAAAATTGGGCCATGTAAAGTCACAAGGAAATTAGGAGAAAATGCTTATGAAATTGAGTTGCCGGATGAGATCGGAATACCTCCGACATTCAATGTCTTAGACTTATATCCATATAAGGCTAAGGAAGAAGGAGCTGAAAGTGATGAGAAGCCAGAGGTTCAGTGGCAGAAGCAGATGCCGATTGCAGAGAAGCCACAGATGGAGCGTATACTCGACAGGAAGGTGAGCAAAAAGACCAGACGAAAGGAATACTATGAGTATCTGGTCAAATGGAAGAACCATCCAGTGGAAGATGCTAGCTGGGAAAATGAAGCAATGATACAGAAGCATGGACATACCATGCAGGAGCTCATGGACAGGAGCCCATGAAAGTTTTCAAGCCGAGGAGTATGATGCAGGAGCATCACTGAACCATCAAGCGAGCCAGCGCGAAAGCGGAGGACAACTGGACAAGCCAACATAAATTTTGAAATGCTTTGGGACTGTTGCACAAAACTTTAATGAAGCCATTTATGAAGGCGCACTTGTATATTGTATTGGACCTTGAGCCTTTAAGATCTCGTCCTTAGTAGATAGACGACATTTAATTTAGTTAATGTTGGTAGATAGGATTTTTAATTCTAGATTTGATAGTTTAGAGTCCGAGAGGGAAAACGGATATAGACACCCTCATTGTACCATTGTAACATAATAGAAGCATTCAGGAGAAGAGAAGAGAAAGCAGAGAATAATGTATGAAGAACACCCATGTACAGGCATTTGAATTAATAGAAGAAAGTTTTGATTCAAATTCATGGTTTGTGTTATTTCTCTGTGTATATTGTTGATGTGCTCATGAATGTTTGCTTCTTCTCATACATTTTCTTTATATGTTGTGTATGTGATTTCATGTTTCAAATTGAAGTCTGAAGGAGAGATGGAATGAGTTTCAATTGTTTCTCTATCTGAGCCAGTAGATTCCTGCAAGGTGTGTAGTCGAAAATCATCCGCAAGGAGTGCGTTGATGGAGGCTCAGGTAGTTTAAATCTTGTTCTTATTCACTCAGAAGTGAAAGTGGGTTGTTGAACCCGTGCAAGGAGTGCACAGGCTGAAGAGGAAGTCTCAGTAGTGAATCTGAGCAAGGAAATCGAGGACTGCTACTGCAGGTGTGTGCATAGTCGAAGAAGTTCGAACACTTGAAGTGTTTGCAGGGTTTCCGCAAGGAGTGTGCGCAAAGAGATCTCTTTTATAAGAGGCCAAGAAGTTGTGAAGAGAGCTTAGGAGGAAGAGAGGCCTTCAGAATTGCTTAAAGGTTAAACAAGATATTCCGTGCAAGAAATCCCCAAGAGGAAAGAAATCAACGGTCAGGATCTTACAGAGGAGATCAAAAGAACCCGTCAGTCGTTGAATCTCATGGAGGAGGTTACGGCCACACCAGATCCCAAGCTCGAGAGGTTGCTGAGTCGTTGGATTAGCAAGTGACTTCCCGTCAGTCGTTAGATCTTGAGGAGTTGCGTCGGGGTTAAGCCCTAGTGTGCAGGGGAGAAGTCCCGCGAAGGCATCGGGATATTGGAGGCATCGTAGTTTTGAGGGTCAAGAGAACTGAGACCTTTTGAGTCTCGAAACGCCGACAGAATCATAACCGTTGATCCCGATAGGACACACGTCATGCATCAAGGGAAGAGTCAGGATTTAACACATCGGGGTTTCTGGAGGTAAGAAACTCTTGCACGTTGGAATAGCGATCCGCGATGTCCCGACGAGCTTTGAACCGTCCATCAGCGAGGATGCGTGGCAAGAGATCCTGAAGAGTCAGAGTTCGGGGCATCGGAGTTTCCGAAGGCAAGAAACTCTTGCAACTTGAAGTCACGATCCGTGATTTCCTGATCGGGATGGAAGTGTGGGTCATAGGCGCCAGAGCAAAGGACAGGTGTCAAAGGGTCAACCTCGCAGGAGCCAACGCCAAGTGGTATCGGGGATCGAGAGTCGGGGATCTGTGAGGGCAGTGGATCATGACCTCGTAAGTGTCGATTTCCCGACGGGGAAAATTCCCGACAAGAGAAAGGAAAGCATGGGTGAATATTCATCGGGTTTCGGGGACTTGTGAGACCCGATCCTGTGGTTTCAGGAATCGCGATCTTGTGAAGTCCGATTTCCCGATTTGGTGTAGGGAGATCATAAGGAGCATTTTGTGGGTATTGAGAACTTCCGATAAGGGAGTTGAAGAGCATTTCAGTTCTTTGGGCCTAAGGAAGAGAAGGTCCTGTGGGAGCAGACGTGCCTGGGTGGCGCGTTTGCGTCAGGAGGATTACTCTTAGTATTCTTAGGATACCACCAAATCAATATTATGCAATAAGACATAAGTAATACCAATGTTTTGAAAGAATGGGGTTATTACCAATACACATTTATGACATTTTGTTTGAAGAATGAACCAAAAATATTTTCTAAAGCATTTTGTTAAGATCCAAAGAACTAAATACAAAATAACCACAATAGATATACAAGAACAATATGCAAAATCTATTTTATTACTATCAAACCCTTAAGGTAGGGCAACATCATACAATGGATCCTATTATGGAAGGGATCCTCTCCTATTCACTTGCCTCTTCGAGGGGGCATCCTCATATTGAGCTACTGCTTCAATTACAATACTTATTTTCATATCCCATTACATTGCTTGAACCCCTTTATATAGTGCTACCATCACCTAAGAACATTCTAGAGGAGGAATATTCTAGAAGTAGAACCTTCTAAGAAGTCCTCTTACATTTATTATATCTAACTACCTATTTATTATATATAACTACCATAGTTTGTCTTATTTAATAATATAGTGGACCTAGTCCATCTTACATTGAATGACCTCCACTATTATCACTATGGGCCCTATGGGCCCCCCCACTACCTCTCTAGCTACCTTACATCCCATCCCCCTGATGAAAGCGTTTTTCTCAACGCTTGATGTGGGACATTGATGTTCTCGATATAAGGTGGAGTAGAGTCATCAAATAAAATATGGAAGTGGTTGTCATCCCAGAAACGACAAATATCCATATACCAATCATCGCAATCGGCCTCAAAATCATACCAAGAACATATTTCCTGATTATATTCATCCTTGAGGTCTTCCATAAGAAACCTCTCCTTCTTTTTATCCAAAGAATCTTGAATACTACGAAAACTATCATTGATGCCATCTCCAAAGCCATTCAATTTGTCATTCAATGTGTCATACAATTGATATTTGAATGCTTCAAGAATTTCTTTGAGGGTTTGAGAGGAAATTTCCATATGAGCATCCTATGAACTCTTTGGTCCTGGAGCCATCATGAAAAAACTCAAAAAATAGAACAATAAGTTACGGCAGAAAATTGCGGTTTTTTATGGAAAAACCCTAAAACCTACTGAATTTAAAATGCTCATAACTTCATTTCCCGGGCTCCGTTTCGACCGATTTTTTTTTTGAAATTGGGTTAAATGTGAGGGGAACTCATATATGTAATGTGTTTTGGAAAATTCAGACTCCATATGCTACAGAAATAAAAAAAATTGCGCCGCCGTCTGCGGAAAAAACCCTGAAAATTTGCAAATTTTAAAACTTCAATATCTTGACTTCCCGGACTCCGTTTCAGACAATATTATTTTTTAACTTGTGTGTTTTTCTGAGAGGAAATAAGATATACAACCTTTTTTTTCCAAATTTTTCACAGAAATATACCGAAAACGTATGGAATTCCGCAGCCCTCCTTTTTCTATTCTCCAAAAAAATAAAATTATTATTACCAAACCATTGAGGTAGGGAAACACCATACAATGGATCCTATTATGGAAGGGATCCTCTCTTGTTCACTTTCCTCTTCGAGGGGGAATCCTCTTATTGAGCTACTGCTCCACAATATAATAATTCACTTCATGTGCTATTACATTTCCCGAACCCCTTTATATAGTGCTACCATCACCTAAGAACATTCTAGAGGAGGAATCTTCTAGAAGTAGAACCTTCTAAGAAGTCCTCTTGCATTTATTATATCTAACTACCATAGTGGGCCTTATTTAATAATATAGTGGACCTAGTCCACCTTACATTGAATGACCTCCATTATTATCACTATGGGTTCTCTGCCCCCCCCCACCACTACCTCTCTAGCTACCTTACACATATGTTGTAGATTTCAAAGAGTTCAATCATAAATTCTTAGAAGTGTACTTAGATAATTAGACAATATTC
This sequence comes from Picea engelmannii, assembly GCA_009831015.1. Classification (NCBI taxonomy): domain Eukaryota; kingdom Viridiplantae; phylum Streptophyta; class Pinopsida; order Pinales; family Pinaceae; genus Picea; species Picea engelmannii. The sequence goes on along the minus strand of ML784208.1, from coordinate 52,502 downwards.
ATCCGATTGAAAGATCCTATTGAAACATTGTGATTAATGTTGGATAGATGTAGGAAGTACTAGATCTTATTGAATTTGAATAAATGCACTTTTTTTGTTCCTTTTGTAATACTTTTGGGCCATGTTATGTCTAAACAAGGATTGTTAGTTGATCCTACAAAGATAATTGTGATTGTTGATTTTCCACCACCAAATTTAGTACGAAAGTTGAAATCCACATTGGATCATACATGACACTATAGCAAGTTCATGAAATGATATGTGTAGATCACAACCCATATGGAGAAGTTTCTAAAGAAGGAAGTTAAGTATCATTGGAATGATGAATTTCAAAATACTTTGGATACATGGAAGCATAAGATGGTCACTATGTCGATTCTAGTTTTTCCTGAATAGAGAAAGGAATTTCATATTCATGTGGATGCATCATATATAGCGTTGGGATCACTTTTGGCTCGGCTAGGTGAAGGAGAGTCATACCCTCCTATTTCATTTTCAAGTATGAAGTTATCCTCTAGAAAACATAACTACACTATGATAGAACGAGAAGGTTTGACAATGGTGTACACTTTGCATAGGTTCAAACATTACTTTCTTGGGTCTCACTTTAATATGTATACATACCATTATGTGTTAAGATAACTAGCTAAAAATGCAGTGTTGGGGGGAAGGATATGAAAAAGGATACTATTGTTCCAATAATATGACCTTGAGGTGATCATAAAACTAAGGAAATTTAACTCAGAACCAAATCACTTATCACACATATTTTCTAGTGAAGATACAAGAAACTTGGATGACAATTTACCATAAGCACACATATTTGCAATTCAGATGGTTGATGACTAGTTTGCAGACATAGTTCAATTCTTGAGTATGGGAGTGGCCCGTCCATAGTTTACAGTTTCATAGAGGAAAAAAATGGTCATGAAGGTCGTGGACTATCAACTGATAGAAAGAAAATTATACAATTTAGGCGTAGATGGAATTCTGCAATGATGTGTATTAGAGAATGAAAGGCACATGATGTTTTCATAGGGGCATGAAGGAGTAGTAGGATGACACTATGTAGGAAAAACAACACCTTAGAATATTTTGCACACAATATTATGGTGTCCTACCCTAGAGAAATATGCCAAGGAATTATTTCAGAGTTGTGTTGTGTGACAGAGACTTGGGAAGCCTTCTTGGAGAGATGAAATGCCCCTAGTCCCACAAGTGACATTACAAGCTTTTGATAAATGGGTAGTGGAATTTGTTGGGATGATTATTCCAACAACTAAGAGATCATGATATGGGTACATCATCACTACAAAAAAATATTTAACCGGATGGGTCAAGGCAGGACAAGTCATGGACTACAACACAAATATAGATGCATGGCTTTTGTTTGAAAATGTGGTGATAATGTTTGGATGCCCAATATTACTTATGAGTGATCAGGGAAATCACTTTCTAAATAGGACGATTGCAACATTGATAGAGGAGTTTCAAATCCACCATAAGAAGAGCACCTCGTTTCATCCTCGGGAAAATGTCATAGTAGAAGCATTTAATAAGATCCTCGAGGATGGGATGGCGAAGGTTTGTAATGTAAAAAAAGACGATTGGGACTTGAAGGCTCTAGAATTGTTATGGGCATATAGGAGTACAAGAAAGAAGTTGATAGGAAATAATCCATTTAGACTGACGTATGATAAAAAAATTGAGATTCCTATGGAGTTTATTGTACCAATTATGTGCATTGTTTCCATGACAGAGCTTACATATTTCGATGTGATGTAGAAGATATTTTTTGAACTAGTACAACTTGAGTAAGACCGATTTGTCGCAGGTTTCCATGAGCAAGTGCAAAAAGCATGCAGGAAATATTGTACTGACATGCACATTAAACAAAAGAAAGTCAAGATAGGAGACTTAGTGTCACTCTATGAAAACAAGTTTTTGCAGCACCCAGGGAAGTTCTAGATGCATTGGTTAGGGTCATATGTGATCACCTTTGTGACATATGTAGGTGTTGTTCAGTTGGAGAAGTTGAATGGAGAAGTTGTAGAAGCACTGGTTAATGGTAGATGAATGAAACTCTATAGGGATAGTTGGGTTTCCACGCACTAGTGTAACATGTGTAGAAGGTGTACTATAGTCCTTGTACCATAGTGTATTATATAAAAAACGAGAGAAAAATATAAAAAGAGAAATAAAGGAGTTTGAAGGTTGGAAGTATGATTAGAAAATGATGTAGATAATAAAGGGGAAGGTGAATTGAAAATAAATGTGAAAGAGAGTATGAATAAATAAGGTGGTATTAGAGATTATCGGAGAAGATGGTTGAAGGAATTAAAGATCAAACTTGATGAGACATGCATTTAAGAGTGGAAATGTTGACGAAGTAGTGGAATTGTGTAATCATAAATGAAGAATGGAAATAATATTTCGAAAGGCTAGAAAATAATCCGTCGAGGATACGAAGTTAATGGAAGGTTAAGAAAAGCATTGAATATGGAAGTAAGTGGATTTGAAAATAAGTCTTTGTGTGAAGAACAGAAACAACCGAATACAAGTGATAATAGAATTTGAAGGGTCGATGGCCATCAATTACTATTATTTTGAATTTTCACAGAGAAATGAAGAGTAGATATCTGAGTCACCACAGATAGATTAGAGTAAGCAAAGTTATAGAGAGCTATGGCTCCAGCCAAAGAAGTCACAACATCAATGTCACATCCAAAGGAACAACGCACTAAGACACCAGTAGTAACGTTACAGGAAGAAAATTCATCCATGTCATAGTTGAGTCAGAATTTTTTTTTGAAGGATTACATACCACCAAGGAAGAAATAAAAAAATCTAGTCAAATTAGACAAGGAGGAGAAATATGAGCTTGTGGAACCAAAAATCCCTCTTGGAGTAATAGTTGAAGGGGATATGCTAGGACCAATACCAAGTTTGACGTTCACAAATCATGATCTTTCAGACGAAAGAAAGTTCCTAGAATTAGCACCAAGAAAATATCTGAAGATATTCATCGATCCATAGACATAGTTTACTAGGTTCGATCCAAAGACTTGGGCGGTATTATTAGAGAAATCAGGAATCTTGAGCTTGTTACAAATATCGCATTTTGGTAGGAGCCTCGAGATCAATTCCTATGTGAAGATGTTGTTAATATTCATCCACATAGGATATATATGGATGGACATTGTAATGTCCATTGAGACATAAATGATCTTGTGAATAATTAGATTTCCCATGGAAGGGGAAGACCCATCACCCCTATTTTCAGACAAGTCGAATGAAAAAGAATTATTAGAGAAGATGAAATAAAAGTTCGAAATGTTTACAGGATCATGCAGGATCAATGTAGAAAATATTAGTAATGACTACGTCAAGTTCACAATGAAAGTGTTATCTTGAAAATTGCCTGGAAAGTGTCGTGAGGACCAAGTGCCAATAGGTGATATAATAGTGGTAGATAAGTGTGTCGAAGGTGTACAGATGAATTGGGAAATTTTCTTAGTCAACCAGTTCCAGGTAGAATATATGGAAGCTCAATACAAAGGTATGGAGTTTCATTATGCATGGTTGTTGATACTAATAACATTAGTGGCTTAGAGGGAGCTGAAGGACTCGTATTTTTTTTCAGCAAACAATAATCCATTTTTGGCAGCAAGATATGCCAACATATGGAATACTACGCACAAGGAAAGATAACATGATAACAATTTATCTTTATATATATATATATATATATATATATATAAGGAGTCCATTTGTGAGAGAATTAAGAGAACACCTCACATTTAACTAGAGGTGGTAGAATCATACAAGACAGTTTCACGATTTAATGCATGACACCATCACTTATATATCTAAGAAAATAAGGACCCAAGTCAAGAATGACTTCCCACACGATATAGGGTCATTGAAGAAGAGATGGGGCACATCATGGAAAATTGGGATGTTAAATGGAATATCCCTCAACTAAAATTGAGAAGCTCGAGATTAAACAACTGGAAACAAAAGAGATAGGAGATAATGTAGAAGAATATGAACATGAAGGAAATAGTGCATGAACAACACATAATACAATATTGTGCATGGATAAGAAGCGGAAGGAATAGGAGATAGAGAGATTGGTACCACAAATAAAAAACAGAAAATAAGTTAGGGAAGTGGCCACACAGGCCCTGGCAGAGGATGACGTAGAGAATATGGTAGATCAGGTAAAGGAATCTATTGATGAAGCTTTTGAGCAAGTGAAATAGAAACATGAATAATGGAATTTGGATGTGCAAGCGTAGCTTTCCACACTGTGAATGTTTTTGGAAACAACAAGAGTCACATCCATCAACATAGGAGAACAAGCATAAACAACATAAATTAAACATATGGCATATGTGACATTAGGAGAGTGAAGGGTAATGAAAATAGAAGCAAGATATTTAGAGTTACCTACGATAGAGTTGATGTATCAAGAAAATGAAATAAGTCATATTGAATTAGTGTTATCTCAATTGCCTATAAAAGTGTTATATGGGTTGCAGACAAGTGTGACAGAGGAACCTCAAGTGTGTGAAACGTTAACATCGATGGAGTTAACAAATGTAGTCATATATAAAAACATGTTGCAGGATGAATGCAATCAACTTAGGCTGGAGAGAGATGAGGTCATGCAAATTATGGAGAGATTACAACAAGTGGTACATGGGGTATATAATCATATTCCATAAGTGTTTGTAGAAGAAGACACCCCCTAGAAGAAAAACTTATAAATATTGGTGAATCCATTAAGGGCTTCTGAAAAAATATTATTGATTTAGAGGTGTGTAATACACTGAGTACCCCATCGGAAGAAAGGGAGCAAAGAGAAAATAAGGTGACCACAACTCTAGAGAATATCAGGAATCAAGAAGAAGAATTTGAAAAGATTTATGTAGAAAGCATGGGAGTTTAGACAGAGTTGACGGAAGATACATAACTGTAGGAACCTCAAAAAATGTTACAAATGGTGTAGCAAAAGGAACATAAATTTAAGGAATTCATGCCCACATTGCCACTAGCAAAGATGATCATGCAATGGAAGAAAATAAAAAAGTATACTCAAAGATGAACCTAATGAGGGAGGAGAAATATTCTCATGCATAAAATATAGAAGCATTGTAGGAGGATTTTTTTAGAATAACAAAAGAAATTGTAGTTTCATAAGGCATTGCAAGGATGACCACACAAGAGAATGAAGAGAAGTTGAAGACACACGTTGCGACAGAGATAGCAGATAAAATTTTGTAGCAAGAAATACAAGTCAAAGAAAAGGTCGAGAATGTTAAAGAAACATTTCATAATTTCTTGATGACATGGAAGCAAGCCTAAAGTGGCTCAGGATGAGCCAAAAGTTAGTGTTGGGGGCCTTTTGGAGCAGGCAATTTTAGGCAAGTTTTAGGAATCATGTAGGATAAGATCATGCGATAAGTCAACAAAGGAGTAGTTCACACCAAATATAGTTAGCATATTTAAAGGTGTGTTTACGGGCGAAAATGATCGCTCGTCAACTGGAAGAATGAATCTGGTCTGGGGTTGTCTAATTAACCCAAGTCGTTTGGATTGACTCACTTTGACGGGTTTAATGGCTCCGTTGGCTAATCTAAAGTCCTAAAAGAAACAAATAAATAAATAAAAGAAACAAAATAACTCACTAATTACTAATCACTGTTATATATGCACACATAAATATACAACTTATTTTAAATAATATTTACACACATAATTGTTTGTCTAATTTATATGCATTTTATACAATTCATGAGTTTTAATTTGAACTCATTAAAATCAATGTAAAAATGGTTCTTTTGATGAAAGTAGATAAAGAAAGAAAAATGAACTATTTCTTTTTGGTTTGTTTTTATCTCTATTGCATCTATAAAATCAAAATCAAGCTACTATTGAAACACAATATGTAAACATTGAAAACCAAACCATATGTAAGAGTTTCTATATTAAACAAGCAAATAAAAGGAACAGACTAAACTATTTATCACTTGAAGAGTATGCATCTGACGTTTGTATAATCATGAATCATCCATTCAGTCTGTCCTGAGATAAATCTGTAGTGTACTTTCACGTTGTTTGGAATAAATGCCAGACAGTTTGTTGACTGTTGTATTTAAATGATAAAACGATAGGACGCAAAATAATAACTTTGATATATGAGACTGCAAGTAATTACACATAATATAAATTTGACAGTAACGACCTGCTTTTAATCACTCAACGAGATTAAGATAGACCTTATCATCCGAATTGAATGATCATTCACTATTTTCATATAACTGAAGCATAAAATTGTGAACTGTATGAAAGAAATTATCTTAATGACATAATAATCTGTGAAGACGAAAGCTACCAACAGTCATCAAATTATCAAGATAAACAAATCATGGACAACAACAATATTTAAAAATAGCTAAAGCAGAAATGTAAACATATGTTATGTCCAAATTCAAGTATAAGTTGTCCACAACTAGCCCCAGGCCAAGATGTCCTGATTACAAAAAATAATCGGTTTTTAAAGCCTTCAGAAAGGTAACTGTTTCCTCTTCTAAGATCAGATATTGATTACAAAAATAAAAGGGGGATATAACCACCCAGATCATACTAAATCCTCTAAAGCTAAGAAAAGGCTTATTTCTATTTATACAAAAATATGTCAAAGATATGGCTAGCAAGTCTCAAAGATGCTTTAGATCACTTGGTAACCATGAGCTCCTAGATATCCTGAAAAGAAAAGGAAAAATATAAATATTTAGATATATTTCTAACCATTAATTTGCAAATTTCAAATTAGAATAACTGGCTATAGAATCTGCTGATTCTGTAGCTAGTTATTTTAGTGAAATAAAATCCAATTTATTGAATGAAAAAAACAATCTAATTTTAATGAATAACCCTATTTTAAGATAAAAAGAATCATACCTCTAACTGTAAACTAAAATTGTATCAGATGATCTTAGAATTCACTATTGTTGTTGCAGCCTCAACGTTTTTAAATGTTACATTCCCTATAGTCTTTATACATTTCCCTTTTCTTTGAATGACAGACTCAAGCCTATGGTTTTCATTCGTTAAGGCAACGATCTTATCAGTGAGAGCTTTAACCTGTGACTGTAGGATAGGTGTATCGTTGTAGTATCTATCAATCTAGGATGGGAAAACTTCACACTTCGACTGTGCGACAGTCCCTTGGGAATAATCACAATTGTGAACCGAGGTACTTCCAACATGGACTGTAGATTTATTACCCAATTTAATACTAGGAAACCCTTTGATATGTTTCAGACAAGGTGGTAAATTGCCCACAAAGTTGTAAGGCTGATCGAGGAGTGGTTGGGACGAAAGAGGGTCTTCCTGGGCGAGAAATCTATCAATTTCGAAATCCGAACTCTCATGGATCTCAATCATCTTGATCGAGCTCGCATGAGGGTTCAACTTGTTTCAGAGCTTCCTTGAAATTAACCTTCCGACTCTCTTATTTTTAAAATTTAAATCAACATGGCTTTTAGATGTCTTGCCTGTAGGTTTATTTGAATTTTTAATAGAGTCATTAGGATGCATAGATTTCCCATGAGGTTATTTAGTATCTTTTGGGTCAGGTTTAGGGTTGTTTTAGGCGGTTGCAAGACAGGCCTGAGTAGGTATGAGGGGCGTTGTAGGGTAGACTATGGTTTCTTCAACCACAAGTTTGTCGACCTCTTCCATATCGGGGTTAGCAAAATCGTTTCTGATTAAAAATGAATCCCAATTGTCATTCTACAATTTCAATTGATGTACAAGAATCATTTTTATTAAGCTATGATGGAAAAGGCTTGAATCTAAATGTTGCTTTTTGTACCTTTTGTCCATTTTGTAAACGCTTCTCCATCAATAATAGGGCATGTTTAAAGGGAACCCTATGAAAATCATGAGCAGACGCAGATGATAAAGAAACGCAAGACCAAAATGGTCTTCACAAGTGACAAATTGTTTCACCACAGCAAGCAGACTGTGCCATCGATCTTTCAGTAAGGAGGTTGGCATACTTTTGTCACATCCTTTGATCTTCCGTGATGTAAATAAGAGAGTCCATGGAACCTCCTCTGCCTTAGTATTCTTGAACCACCTCTGACCGCTCACAAGGAGTCCTGTTGCCTGGCTCAGAAATTCTTCTATTACTTCAAGTTGAATGTCCCCCACCTTAGCTCTACATCCATCCAATGAGAGAGCAAATTCCTGAGCAGTCTGTAGGTTGAAACCCTGGAATGTTTCAATGAAAACGAGCCAACCGTTACCCTCAAGATCTTCCCTGGAATCGTCACAAAGGAGCAAGTCCCGAGTGTCGTTTAGTTCGACTCTAGAAACAGGGGCCATGGTGAATCAAAGGCCCATCAACCAAACACAGTGCATAGGGAGGGTTTGTAAGAACAGACCAGAGCTATACCCCGAGCCCAAAAACCATCAATAGTGAACAATGTATGAGCATAAAACTCATAACGAAAAGATAGGCAATGAATTGAAATGAATGGGAGGGGCATTTCAAATCCTAAGACCAAGCTTCGACATGATGGGTTGCCTACAATCGTATTTCCACCTCTCATAAAGTACAACCATGACTAGAGCATTAAAATGAAAATAAGTGTGCAACATAGTGGGTTCAATCATAAGGTTTGATAGAGTGAAACTTGTAATTCAAGGCCTAGTAATGAGAAAACATATGACCAAGAATCACACAAAAAGCCATATCAATGCTCAAATAAAAAGATCCTTTGTTGATATAATTTGCAATCTTCAAGCATGTTTGGCATTCAAGGAATCGAAACAAAGAGAATAGTCTTCATAGCAAGGAACAAGGCTTCATTAATAAACTGTAGAGACATTTTTCCTTTCATAAATTTTTCGAATAGAATGGTAACATAGTCGTAAGTTTTAATGCTTCTTCTTTCATGCTTTCAGTCATGACGAAGCATGAAAAAAACAATAGGGAAAGAGACAACTTACAATTGTCATTTCGAAAATTGCTTATGAAGAACATAAAAATGGATGACCCCAGTTAGGGAGCTGCATAGATCATTTAATTGATATAAAAAGTTAAAAATATGTTGGGCTGCCATCAATGGCGACATGTTGGGAGAATAAGTTATCTCTGTAATACGAACGAGGTCAGGTTAGAGAAATCTGAAAGATTTCAAATCGAAGAACAACTAAAAGGTTATTTGAACATCTTTAATAATCATGACGCAGTCCAGTTTCAGATATCTTACGTTTAAAAAGAATGAAATCCGGTGACAAACTTCACAAACGAAAGCCACGACGTTTAAGTTAATGTCTCCAATATTGTCGATAGGGCCACTCCTGCCAGCAGGCATTCATAGCCTCGACATGGATGTCAATTTACCCACTCTGACGTCTGTATCCTCTCCAAGAAATTTCAAATCAGAATGAAGGATGCTTATGGACAAAAACAAGATTCATACCTGAGAATTTTCTTTTACCTGACATTGCTTCACTGCCAGCAGGCCTGTTCAGTACCCCGACGAAGTTGTCTCGACATCATGCATGCATTTACCCACTGCCAGCAGACCTGTTCAGTGTCCCGACGGGTTTACAAACACTTCCCACAACTCTCTGAGAAATTATTCACATTCTGATATAGTTTTAAATACATTCAACAGGGTGGGGTGACGCTGAAAATTCCAATTTTGACATAATTTAATATTTCCTAGGCCTTTAAATTTTTCTTGCTAACCTTCATCAAGATCTAAAAAATAGTTCATTAATAAAACTAATTTTCGAGGATAGGGAGACATTGTTGATTTGATTTCTTAAAGAGCAGGGACAGCGTAAAGAGATTTTTAAAGATAATCGTGAATACTTTCAAGTGCAAATTGAAACCGAGAAATTGACTTTCAAACAAAATATCATCTTTAACTAGCCTACAATTTTAGAGAAAGACAACAATTGATGCTCTGACAACCCTTTGACAGTTATTTTGAGATGAAGCATTCTATTCTCTTTTTCTGAGCTAGACTGTAATACATGCATGTTTGACTCAAAAGGACCAATAAACAAAAATGAAAATAAAAACAAACCAGCAAAGAAAAACGGAAAGCGAAAAAATCAAAACAAAAAAATATGTACAAAAGGTGTATTGGAGAGTTGTCAGGTAAAATACCTTTTGAGAGCTTGGCCATTCATCGGGAAGGTGTTTGGCTATCCCTCTAAATTCTACAGGCGGAAAGAACTGGGACCTAGTTTTTCAGCAATTAAGAATGGTCCCAACCACAGGTTTTGGAACTTAGTATGTTTTCCTTTCCCCTCATGAGGTTTGTCCCACTTAAGGACAAGATCACCTACCTCAAAATTCCTGTCTGAGGCAAAATTGGAATCGAACTATCTTTTGACAACAAGTTGATGTTGATCCAATTTTTGTTTTGCTTGAGCCCTTACTTCCTCTAACTTCAACAAAGAATTAATCTGACTTTCCGAAGGAGGACAATATTCTTCTTGAACCTTCTGCGATAACCGCAGAGATGGAAGAAGAACATGTGGTGGGAGAATTTCTTCCATACCATAAACAAACAAAAAGGGGGAATTACCAACATCAATTTTTGGAGTTACCCTATCAGCCCAGATTGCATATTATGTCAGTTTTTGTGGTTTTCAGAGACCATTCTTTTGATGATCTTGATCAGGTTTTTATTAGTTGATTCTTCCAAACCATTTCCCTGGGGGTAATAGATGGCATAATACTTTAGTTTTATTCATTTTTCTAGAGCAAAGGAACTCATTTCGAGAGATGAAAAATAGGAAGAATTATCGAATACTAGGCATTCAGGAATACCGAAACGAGTGATTATGTTCGAATTCAGGAAAGTTATTACCTGGCTGATGTTTACCACTTTCAATGGTGTGGCCTCAGACCATCTGGTGAAATAGTCTGTCGCTGTTATGATGTATTTATGTTGCTGCGAGGAGGTGGGGTTAATTGGGCATATAATGTCAAGGCCCCATTGCTGAAAAGGGGAATCTACCGAGACCGGTTGCAGCGGGAATGCGAACTTCTATACTCATCCAGAAGCCTTTTGACAGATTACATAGTTGCGGAATAATGCATGGGAATCTTTGAATAGAGTAGGCCAATAATATCCTACCCTTAATACTTTGTGGGCAGTGTTGTTTCCACCAAAATGCCCACCGACTTCCCCTGCATGTAATTCCAATAAGACTTTATCTGCTTCATCTTTTTCCAGACAGCGCATAAGTATTCCATCCAAATTTTGGCGAAACAATATACCATTCACCAGCTATAAAGAAGAAGATTTTAATCTCAATGCTATCCTCTTTTTTGGATCAAGGTGATGGGGAGATGATCCGTGAATTAGATAAAACTTGATGTCAACATACCAAGGACTAGTAGGGTTTTGTACACATCAGATTTGATTTTGACTATGTTGATCTTGAATTAACATATCAGTTTTATTTTGTTGTTCTACAGCTGAATCAACGACCAATTTACATAAAACTTGGCCTCTAACAATTTGTGCTGGAGTGATTTCAAGGTCATATTCTTGTAAGGATGTGACCCAGTTTTCCGTTTTTTCACCCAATTCTTTCTGTACTAAAAATTTTTTGACAGCAGGGTAAGGGACAATGATTTTCGTCCTGGATTTGAGTAGATAAGATAGAAAGTGTTTTACTTCTTTAAAAACAACATAATCCGGTTGATCTATTGTTGGGTAATTAAGTTCTACTCCCTTAAAGGTTGAGCTCATAAAGGCAATAGCAACTTCATTGTTTTTAGCATTCTTTTGGGTTAGCACCACGGCATAAGACCAATCAGAGGCAAACGTGTAGAGAGTGAAATCTCGTGAAAAGTCAGGGCTCATTGGGGATGGAGCCTCTACTATGGCCTTTTTTATTGAGTCAAAAGCTTGACTTTCTAGAGGTCCCCAATGGTACTATACATCCTTTTTTATTATGTTTTGTAATGGCCTGACCATTTTTGAAAAGGTAGGGACAAACCTTCTAACAAAATTTATCTGGCCTA
>ML784207.1:614960-636231 GCA_009831015.1 Picea engelmannii | reverse complement strand
CCCGATTGGTCCATGATCTCTATTTAAAGAGCATGGAGGGTCATTTGCCGATGATCGATTGTGAGAAACTCTCTTGTAAAATCTCTCTGTAATCTTTTTCTTTGCATTAATAAACTGCTCCAAGTGGTCGCGTTGGTTGGGGCTGTGGATGTTTCCCCCTAGGGGTTTTACCACGTGAAAACATCGGTGTGTTGATCTTTGATCTGGTTATGTGAGTGGTTACTGAAGGTGTTCGTCCTCTGTTGGAATACCTGTGTTGTCGAACATAAGTCACTTCCAAGTTTAAAGTTTCTGAATTTGAATTTCTTGTTGGTTGTGGAGCTTGATTATCTTCCTGATTCAAAGGTCTTTGTTTTCAGCTGTGTTTATACCCCATGGAGACTGTACACCCTGGAAGAATGTATACCCATCAACGTGAGGGGGTTGTAGGGGGGGTCTCATCCCCCTAGCTGGGGGGGTTCGGGGGCGAATCCCTCAAAGGAAAAATTCCCTTGTAAAATATTTTAATTTTGTAGTTAATTTGGACCGTTCATTATAAGGTCGCAGATCTGACGGTAGAAGTTGTTTTAGGGTTTTTTCCCTAGAAAGCAACCTTTTTTTATGAGGGAATTGTATTACGATTGTATAGGTGTGCGTGATTATTGTATTCTGAAAGAGGATACTATGAGAGAAAGAAGATGAAGTTACAACGAGTGTGTTGTAGGTTGTATCCCTTCATTTTGTTGGATAATAAAAGGAAGGACATGGAAATTTCTCTAGTGGACATAACCCACAGTGGGTGAACCACATATATCTGTGTCTCTATTGTATTGTGTATATTCTGTGCTTTATTTCTACATTTGTTTTATTTTATTGCTTCGTGATCATGTTTTTTTAACAACTAGTATCAGAGCGAAAGGTAACTCGCAAGAAAATAGGGTTCCTGGTTTGAGTGGGAGCAATGGAGGAAGATGGAAAGTTTAGGGTCGAGAAATTTAATGACCAAAACTACCAGTTATGGAAGATGCAGATGGAAGATTATTTATATCAGAAGGATATATTCCTACCATTGGGTGGAATAACAAAGAATTCGAAGACCATGAAGGACGAAGAATGGGAGGTTCATGACAGAAAGGCACTAGGAATGATACGGTTGAGTCTAGAAGCATTTGTGGATTTCAATATTTCAAAAGAAAAAACAATGAAGGAGCTGATGGACAAATTGGCTAAACTGTATGAAAAACCCTTAGCGTCCAATAAGTTATTTCTAATGAAGAGATTATTCAATATGAAGATGTCAGAAGGTGGGTCTGTTGCAGATCATTTAAATGAATCTAACACGGTTACTAATCAGCTAAGTTCTGTAAAACTGGACTTTGATGATGAGGTCAGAGATCTTATAATCTTGTGCTCATTGCCAGAAAGTTGGAATGGCTTGGTCATGGATATTAGTATCTCTAGTTCAAACACTTTAAAATTTGATGATGTTGTTGGTGTTATCCTTAGCGAGGAAATGCGATGGAAAATCACGTGTGAGACATCAGGTAATGCGTTGAATGTGGAGAACAAGGGAAGACAAACAAATAGAGGAAAGGGCTTAGGAAACCGTGGGAATTATAGGAAGGGGAAATCCAAATCCATACTAGGAAATATCGAGTGTCGGAATTGTGGGAAGAAAAGACATCTGAATAAAGACTGCAGAGCTCCAAAGAAACAAAGAGATGGGCAACAAGAGAAAAATAAAGAAGCAAATGTAACAGGTGATGTGTTACAAGATGCTTTGATTCTTTCTGTAGATAATATTTTTGGGTCTTGGGTAGTATATTGAGGGGCTTCATTTCATGCCACACCCCATAAGAAACATTTTCTAGATTATGTTTAAAGTGATTTTGGACAAGTTCATTTGGGTGATGATGCACCATGCAAAATTGTTGGAATGGGAAAGGTACAAATAAAGAAAAAGAATGGAAACCAATGGTTTTTTGAAAGAGGTAAGACATGTTCCAGATCTAAGGAAAAATCTAATTTAAACTAGGAAGTTGGAAAGTGAATGTTGTATATCTTAATTTATAGATAAGGAGTGGAAGGTCACCAAAGGATCACTGGTGATAGAAAAATGAGAGAAGGTAGGTACATTGTATTTATGTACTGGTAATACTAACTCTTATATCGCTTTAGCTTCTACAGGAGTGGATACAACACTGTGGCATAATAGTCTTAGACACATGAGTGAGAAGGGGATGTATATACTTCACAAAAGAAATTTGTTGCTAGATATTAAACAAATTGATTTGGATTTATGTGAGCACTTTGTTTATGGAAAACATAAGAGAGTTAGATTTCTCAGAGTCAGAAAGAAAAGAAAAGAAGAGTGAAAGGTTAGAGATTGTGCATACAAATGTATGGGGACCATATTAGGTATCATATCTTGGTGGCTCTCGTTATTATGTTACTTTTATTGATGATGCAACTAGAAAAACTTGGGTTTATTGCATTCGACAAAAATATGATGTTTTTTATACTTTTAAGAAATTGAAAGCTTTGGTTGAGAATGAGATAGGAAAAATGTTAAAGTGTCTCAGATTAGAAAATGGAGGTGAATATTGCAGCAAGGGGTTTGATGATTACTGTTCATACCATGGGATTTGTAGAGAAAAAACATTTCCAGGAACACCACAAGAAAATGGTGTGTCAGAAAGGATGAACAGGACAATCCTGGAGCGTGCACGGAGTATGAGATTTTATTCTCGGTTTTCCTTACAATTCTGGGAAGATGTTGTATATACTATTATTTACTTAATAAAAATAAGTCCTTCAATCTCTTTGGATGGTGGAATTCCATAGGAGGCATGGAAAGGTAAAAATGTAAACTATTCTTTTTTGAAGACTTTCGGTTGTGAAACATTTGTCCATATTGATAAAGAAAATAGAACAAAGCTTGAGGCAAAATCTAAGAAGAGTACCTTTATTGGATATAGTGTGAATGATTTTAGTTATCGCTTATGGGATTATGAAAATCACAAAATAATTAGGTCATGTACAAAGATCAATTGCAGGGAAAGAAACAAAATAAAGAAAAACCAAAATACACGGTGCTTGATGAGATCACTGAAAATGAAATTCAAAGGTACCAGAAAATAAAAATGTACAACAACAGGAGCAACAAGTACCTCAAACTCATGAAAATATTGTTAGAAGAGCTACCAGGTTAACTAAACCCCCTAAACGATACCCACATTCATTGTACTATTTATTGTTGACTGATTCTATTGAACCATAAATTTATGAAGAAACAATGTAGGTAGACACTAAAAGGAAGTGGGAGCAAGACATGAAAAAGGAAATTGATTCCTCGGTAAATAACCAGACTTGGGACTTGGTTAAGTTTCTTGTAGGAAAAAGAGCATTGCAGAATAAATGGGTTTACAAGTTGAAGGAAGAGGATAGAGGCAAAAAGAGATACAAGGCTAGACTTATTGTAAAGAGGTTTGCATAAAACAAAGGTATATATTTTGATGAAATATTTTCTCCTGTTGTTAAAATGACTTCAATGAGGACTATTTTAAGTCTTGTGGCAGTAGAAGATTTGCATTTTGAATGGTTAGATGTAAAAACAACTTTTTTCCATGGGGATTTGGAGGAAGAGATTTATATGCAGGAACCACATGGGTATGAGGTCAAAAGGAAAGAAAATTTGGTATGCAGGTTGAAGATGAGCTTGTATGGCCTAAAGCAAGATCCAAGGTAGTAGTATTTGAAGTTTGACAAGTTTATGACAGAACAATATTATAGTAGATACCATTCTGATCACTGTGTTTATTTTAAAAGGATAGAAAATGGAAGTTATATTATCTTGCTATTGTATGTAGATAACATTCTTGTTGCAAGGTCTAATATGCAAGATATAAATGTGCTCAAGAAGAAATTTTCTAATGCATTTGTGATGAAGGGTTTGAGCGCTACAAAGTAAATCCTTGGCATGAGAATAACAAGAGAAATGAAAAATCGCAAATTGAAATTGTCTTGTACATAGAGAAGGTGTTGGAGAGGTTTAGATTGCAAAATGAAAAACCAGTTAGTACACCTTTTGCCAACCATTTCAAATTAACTAAAGAAATGTGTCCCAAGACACAAGAGGAGATAGAATTCATGTTCGGGGTCTCTTATTCATTAAAAATTGGCATCTTGATGTATGCGATGGTTTGCACAAGACCATAAATTGCACATGTAGTGGGAGTTGTGAGTAGGTATATGAACAATCCATTTAAAGAACATTGGGAGGCAGTAAAGTGGATTCTCAGGTATTTGAGAGGTACTTCTACTCATGCATTATGTTTTGGAGGTTCAGACACTTTTTTACATGGAAATGTTGATTCAGATATGGTAGATGATAAAGATAGCAGGAGGAGAACCACATTGTATGCTTTTACTATAGGTGGAACAACAATAAGTTGGATTTCAAAAATACAAAAGGTTTTTGCACTTTCAACAACAAAGTTAGAGTATGCTGTTGCTACAAAGGCTATTAAAGAAATGATTTGGTTACAGAGGGATTGAGAAAGAAGTAGGAGAATAACAGGTTGTACCGTGACAATGAGTGTGTCATTCATCTTGTAAATAACTCAACCTTCCATTCAAATACTAATCATATACAACTCAGGTACCATTTCATACGATCCATCTTGGAATATGGACATTTGAAGTTGGAAAAGATACATACTATCCAGAATCCTGCATACATGTTAACAAAGGGAGTAACCAGGGAGAAACTGAGTTCCTGCTCAGTTTCAATTCAAGCATGAAGGTGAAGATGAGAAATTTTCCAGGTCCAAGGTGGATTATAGTCCAACAGGTACAACAATAGTGAAGTTGTTTTGATCAGTCTCCAAGTGGGAGATTGTTGGTTGTAGAGCCTGATTATCTTCCTGATTCAGAGGTCTTTATTTTCAATCACGTTTATACCCCATGAAGACTGTACACCCCTCCACGCGGGGGTTTTGCAGGGCGGGATACCCCCCCCTACCCTTTGGGGTCCGGGGGGATCATCTCACCGGCTAGAGGGTCTGGGGGTGAAGCCCCTAAAGGAAAAATTGTCTTGTAAAATATTGTAATTTCGTAGTCAATTTGGATCATAATTCACAGATTTGACGGTATAATTTATTTTAGGGTTTTTTTTCCCTAAAAGGAAACCCTCTTTTATGAGGGAATTGTATTGTGGCTTTGTAGGTGTGTGTGATTATTGTATTATGAGAGAGGATACTGTGAGAGAAAGAAGATGAAGTTATAGTAAGTGTGTTGTAGGTTGTATCCCTTCATTTTGTTGGATAATAAAAGGAAGGACCTGGCAATTTTTCTGGTAGACGTAGCCCACACTGGGTGAATCATGCATATCTGTGTCTCTATTGTATTTTGTATCTTCTGTGTTTTATTTCCGCATTTGTTTTATTTTATTGCTCCGCGCCCCTATTTTTCTAACATTTTTGCAGGTATTGTGTTTTTGGAAAACAATGCAGACACAAGTTTAAAACATGAAGACACATAAGAAAAATTATCCTTTATTACATTCATTCATATGTTTGGGGACCATCCCCCACAATTTATTTTGGAGGATCATCATATTTTGTGACATTTATAGATGATTAATCCAGAAAGGTTTGGGTCTATTTACTTAAAAGAAAAGCTGATGTATTTAATACTTTCAAGAAATTCAAAACTTTGGTTGAAAAAAGAACTGACAAGTCAATCAAGTGTTTAAGAACATATAATGAAGGTGAGTTCACATCTGTGGAATTTTAAAACTATTGCAAGGAAGATGGGATCGAAAGACATAAGACCACGATTTATACTCAGCAAAATGGTGTTGTTGAAAGCATGAATATGATTTTTCTAGAGAGAGAAAGGAGCATGCTTAGTAATCCCAAGCTGCAACAGGAATTGTGGGAAGAAGAAATTCTCACAACATGCTATCTGATAAATCGGTCACCATCAACTGCAATAAACTGTAATATTCTAGAAGAGGTATGTACAAGTCATTTGTATGATTTTTCAAATCTAAGAATATTTGGTTGTGATGCTTATGCTCTTATTTCTAAAGATCAATGTTATAAGTTAGATCCTAGATCAAAGAGATATGTCTTTGTTGGTTATGGTGATGGAGTTAAGGGGTACATATTGTGGGATCCTACTACCCACAAACTCATCATAAGCAAAGATGTAGTATTTGATGAATCCTCTCATAATTGGTAGATGTTGAAGTGAGACAATAACATGTACCGCAAGTTCAACAAATTTGGTTGGACACTCAACCATCTCTAGAAAGGGAGGAGCGTGAAGAATTTCTAGAAGAAGAAGATGAATATGTAGAAAATATCCAGGAAACTGAGGATATGTCTCAACCATCTCTAAGGATATCTACACGAGTTGGGAATCCTCCTACAAGGTATGATGATTATGTTTCATCTATGGCTTTGGTTTCTATTGATGGAGAACCTAGTTGTTATCGGGAAGAAATTAAGGTATCTCAAAGTTCTCAATGGAAAAATCTACGAAATAAGAAATGGATTCCTTACAGAGGAATAAAACATGGGACCCGGTAGAACTTCCAAAGGACAAAAAGGTTGTCCGCTGCAAGTGGGTCTATAAACTAAAAAAGGGTGTTGATGACAAAGTCGAAAGGTATAAAGAAAGACTGGTAGAAAAAGGGTATTCTCAAAAGGAAAGTATTGATTTTCATGAAATATTTTCACCAATTGTGAAGCTTTTTTCAGTTCTTGTTGTGTTAGCACTAGTTTCTTAACTTGATCTTGAGTTAGAGCAGCTAGATGTTAAAGCAATGTTTCTACATGGAGATTTGGATGAGAATATATATACGGAACAACCATAAGGGTTTGTTCAGGATTGCAATAAGAGGTTTGTTTGCAAACTCAAGAAGTCATTTTATGGGTTGAGACAGTCTCCTAGGCAATGGTACAAGAAGCTTGATTCCTTAATGGTGAGCCTAAATTTTACAAGAAGTGAATATGATCATTGTGTTTAATTTAAAAGGTTGGAAAATGGCATATTAATTATTTTGGTGTTATATCTTGACGATATTCTTGTGGTAAGAAAAAGTATGGTTGAAATCAACAAGTTAAATTCTTAGTTGGATAGGGTGTCTGATATGAAGGATCTAGGAGAAACAAAACAAATCTTGGGCATGGAGATACACAGAGACAGGAAAAATGGTAAGTTGTGGATATCACAACAAAATTATGTGGAGAAAATAATTATGATATTCAGTATGAATAATGTGAGACTCGTATAGATCCCTTTGGATTCCCATTTCAAGATTTCTTCAGGTTTATGTCCTAGTAATGATGAAGAAAAGGATTATATGTTTCATGTACCATATGCTAATGTAGTAGGAAGTTTGATGTATGCGATGGTGATTACTAGACCAGATATTTCACATGAAGTTGGTGTTGTCAGTAGATACATGGAAAATCCAAGTAAAGAGCATTGGGAAACAATGAAATGGGTGCGTTGATATCTTAGAGCCACAAATAATTATTCTATCACCTATGATGGTTCCAATGATTCAGTTTGCAGTTATGTAGATTCAGATTTTGCAGGTGACTTGGACAAAAGGAGATCCACTTTAGGGTATGTCTTTACTCTTGCAGGAGTACCTATTAGTTGGATATCAAAGATTCAAAACGTAGTTGCTTTATCCAATACTGAGGCAGAATATATGGTTTCTTCACATGCATGCAAGAGGAAATTTGGTTAAAAGGTTTGTTGGGTGAGTTTGGAAGGATGTTGGACAAGGTGAAAGTATTTTGCGATAGTCAAAGTGCTATTCATTTGGCTAGCAATCAAACTTATCACAGTAAGACAAATCATATTTCTATCAAATAACATTTTGTAAGACATGTTGTTGATGAAGGGAGGGTGGCTTTGGAAAAGGTCCATACAAAATTGAATTCTGCAGACATGTTTACGAAACCCGTTTTGTTAGAGAAGCTATGATGATGTTTGGCTTCTCTTGGCTTGCAGAAAAGGTGATGAATTAATTCCAGCATGATATATCAGGTAAAATTTTGTCAAGGTGGAGATTGTTGAAAAAGTGTCAACTAATTTCCCATGCAGTAGCATGCACATTCACATCAACTAAATTTAGAATGTGCATGCACGCACTCTTCAGTGAACAATTTGTGTAACTGGTGGATCTTATTATAATCAGTTTGTCTAACTGTTTTAAAGATGCTCTATATACAAGCATACCCATAGAGGTGAGGAGTGTGTGAGTAAGAGGAAATGTTGTGGAGTATAGTGTGTATGTGAGGAGAGGATGGTTGTATGATTGTTTTGGATATTATAATTCTCCCTTGAATAATAAGATACCGGTTATCATTTCCCCATTGTTTTTTCCCATATTGTGTTTCCACATAAATCATTATGTCAATTGTGTGATTGTTGTTCATGGTTATTGCTTGTTTATGCTTTGTTTTGCTATTGTTTCCTAACAATTTGGGGGCTGAGTTGTGGGAAGAGAGAGTATGGAAACGATAGCCCCATTAACGGGGTTTTGGAATCGTTGGTGGTGAACGTTTCTACGAGTGGATTCAATACCTCTAGTGTTGAGGGGAAAATAAACAACAGTGTTGTTTATGGGCTTCTCCAGTGCAGGGGAGATTTAAATTCCTCTGAATGCCAACATTGCGCAACAACGACGAAAGAAATGCTTCTTCAGAAATGTCAAAACAATATTTCTAGATTCATTCAAATAGACGACTGCTTCTTACGTTACAATAATCATATTTTCTACAATTATAGTGACAATAGCTAGATTAATATTTTTTGCATCTCTAACAAGGTGAACAGTAATAAGTATGAGCCGTTCATAGATTTTGTTAGCGATATTTCTTGTCTTGAGCCTAGGGTACCCCGGTCTGTAGGATGAACGGGAAACACCCAAGCGCAGCAGCGGAAGGATCTCTTTTCCGGTTACGAGTCAAGCGAGCGGGCAAGGTTTTGTTGTCGGTAGCCGAGATCCATCCACAAAGCAGATCAACGGTCATTGGGATTTCGGGGCTGCTAAGTTACCCAATATATAGAGTAAGAGAAAACACTTATATTTTAAAGCTAAGTCTGGGTCGTCCTATCCATTGACGCATGGCACAAGATCTGGTCACATCGGCATATCGGCACTCGGGAGTTAGAGGACTAAAATTCCCTCGTCATTTCACATCTCGAAACTCCGAACCTCGAAATGCCGATAAGCGATCTTCAAAGTCGAGCTCATGGTCTTAGCGCCAGGTTGCGTCAAGCGAGCCTGCAAATGGGGGCAGCCCCTTTTATAATAACGTACTATCTGGGCCGTTCATTTGATGGACGCACGACGCACATCCGTGTCGCGTCGACATTCGGGAGTTCGAGGGGCAAGTGCTCCTCGTCACTTCACTTCTCGAAACCCCGAACCCCAAAATGCTGATAGCGCCCAGAATCGGGCCCGTGGTTTTGGCGCCTGGTCGTAAAGGAACAAGCCTAGAGGAGGGGCACTAATGTTTATCATTTGGCCACTCGAGTCCCAAAGCGCTGAATTGAGTTTCAGAGGGGGGGCACTGTGTTCTCCAGGCATTGATTCGACATGATCTAAATCCCGGTACCTGTTGGGAATAAATGAAGAAGAGAGAGGGTGGTTGAAACCTCGCCTCACTCATTAATTGCAAAGTATGGCGGGTCTGGCAGGCGGTGTGCTCGAGAGGGTCCTGTATCCCCTTTTTCCGAAAGAGCCATGCCCGAGTTCTCGACTAGCCGAAGTCTGCACATGATAGCTCGGCACTTAATGAATCAGCTACTCCCCTTGCCGGAGCCTCGAGCAGTTAAGATGGTGTCTGTCAGAGGTGCATGATCATCCTGAGTCTGCATGGGCAGACTGTCAGAAGACATGTATATGCAATGTTTTTAATGCAGCATCTTGTTTTTGCTGCTGTTGTTGTTTGAAGTATATGTAGGTGTTTTCGCCATTTTTGTAAGGATCGATGGTTGAGCAAGACTCCCAGTTGTAAAAACTTCAATGAAGAATTGTGTTCTGGTTATTTCTGGACTCTTGAGACTTCTTGCTTGATGAATGTTAGTTTCTTTCATATCTTTGTGTATGTTGTATTAGAGCAACTCGGAATTGGAGGATCCAGTTGAGTTGTGACTGTTATAGGATGATGTATGTTGGATCACTGTAACAATTGTGTTGTTCTAAACAGTCCCTGTGAACTTCTCAGCACTGAACGACTTGGAATTGAAGGATCCAGTCAAGTCTTCCTTTCAATTTCTTGAAGCCCTGAACCAAGCAGATCTTGTATTCAAAGTTTTTCCTCTACGAGCTACCGAAAGGCTTGTTGCCTGAGATAGTTTGTTCATCCTTCTCCCAAGTCTTCCGCCTGCCCATCTTTAAATCAACTCCCTGACTGAAGTTGGGTCAAGACCTCCTTTGTTCCTTGTTATTAGATATAGTTCTTATTTTGAAGCGATATCTGTTCGAGTCTCTACCCATTCGATCGCCCATTTATCAAACCGTGACATAAAAACTGATGGGTGTTGGGCTCTGCTTTTGCAAGCAATCCAGGAGCGACTTCCAGCGCTAACATTTCTGGCGTCGTTGCCGGGGATGAAGTTGAAGATTTTCCCTAGGCAGAACGACATTGAGCCTATGATTTTGAAGGTGCATCAGACATCAGAGCCCTTAAAGATTGCTACTATGCACCTGGCGACTCCACTGTGGCGACTCCATTGTTTCCACATCACTGTTTTAGCTGTGGTTACTATTAGCACACCTGAAAGCTGACCCTAAGGAGCTTTCTCAAGAAGGTTTCAGCAGCTACTTTCTCAGCCTGAGAAGCTTCCTGGGGAAACAACAACATTAGGATCTGGCCTTTGATGGTGAACAAGGACCAGACACATTCAAAGCTGCACATCTTTCACCTGGCGACTCCATGGTTCAAGGATCGATTGGCGACTCCACTGGTTCGATATGGAGAAAATCCTTGCTCGCAGGTTTGCTCCTTTTAATTTTTCTGCTATTCCTGGTTTTCCTAACGTTGTCCCCTCTCTGGATGAATGGGGCAATTATTTGCCCATATTTGGAAAATGTGAAGAGGACAACCCTGCTCAGCACCTCAGTGAGTTTCATGAACTCATGCATCAGTGGGAGATACATCATGAGGATGTATTACTGAAAATGTTCATGTTCTCGTTAGCAGGGGATGCACATAAATGGTATCATTCTTTACCCCCTGCTAGCATTTCTTCACTCAGCGATTTCCATGCAACCTTCACTGCCTATTGTCAAGATTTTTATCCCTCTATGTTAGTTTGTCATAACTGTAGTGAGGGATACCACAACTCTATACCAGATAAAGATGTTTTAGACATAGGCTGTGAGGATGATTCTAACGACCTGAATCATAAATCATTCCTTTCTCCTCCCCATTCGTCTGCATCAGAGGTGGGTTATGAAAGTGATGAATATCCCGGGGGGGGGGGAGAGGATTCCCTGAGTGAGCTGATGGAGCAGGTGAAATATCTCTCTGCCCAATTAGAAGAGTTGAAATATGAAGACTGTGCAGAGGATTTTCCAGCCTGGGAGGAAAAAGATGACCTGAGTGAACTAGTGGAGCAGGCGATATTCCCCACTCCCTAGTGTACAAAATTGGAATCTGAAGACATCGAAGAGGATTTTCCAGTCTTCGAGGCAGATGATTTAAGTATCTCTTTTGAAGAGATTATTGAATATTTCTTGGACGCGTTAGCATCTGCCCCCAATGAGCCTGCTGTCTCAGAATTAAATGAAGAAGCCATTGTGGAAGAGGATTGTTCTTTCTTCCTTCACGAGATTTCCCATGATGTATTTACATTTGGGATTGAAAGGAAGGTTCGGGAGGCCATTCCCTTTTTACAAGATGGGGGAGTGCACGGAGAAGACGAGGAAGAACCAGAAGAGCAGCTGAGCACATATTTCATTCCAGAGCCAGTCAGCAAGCAGCCACTGCCTGAGATCAGTGATCCTACATCAGTTGTTCACTCACCTGTGCTTATCAAAGATATTCAGTCACATGTGAGCAACTGTGTAGCAGAGGAGGCTGCCTGTTGCCAATTCTCTGAAATTCACCACTCATTCTATGACCCTGTCAGCAAGTACATGGAGTGGCATTTCCCCTATGCCTTGGAGCCGCCCTATTTCATCTCAACTCCAACCTATAAGGAGGAGTCGAAGAGTGAACCATTCTGCTGTCACAGTTACACCATCTATTGATGATCATTGACAGAAAGAAGGAGCTTCTATCCAGGAAGCTGCTTGAATGGCTATGGTGGAAATCTGCTTTCACCTAGCCCCATGCAAAGTGTTTTATTAGTTTAGGATTGTATATAAATAAGCTCCTTTGAGTATGTATCTTTATTTTGTTGCTTTTATTTTTTCGGCTTGTATCTTTAGCAGCAGGATGTTTTGAGCCTGACTCCATAGCCCAGTAGCAAGGCACTGAAGCTGTGAAATGAGTTCTTAGAGCATCGCAGGGACGACTCTATCCCCCATGGAGCCTAATGTTAGCGATATTTCTTGTCTTGGGCCTAGGGTACCCCAGTTTGCAGGATGAATGGGAAACACCCAAGCGCAATAGCGGAAGGATCTCTTTTCCGGTTACGAGTCAAGCGAGCGGGCAAGGTTTTGTTGTCGGCAGCCGAGATCCATCCACGAAGCAGATCAACGGTCATCGGGATTTCGGGGCTGCTAAGTTACCCGATATATAGCGTAGGAGAAAGCACCTATATTTTAAAGCTAAGTCTGGGTCATCCTATCCATTGACGCATGGCAGAAGATCTGGTCACATCGGCATATCGACATTCGGGAGTTTGAGGGGTAAAAGTCCCTTGTCATTTCACATATCGAAACTCCGAACCCCGAAATGCCGATAAGCGATCTTCAAAGCTGAGCTCACAGTCTTAGAGCCAGGTCACGTCAAGCGAGCCTGTAAATGGGGGCAGCCCCCTTTATAATAACGTACTATCTGGGTCATTTATTTGACGGACGCGCGGTGCACATCCGTGTCGTGTCGACATTCGGGAGTTCGAGGGGCAAGTGCTCCTCGTCACTTCACTTCTCAAAACCCCGAACCTCAAAATGCCGATAACGCCCAGAATCGGGCCCGTGGTTTTGGCGCCTGGTGGTAAAGGAACAAGCCTAGAGGAGGGGCACTAATGTTTATCATTTGGCCACTCGGGTCCCAAAGCGCCGAATTGAGTTTCAGAGGGGGGGCACTGTGTTCTCCAGGCGTTGATTCGACGTGATCTAAATCCCAGTACCTGTTGGGAATAAATGAAGAAGAGAGAGGGTGGTTGAAACCTCGCTTCACTCATTAATTGCAAATTATGGCGGGTCTGGCAGGCAGTCTGCTCGAGAGGGTCCTGTATGCCCTTTTTCCGAAAGAGCCATGCCCGAGTTCTCGACTAGTCGAAGTCTGCACGCGATAGCTCGACACTTAATGAATTAGCTACTCCCCTTGCTAGAGCCTCGAGCAGTTAAGATGGCGTCTGTCAGAGGTGCACGATCATCCTGAGTCTACATGGGCAGACTGTCAGAAGACATGTAGACGCAATGTTTTTAATGCAACGTCTTGTTTTTGTTGTTGTTGTTGTTTGAAGTATATGTAGGCATTTTCGCCATTTTTGTAAGGATCAATTGTTGAGCAAGACTCCCAGTTGTAAAAACTTTAATGAAGAATTGTGTTCTGGTTATTTCTAGACTCTTGAGACTTCTTGCCTGATGAATGTCAGTTTCTTTCATATCTTTGTGTATGTTGTATTAGAGCAGCTCGGAATTGGAGGATCCAGTCGAGTTGTGACTGTTATAGGATGATGTATGTTAGATCACTGTAACAGTTGTGTTTTTCTAAACAGTCCTTGTGAACTTCTCAGCACTGAACGACTTGGAATTGGAGGATCCAGTCAAGTCTTCCTTTAAGTTTCTTGAAGCCCTGAACCAAGCGAATCTTGTATTCAGAGTTTTTCCTCTACGAGCTACCGAAAGGCCTGTTGCCTGAGATAGTTTGTTCATCCTTCTCCCAAGTCTTCCGCCTGCCCATCTTTAAATCAACTCCCTGAATGAAGTTGGGTCAAGACCTCCTTTGTTCCTTGTTATCAGATATAGTTCCTATTTTGAAGCGATACCTGTTCGAGTCTCTACCCATTCGATCACCCATTTATCAAACCGTGACATAAAAACTAATGGGCGTTGGGATCTGCTTTTGCAAGCAATCCAGGAGTGACTTCCAGTGCTAACAGATTTGTTTTTAGAAGTTCTCTCAAATATTACCCAAAAATTCATGCATAGTCCCCAACATTTTGCTAAAGAAGCAGTCAAAGCGGTTTATTCGCCTTCAAAGCTAATCTACAACCTAGCCCACTGCTAGAGAGATCTGTCCCAAACAAGCTACCAGTTTTTCTTAGCTGTCGGTCGGTCAAATATTACAAATTCCATTATCGGTTAGTCATCAACATGCCAAAATGGAACTCTTGGAGCACAATTCCATACCATGGGATGTTATTTTCATTATGAGATTTAACGGTTTTTCTATACTTCCATCCTCTCGCCACTACCTCCACTTTCGCCAAGAGAAAGTTCATACCAAATTCATCCATTATCTGATATATTTCTTCACATAGTTTACAATGATAGGGAGTATACTGGTTTTGTACATTTTGGTGAAATAAAACATTGCCAATTTAATACTAATGCTTTGTGTGCAAATTGGTAGAAGGAAAAAAAAACCATAATGTTCTTATGATAACTCTGGGTGTAGTAGGCGCTATTGTTGGATTAATTGAATCCATAGGCCTTTTTCAATTTCTCCCAAAATGTTGGGAACAAATTTCTCGAATCAGAGGTTCCAAAATTGCTAAATCATTCAGTGTGCACCTTATTAACTTGTATCTTGTGAACTGTTCACCTATTTTGTTACGTAAGATGAATAGACATCTTGTAAATGTTTTCACAGGTGGGGAAGGATAAATTATCTTGTCACCTCCTATGGAGAATCTGGAACTCATTTTCAAATATGATACTCTAAGAGAGGCTACCTCTAATTTAAAAAAATAAAACAAACTTGGTGAAGGAGGTTTTGGATCCATCTTTAAAGTGAGGAATTAGGATCATTGCTTTCCATTGAATTAGATATTTGGAGTAGCATCTCCAAGTCAGTCCAAATGGAGAACATAAATACTTTTGGATTTTATTGATCTGCATGGGATTCAACCTTATGGTAGAGAGGTTGTAGTTAAATGACAAAATATAGGTCAAGGCAAGGAAACAATGAATTTTTGAATGAAGAAAATATCATTAGTCGTGTTCAACACAAGAATCTATTGAAATTACTTGGTTGTTGTATTGAAAGCTAAAAGGCTACTAGTTTACGAATATCTCCACAACAGTAGTCTCAACAAGATTATATTCGGTTTCTTCTCACTTTCTCTTTAACTTCTTAATTGTTGCATGGATGCTGGAATTATTCGAGTTTGTGCATGTAGCTTGCTAATGTTTTTACTGTATGTGCTGCGATAATTGTAGATAAAACAAAATGCCAATTACTTGACTGGAGAGAGAGGTATGAAATCATCATTTGAATTGCGTGTGGGTTGGCCTATCTTCACGAGGAGTCTGAGATTCAAATCATACACAGAGATATTAAAGCGAGCAATATTTTACTGGACAATAAATACAGACCCAAAATCACAGACTTTATCTTAGCCAAACTCTTTGCAGAAGATGAGAGCCACGTTAGCACTAGAGTTGCAAGAACTTTGTAAGAATTCCTTGTACAGTTCGATCTCTTGATGTCCTGATCCACAATTCTATATGCAAAATTCAAAATGCAACAACAAAATAGAACAACACAATAATAAAGCGATGCACAATACAAAATATGCAAAGAATGAAAGAGAATAATATTGGAATTGAGAAGTAAATGACCATCTCTTGTCTTTTCAGCAAGAAGACACCCTTTTTATCAGGCTGGGTGATTTTTGTTTACAGCAATAACAAGAAACTTGTTGCTTTATTTCTGACTGACAAGTGTTGTTTCACTTTTTATTTAGTTAACTTCCTGATGGAAAAATCATGCTAGTTATTTATTATAAATTTCCTCCCTATTTAGATCCGGAAGCATCCCCACTTCCGCCAACAAATGAGGAAATTTATAGTGCATTCTCTCCAATGCTTTCTCAAACTATGTCGGGATCATATCTTAGTGGGCACAACTGATGATGTTTTCCTCTGAATCAGTGCTTGTCCCGCAATAGCCACATACGAGATTTCGGGTGAAAAAACAATGGTGTGTGAATTTTATGAGGCCTATGTTGTGCACACTCTAGTGTAGTTGGTAATGCATCGACTACCTGAAGATGGTGTTGAGAGAAAGTATGGATATAACATTGCATTGAGTGTTGTTCTTGTTAGTGATGTGAAGACCCCACTCAATACTAATCAACCAATGCTTCATTATCTGCCTTGAAATTTCCCTTAAATAAAACCTCCCTTGAAGAACAACGAGTGTGTCCAATACACCTTGTCTGATTAACTTCTCCAACTAAGAAGGGATGCCTCTACAAATGATTTTGTCTTGCTATAATGCATTTGTAAAAAAAAAAATTCTCTGAAGCTTTCTCAATAATTTGTTTAGCAAAAGAGGAATTGCCAGGAAAAGTGTATAACATGCCAACACTTGTTTTGGAGTACATAACCTATTGGTAGAGACTAATGGAACAAAAACATGTTTTAGCATAAGAAATGTCGGAGATGCAAAAGGAAATGATGAAGGTGGAGTAGGGTCTGAATTCAGAAGTTGGTCAGGTTGGTGTGTTATCACATTAACCTCTTGGGGAGCGAGGTGGTATGAAGGGGCATTGGGAAAAGAAGCTTCCAAAATTATATCAATGGTGTGCTCAATAGAGAAAGACAAGGGTAGTCCAGTGGGTTGGGGAAATTTATTGGCAATTTCTGGGAGTTGGGGAGCCATGTCCTAAGGTGTTGGGATAGACATATGGTCTAGTTTAATGGGGCGAACCAAACATAATGAAACATATTTGTTCATACTTACTTGTTTAACGACTACTTGTCTGGTCATAGGTTGTTTAGATTGAGGGGTAGAGGAGGTGAGAACATAGGCGCGTCCCTCATGTTGCAGGTGGTATTTATTGAATTTAGCATGATAAACAATGTTCCAGTCCTGTTGATAGGGGATCCCAAGTAACATGTCATCACACTCTAAAGAAGAAACACCACACACCATAGTATCCCAGAAAGGGACAATAACGAAGGTCATCGGATAACACCGAGAGACATTGAGGCACGACCCTTCCTTTTGTACCCATCCGAGTTGATATGGTTAAGGGTGCAGAGTAGTTGGGTGTTGTATGCACTAGAACAAGTCCGGGGTGATGAGGTTCTTTTGGCTTCCATTGTCTATGATGAGAGTAGCCAATTCGCGCTTAATTTGACAATTGTGGGTAAATAAGGGCACATGAGATGTGTCGTGTTCATTAGTGGTCATCATAATTAGATATGGGTCAACTTCTATAGGATTTTTGAGAGAAACGACTTCAGAAGGGTCAGGGGAATCGAACTAAGCGACCTCTGCAAAAAGAATTTTGTTGGGGTGAAGGTTCTAAAGTGCTCAACAATCAACATAAGCATGTGAGTTGGTCTCGTGGAAGGTAAACCAGGGCGTCATTTGAGGTGTGAAGGTGGTGGTAGGGGTAACCTTAGAAGGGAAAGCAGTAGAAGGGTCATATATGAGTTGGGGTGAGCAGATTTGAGGAGCCACTTTATTCTCAACGACCAAGGCCCGAAGAAAGGCCTTGTCCAAGGAAGAACTCTCAAACAAATGAACTTCATGATGGATCCTTAGAAATAATACAGAATTGAACTTGACAATCAATACCTCTTCTGAATAGGTGATGTGGAGCTAGATGTGCAGTTTACAGAAGATGTTGATGTATCATTAGATGTTGGAGAATGGTGAAAGATGAACATGTTGGAAGCCTTGAGGAGAGTGCACTGGAAGTCCTAGGAAGCATGTTTGTATCTAAGAATTTTTTTTGTTGGATGGCCTCTCTTCTGAATTCTGTGGCTGAGTAGAAGCTGGCTTGGATCCATGCTCTGATACCAATTGATCCACAATTATATATGAAAAATTTTAAATGCAACAACAAAATAGACCGACACAATAATAAAACGTTGCACAATAAAAAATATGTAGAGAATGAAAGAGAATAATATTGGAATTGAGAAGTAAATGACCATCTCTTGTCTTTTTTGCAAGAAGACACCCTTTTTATTAGACTGGGTGATTTTGGTTTACAACAACAACAATAAAATTGATGCTTTATTAATAATTGACAAGCATTGTGTCACTTTTTATTTAGTTAACTTCCTCATGAAAAAGTCATGCTAATTATTTATTAGAAGTTGCCCTGCTCAGCTGGACTGACGAGGGAAGTTTACAATAAAAACAACTATGCAAAGGGATATGGGTGCTCTCTTTGGTGGCCCATGTCCCCAAATTTAGTTAATAAATTATAGGATATGAACCGATTACAACTCCTATATATGAGAACAGATCATATAATTTTAAGAGGGTTAAGATATGGAGATTTGATTGTACATGACATTGTGTAGAGAATACATGGTGCCTGAGTACGCCTTACGCGGGCAATTGACATAGAAAGAATATGTATTAAGCTTTGGAGTGCTTCTACTTGCGATTATAAGCAAAAGAAATAATAAAAGTTTGCCTCGACACATGGAGTTTCTCATCGAAGTAGTATGTATAAATCATGTGGATTTCATCTTCAAAGTATAAATTTTCTAGAATGTCTATCAAATTACGATTTCTTTCTAACCAATGCTTTATGTTTTGTGGATATTAGTCAATTACTAGACACAGAGACTGTATAACACAAAGAAAAAATTAGAAATTATGGATCCCACATTGGAGGGTAGTTATTCATCAGAGGAAGGGATTAAAGTGATTAAAATTGGTATTATGTGCACTCAAGCAGGTGCAATGTTGCAACCTTCAATGTCCTGTGTGTTGTCGATGTTGACAAGTGAGTGAGAACATATTCCATCGCTCACAAGGCTTTCTTTCATAGATTTGGATAGTGTACTGGGCGCACCTGACCAAGTTGAACCTGCTAGAGTTACTCCTCATCAAGACACCTTCTAATATCCATTCTCCAGCTACTAATCCTTCATCAAGCATTCTGGAGCCAAGGTGAAAAAGAGGAAATTCCTTTTGGCATTATTTTTATCTTTGAGTATTATGGGTGGCATTCCAATGTTCTCTTACTACACTTCTTATGCTATAATGTGTGTCACTAGTTACTACACAATAAAGATCAAAGATAAAAGTAGTCTATAAATAACAAATTGTTGAGTTGTACCATGACCGTGGAGTGTTGTTTAAATTAAAATTCTCATTCTTTGTTAATTCATTTTTAATAATTTGTTGGTGGATCGTAAGGATATAATTCACTTTTACTAGATGCTTCTCCATTTTGAACCCATCAACCTCTATTTTTGTTTCACAATTTTTTAATAATCATATTAATTTATTTTTATTATGATATATTTTATATTATATTATTTTTTTAAATATAAAATAATAAATACACAATTGAAGTAAAAATGCCCTTAACTCATGAATCTCTTCATTGTTGTTATTTCAAACTGGTTTTGGAAGGAGAAACATCAGTTTAATTTCCCCATAAATGGCTCCAACCCTCAACCCCTCCCCATGACATTTGAACCTGTGATATGATGAAGACTAAACCTCACAAAAACCAATTGATTTATACCTCATAGATTTTTTTTTATTATCTTATATTGTA
This sequence comes from Picea engelmannii, assembly GCA_009831015.1. Classification (NCBI taxonomy): domain Eukaryota; kingdom Viridiplantae; phylum Streptophyta; class Pinopsida; order Pinales; family Pinaceae; genus Picea; species Picea engelmannii. The sequence goes on along the minus strand of ML784207.1, from coordinate 616,335 downwards.
ATCATAGTCATACAAAATTAACTCAATGTAAGAAGTATAGTGATAATGTAAACCATTGACTTTGTGATTGGGTGTTTCAATGTTATAATCTATAATAGGATTAATGATAGGATTCCCTCTTCCCTAACTTGACTTTGGGTTATTTGTTTAACTTTGTAACTCGATCTACGATGAATCGAATGTAAATCTTCAATGAAAACAAAATCAAAACAACTTACAGTACAAAGGGCATTGTAATTTATTTATATTGTGAAACATTAAAAAACAAATATAAATTCAGTATCACTAAAGACTTTCAACTTAATTGAATAAAATAAATTAAAATTGAAATTTTGAATTTGTTTCTCAAACCTTTTAAATTATCTAGAAGATCAAATTTATCTATCTGTTTTGCCAAGTGTAAAGAAAAAAATAAGCATTGCTAAGATAAGAACAAATTCTCACGAGCTCCATAGTGAAACTAGGCATTGGTCAATTCCTAAAATGCCATGGGATGAAAAAGTGTGTCACCTTTGTGACACTAAGAATGTTGAAGATGAAAAGCACTTTCTCTTAGATTGTCCAGCCTATACCCATATTAGATCTCATTTTCAAAATATTTATCACACTACCAACCTTCCTAACCTCTTAACTCAACAAAAGTACGGTGATCTTGGAAATCTTCTCTTAATGTTTTTCAAGCACATAAATAAAATTCTAAAGAATCACAAGTAATCACTTACCCTCTTAAGCTTCGATAGACCAATTTGATCTTAGTGGATGTTAATCATCATCATCATCATTATCATTAATATTAACAAGAAAACTGTATATTCCTTATTTTTTACTTGCTTTAAATTTATATATTTAAATTTAAAACATTTAAACCATTTTTAATATAAAAAAATATCAAGTATATTATGTTCTCTTCAAAGTCATTGTTCTGGAATGTTTAACCATTTTTAATAAAAATATATAATTAGTTTGTCTATACTTGAAGAATTAATACATCTGTTCTCTTTAAAGTAAACATGTCATCGATGGAATTGTTTTGAATCCAAAGGCGCACGACTAAAATGGTGGGGAAGCAAAACGAGAGGAAAAACTTTCGAGACGAAGCCATGTAGAGTGAAAATGGAAAATCGTTTGTGTGTGTTAAGTGAATGGAGGTCTATGTGTTAAGTGAATGGAAGTCTAACATGTTATCATTAATATACTTAGAATTTATTATATCCATCTTAACTTTGAATTTATCAAGTATAGTCAAATATTTTGAATTATAAACATTTTTTATATTTTATATTCTACCTTAAGAAATCTGATCTCTCCCAATACATACATGATAAATCCATAATTGATATATATATATATATATATATATATATATATATATATA
>ML784207.1:574511-604940 GCA_009831015.1 Picea engelmannii | reverse complement strand
TTGACTCAATTTTGAATGATTTTGATCAATAATTGATCAAATGATATAGTCAAATTTTAACCACTACTCATTGTCCCAAAACATGATTCCACCATTTGTGACACCAATGTAACCCCCCTCTTCCCTTGGGATTGAACATGAGACTCTAGGGCCCATGGGCTTGCTAAGTATGGATCCTCCCTATTGCCTTTGTTAAGCTCCTCATTGGAAGCCATAAATCCCTTCCATAATTATAAGAGATCATCCCTATGATCAAATTGGACTTTAAGATGAAATGAAATGGACTATAGCTATCTTTGAAAATCAATAGCACCCAAATCAACAATTATATACTCATATATGGTGGTATAAACTCTCACTCCTAAGAATAGGATGGAAATCCATCATATTGATTACAAGAATTATCTCTCTCTACCCACAAACTAGGGGGTAGGAAGGGACCCTTTATTGTAGATTAGGGTAAGCAATATGAACGTTGGATGGACACTTGTTCAATGTTTAATCACTATAGTTACACATGTGTTGTTTGGTGGCCCTACCATACATAGGTGTTGTGAGAAGGTGACTATTGTGAGTTGATAAGAGAGAATGCTTAAAAACCTAATTTCAAACCTTTAGAGTATATTCTAATCATCCTTGTACAAAAGAAGTTATGTCCATGGTGAGAAGTCAAGCCTATGTTATTTAAAGTTGGGGAACACTGCAATGGGGTTGTAATGGAATGGGTATATGGGTGGAGGAAAGAGGTCAGCCACATTGTAGTGGAATGGGTCTACAAGTTGAGGAAAGAGGTCAACCACAATTAGATGGTCTAAACGATTCTAATGGTTATTGAGTCAAATTGATAGACCTTGCACACCACATGTCCCATCCAAACACATAGATCTCATAGTGAAGAACACCTTACAGGGTAATTATTAATACATGTATTTGCAATTAAATTTCCATGTTTTTTTAGGCGGGTGATCAAATTTGTATTCCTACAAACTCATTATTAAGATTTGATGGTTAATTTTTAGTCCCTTAGTCTAAATTTAAATATCTAATTATAAGCATTGCTTCGTCAAAGTCAAAATTTATAATGGTTTCTTTGACATATTGGTGGAATGACAACAATCCTTTGAGTTTCTTAGTTGGGATCTTGTATGTTGGAAGAATACCCAATTTTCCTTTTTAATCCTTCATATTTTCATCCATATCATTGATTGATACAATTCTAGTGAATACTCAATCGAGATTAATGGCATTTCATTGTCTAGATTGAGAAAGTGGCTGTTCCATTTCTTAGTTCTAATTATTTGATTCATGTGTCCTCTTCATCCCCCTCCTTAAGGGACATTTAAGTAAGGAATTTTTATCGATGCATGTATCACTTGCAATAACAATCCCCTGAGAGGGTGTGATGGGTTATTTTTATTGGAGTTTCTTTCCTTCTCTTAAGATCCATACCAAATATTTCCATCCATTGGATCTACTATTTTTCCCTATTTTGGTTGGAGAAATGTTTACCTTTTAGCAGGATTCCTTCAAAGGACCAGTCTTTAGAAAAAATCTACACCTAAAAGTGATGTCATCATAATCTAGTTTATCAATCCATTAAGAAATATTACACTCGATAATGACCTTATATGTGCCAATTACTCGGGTCAATCCTTGCACATATTTTGGCATGTGTGTAAATTCTCATATTCCAAGTTTGTCAATTTAAAGAAACATTCCAAAGGAATCTCCAATTACTTCTAAAAATCCCAAGTTCTATAAGTGGATGAGGATATTGAACAATCTCACCCACTCAAACTAGGGTTGTAGAGATAAACATTAAAGTTTAGTTAAAATCCAGGACCCATGGTTTGAAGAAGATGCCAAATCTGCCCTTGAACCATGTTCCTTCTTCCATGACATTTTTATGGTCTTGAATATTTTTAGAAAGGATTACAAAGACACCTCTAGAGTAAATTACTATCATATATGATGTGATCCACGAGATTCAATCCATTCTATGAGAATTGTAGATGATGGAAAAAAATTATTTAACCTACATGTCAAAATGTTGTTTTGGGAAGTTGTTGATGTACTCATTGAGCTTTGGCAATCAAATTCATAACATTGGGGTGTCTTTATCTTTCTCCATATTGAAGTCTCCTCTTTGAGGAATCTTAGATTCCAAAGGGAAGATAATTAGTTACGAGTTGGCACATTTTTGAAAGGACTAAGGGCATAGGAGAACATAGAACAAAAGTCGTCTTCTCCAACATATCTTACCTCCACATATTTAAAAATATTAATATTGATTTTTTCAATGAGTTCTAAGGAAGCTTGATATAATCTAAAACTTAGTTGTTAGTGGATGCTTAAAATATCTATGCAATGTAGGAGGCACAATTTTGAACTTTTATTGGGCCTAATAGTTAAGAACATTTGTTTTCTCCTAACAGGTCACAAGTTCAAATCTAGAGAGGGGTAGGGTATGCATACCTCCATAGACTTTAGCACTCAAATCAGTGTGTGAAGGGGGTCAGTTGTCCCATAAACAGGTGTCTGACCTCAAAATTAAATTATTATTGTTGTTGTTGTTGTTTTAATCATTGTTAGACTTATGGAGGGGCACAATTTTGATTGTTTTAATCATGGTTAGACTTATCAACTCTATTGTGAGATAGTAGGATATGGGTTGTTTAGTTTTTTATGGAACATAAGAAATCTTGTACACTTGGTGTATTATGAGTTTTAATAGAACATGGAAATTATGTTTCTATGTTAGAAATTTTTTTGGACAAGAATTGTGTAGTGAGTTTTGAAACATCCAACCTTTAGAGTAACACCAAATTGGTGTATGAGATCCCCTTGTTTGTGGTACAAGGGACATACCCTACCACCTATGGATTTGAATCTCTAACCTTCAAAGATGAAACACACCATCTTAACCATTAGACCCATTCAAGTTGTAATTTAAAATAAAATTTATTTATTTATTAATAAATAGATATTATTTTTTTAAATGTGATTATTTTTTAAAATATTATTATTATTTTAAGAATATTATAAGATAATAATAATATCTTTGTTATCATAATAATAAGCATTGCTAACATAAAAACAAATTCTCACTAGCTCCATAGTGAAACTGGGCGTTGGTCAATTCCTAAAACGCCATGGGATGAAAAAGTGTGTCACCTTTGTGACACTAAGAAGGTTGAAGATCAAAAACACTTTCTCTTAGATTGTCCAGCCTATACCCATAATAGATCTCATTTTCAAAATATTGATCACACTACCAACCTTCCTAACCTCTTAACTCAACAAAAGTATGGTGATCTTGGAAAGCTTCTCTTAATGCTTTTCGAGCACAGAAACAAAATTCTAAAGAATCACAAGTAATCACTTGCCCTCTTAAGGTCCAATAAACCAATTAGGTCTTAGTGGACGTTAATTATCATCATCATCATCATCATCATCATCATCATCATCATCATCAATCATTAATAATAGTTATCTTCTTTCAATGTTAATTAGCATAACTCCATAATCAATGATATAGTTTTTTACGTTTTTTAATCTAATCAAATTGTTATTTTTTATAAATGACAAAAAAAATAAAGTATGTCCACATTCATGTATTATCTAAATTAAAATATATAATAATCAATTAAATTTATGAAAAAACAAGTCAAGTTCTCGCCCTCTCTCATATATTCTTTTTATTGTTAAAAAACATAAAAAAATTATACTAATGAATTAAATACATGAAAAAACAAGTCAAGTTCTCGCCCTCTCTCGTATCTTCTCTTTATTATAAGAAAGCATAAAAAATTATAATAATCAATTAAATATATGAAAAAACAAATTTATGGAGTGAAACATGCAAGTTCTCGCGCTTTCTTATATAAATCAAAGTTGTGTAAAGTTGCATAAAACTTTTAACATATATCAAAGTTGCATAATTTAAAATTATAGTAATCAAATAAATATACGAAAAAAAAACAAATTTATCATGTTACACAGGCTTTCATAGATGCCACCCACATATCTGTAAATAATTGTGTCGAAAGTACTGCATCTACTTCAGAGTCTCAGTTTTGTTTTATGATTCATTACGTAACTACTATTGAGACTTTAGATACAATATTACAAGACATATATAAAGGCATGAGACCCCCTAGTACACCTAAATATGGGCTAGGATATATTGAACATTGTGATCAGGTCATCCCTGACTGCAGATTTTCTAATCCCATACCAAAAGATATACAAAGACCATCTATAGATGAAATACACAAGTTTCATTCTATTATGAAAGGGTGTCAAAAGGGATCCATATAAGAAAGTTGGATCAAAAGAATGTTAAACTGGGATTTGTTTACAAATCCTAAGACAAATGACTTTAACTCAGCAACGTCAGATAAAGAAAAATTACGTTTGTCCCAAAACTGACAAAAGTATGTATCTGACAATAATACATGGATTTCTTTCTATGAATGGAAGAAATTAAGTCAAAAAGCTGAGGTTTAAATGATGGGAGAAAGCTCAGAAGTTCCTCCCAAACATAAATGGAAAAGTATTGAAGGGCAAACCGTAGAATCAAATTCTACTTTTCCTCCTTTCAAAGGCATTATCCTTGAAGATAATAATCGACAAGTTAAAGCAGTTCCACTATTGCTATCTAAGGAAGCTATTCAGATTTGTGGTATTGATAAAAGAGTCCAGTCAGTGTCAGAACAAATAAACTGGACTAATACTACATTGAGAGGCATGGCCACTCATACTTTTGTGACCAATGATTATGCCAGAAAAGGACAGATCATAGACCTTCAAGTTTCTACAAACACCATAGTCCATTCTGTCAACCAGATACAAGATAAGGTCACATATGTCAAAGACAAATTGGACTCTACTTTATGTGAAATATCTTCCAAATCGAGAGAGTCCTTGAGAAATCATGAAGAGCTAATGGAAGGATTAGGAGAAGCTTTCTCTAAAATGGGAAAGACATTGACATAAATCAAACAGAAGGATAGTGTCCCTGATAAACCTATCCCTGATCCCTTCATCCTTCCAAATCCCTCTATTTCAATTTTGTCTTCTGTATATAAGCCATCCGAGACAAAAATTCAAAAGAAATTCCCTCATCATTTTCCTCCAGAAGAAGATACACCATAATAATCTTCCAAAAAACACCTATCCTTGGTATCTATCCAACAGCCTGCCTATGAAAATCTCCCACATCATAATAGCAGACCTCCAGCACTAGACCTAATGAGAAAAGGAAAGTTACCTGAAAGCCAAACATTTGCTGAAGATTGGTTCCAAGAATGGAACATTGACAATCTATTTGTTGCACAAACCAGACAGATGATAGACAGAATGTATGTTTCATATAAGATCATGTGCATGAAAGGGAAATCAAAGGTTGAAGCATGCAAGTCTATCATTCAGTGCTTCACAGGCACTCTAAGCAAATGGTGGGAAGTAATCTCTTCTCCCATAATGATTGCCAAAATGGAAACTGAAGTCCTAAGAGATGAACAAGGAGACATAGTCTATCACACTGATGGAACTCCTCATAATAATATGATAGGAGCTTTAACTATTGTTATTCTTGAACATTGGTGTGGTACTGAATCTGAATTGGCAAATAAGCATGAGTTAATCCCGATGAACATGAAGTGTAGGAAAATTTATGAATATGAAGAGTTCCACAAGGATTGGACTCAAAGGATTTTTGAGGTACAAGATAGCCAAAATATTCTTTGGAAACAAGTTTACTTGGCAGCAATACCCAGTAAATTTGTTGAGTATCTAAAAATGCAAGAAGTCTTCAAACTTCCTTATGAAATGTACACATGGGGAGAGATTTATTCTCTCATTACTAAAGCTTTAATTGGGTTGTGTGTAAATCTGAAGGTCCACAACTCTGTATATAAATTATCTCACTTACCTGATCAGAAATCAATTTGTGAAAAATATGGCCTTTACATCACAGATCCAGTGAGAAAGAAAAGAAAAAAGAAGAAAGAATTCAAAGAAAAGAAGAAAGAAAGGTATAAATTCAGGTACAGACCTAGAACTCACTATTACGATCCTGATGACATTAAACTAAAAACACATTCTCATCAGGCTAGACAACAGATACAGTGTTGGATCTGTGGAAAGTCTGGACATATTGCTCACAATTGTCCAGAAAATAAGGCATCCAGAATGTCGAAAGGCAAGCTTTTTGAGCAGAAAGCTAAAGAAGTACAGGCCAGTAAACAGTTGGCCTTAAGAATGCACTGCAATAGATGTGGGGCAAATAATCATGAAATGAACCAATGCCCACACCATCCTTTCCTGAAAAGGGAAGAAGTACAGTTTCTTCAAGAAGGATGCTGCTCAGACTCTACCAGCACTTCTGAGTTTGATTATAGCTCAGAAGAAGAAATATTGATGAATCAAGATTGCAATTGTAGAAATCCAAATTTTTGCTCTTACCAAAGCAGTTCAGAAAGTTTTGATTCAGGATCAGAACTTAACTTTAGAAAAAAAATAAGGGTCTGTATGTTCAGTGGCACAGGTGATCAAGAAGCTCAATTGTTAGCACAGATTAAAGCCTTACCAGAAGGCGATATAAAAAATTCGCTTCTTGAAACCTTTTTGAAAACAGTCAAGTCTCAACAAAGAACTAGAAATGTTGAATCATCCAGAAAAGAACCTTTGTTCATAGAAGCCTCTTTTGATAAAAACACCAAAACTTTTATCAAATATAACAAAGAAGCAAAATTACAGAATACTTCAGTGACAGATCCGGCCAAATAAATGCTTCTTTTAAAAAAAGAGGTTACCAATTTAAAAGAAAAAATCAGAAGAATGGAAGAAGAAGTTGAATTCAGCTTCAAAATAGACTCTTGGGCAAGACAGGAGATTAAAGAAATCAAAGAAAGACTGGACTCAATACCTCCTCCTCTAGAGGATGCCCCTTTTGAGAGTCCCAAAATAGCAGCCCATCTCCAAGGGCTAACAACAATGAAGATCTTGCCCATCAGATATCAAAAGTATCAGGTAAGAATCAAGCTAGAAATCAATGGTGAAGTTTTTAGATTAAATGCACTATTAGACACTGGTTCAGACATGAGTTTAATTCATAAAGACTTGATTCCTCCTAAATATTGGCTTCCCAGCAATTACTCAGCTATAGGACTGGGAAATGTAAATACTGATATGAATTTTGAAATACCTAAAGGCATCCTACTATTTGATGAATTTGCCTTAGGTATGAAGTTTTTATTAACAGACTTACCAGTAGATTGTATCCTTGGAACACCATTCCTATCTGCAGTAGAGCCACATGGATCTTATCAAAGTTCTAAAGGTGAACCAGGATATTTTATCACCTTGCCAAGCATAAATGGTCATCCTCCAAAAAGAAAAGAATTACCTTTCATTTCTGAGTCACATGCTCAAATTGCTTATTGTTCTAAGAGCATGGTTATTATAAATACTTGGGATGATTATCGCAATGCACCCTCTACTGAGTATTTAGATGACAACACCAGTTGGGATGACTACAAAGAAAATTGGATACCCCAATGGCAGTTGAGATGGTCAGAAAGAGTTGAGTTTGGACTACCAGGCTTCTCAAGGAATAATAGTATTCATGTTATTCCTCCTCAACATATGATCGGCCAGATGCATCAAGCATCTACTATTGCATCCAGACAAAAGCTGGTAGAAATGGGAGATCTATCCAAAATCATATCTGCAAACAGAAACTGGTTCTGTCAACAAACCCAAACATGGCAACAAACTCTAGCATGGAATTTCTTCCAGATCAACAGAATGAGAGATCTACAATCCTGGCCACATCAAGATCCGAATGAAAGAATGTTTGAAATTAATTATTTTCAATATATATCTATGTGGGATAATGTTTGTTTATGGACTGACAGGTACAGATATTATTATTGCATGATCAAATTCTCTGTTCCTTTCATCTCATTCCCTGAACCAGATTGGCTCTCAGAATGGTGGAAGAAATTTGGCTTAAATCCAAGTGTCATACATCCTGATGTTTTTGATATTGCAAGGATGTTCCTGTTTCATCACAGAAGATTCCTAGAAACTGTTCAAAATCTTGAACAACTTTCTGAAGATGAATATAAAATGTTATTTATCAGAGAAAGACATCCTTGGGTCATCAGGACCAGATATGTGTTACAACAAGATGAGGAAAGTGACGAAGAGCCTGAAATGTACAGAGAAATATATACTCAGCACTGGGACCCAGATCTCTTCCGTCATTTTCATGATCAGCCAATGGAATAAAATCCCAAGTCTTATTGCCAGACAGATAATGGCAATCGGTTTCCGTGGGTTGACGTAACCAACCTCCACAGTGTAATCATAATCATTCATGTCTAAATGGATGACAGTGGTGCCATTCGGGTTTAGTGGGTTGACGTAACCAACTCCACTTTGTAAATACTCTGTCCTCTTGTAATAATGAGCCTCTTGGAAACTTGGAGCACTTCTCCAACTTTTGGCATGGTTTGACTCGCATTTCCAAGATTCTCTTCTTTATGTCATATTTTGTCTGTCCTCTGGTCGGAGATTCTTACACGACTACCCTGTCAGATTTACTGTTATATCTACTTTTGCTTAGTGGAGAATAAAGGCTTTGATTTGGTCGGAGAATCTTGCATGATTGCTACCGCCAAATCCATAAAGCAGATTTAGTAAAAGACACGTAGGGTCTAAAGTCATGTCGAGTCCTTTCATCGAAATGATTCCCTTCTCTCCAAATATGTTTATAAGGAGATGAGAAGCTCATTGTCGAGGAGGTGTGTCCGAGATAGTCAGTCAGTCAGTCTTCTAAGCTCCCTCCTGTCTGAGCTTCGAGTCATTCTCTTTGAGTCTGTAAGTGTGTTTTGTGAGTGAATACAAGCATTCTGCTCAATTGTAATACCCTGTCATATTTTGCTCTGTTATTAATATAAAAAGTCTTCCGCAATCATGTAATGTTCTCTGAAAATTGTCTCTGAATTTTGCGCATGTTATGATTCTCGATTCTACTTGCCTGTTATTGCACTCAGTGTTCCTTGAACAATTATGTGCCAAAGTTCTCTCGAGAAGATAGATAAAGTTCACTCATCCTGGAGATAAGGTTCTCGGAAGGTGGTTGTGTCGAGGTTCTCTTAGGTCCTGAATAACACCGGTAGTAAGTCCCGCTAGGCAAGGAGGCCGCTAAGGGTAGATTGTAGGTGTTGGGTTGTCTGAATGTTCGTTAGGAGTCACTGGAAGATTCACATAAGGCTAAGAGGTGGGGTTCACATAAGGATCAAGCTCGGGGTTCACTAGGAGAGCTGGATTGGTTATGCTGAGAGTCACAAGAAGCAGAAGGCCAAGTAGCAGAAGGAAGGAAGTGCAAGAGACAAGCAATCTTCAAGATTCATTTCTCTGACGAAGGAAGCCTCTGAAAAACATCATGCTTACAAAGAGGCTTCTATGAACAAAGGTTCTTTTCTGGATGATTCAGCGTTTCTAGTTCTTTGTTCAGACTTGACTGTTTTCAAAAAGGTTTCAAGAAGCGAATTTTTCATATCGCCTTCTGGTAAGGCTTTAATCTGTGCTAACATTTGAGCTTCTTGATCGCCTGTACCACTGAACATACAAACCTTTATTTTTTGTCTAAAGTTAAGTTCTGATCCTGAATCAAAACTTTCTGAACTGCTTTGGCAAAAGCAAAAATTTGGATTTTTGCAATTGCAATCTTGATTCATCAATATTTCTTCTTTTGAGCTATAATCAAACTCAGAAGTGCTGGTAGAGTCTGAGCAGCATCCTTCTTGAAGAAAATGTACTTCTTCCCTTTTCGGAAAAGGATGGTGTGGGCATTGGTTCGTTTCATGATTATTTGCCCCACATCTATTGCAGTGCACTCTTAAGGCCAATTGTTTACTGGCCTGTACTTCTTTAACTTTCTGCTCAGAAAGCTTGCCTTTCGACATTCTGGATGCCTTATCTTCTGGACAGTTGTGAGCAATATATCCAGACTTTCCACAGATCCAACACTGTATCTGTTGTCTAGCCTGATGAGAATGTGTTTTTAGTTTAATGTCATCAGGCTCATAATAGTGAGTTCTAGGTCTGTACCTGAATTTATACCTTTCTTTCTTCTTTTCCTTGAATTCTTTCTTCTTTTTTATTTTCTTTCTCATTGGATCTGTGAAGTAAAGGCCATATTTTTCACAAATTGATTTATGATCAGGTAAGTGAGATAATTTATATACAGAGTTGTGGACCTTCATATTTACACACAACCCAATTCAAGCTTTAGTAATGAGAGAATAAATATCTCCCCATGTGTACATTTCATAAGGAAGTTTGAAGACTTACTGCATTTTTAGATACTCAACAAATTTACTAGGTATTGCTGCCAAGTAAACTTGTTTCCAGAGAAGATTCTGGCTATCTTGTACCTCAAAAATCCTTTGAGTCCAATCCTTGTGGAACTCTTCATATTCAGACATTTTCCTGCACTTCATGTTCATTAGGATTAACTCATGCTTATCTGCCAATTTAGATTCAGTACCAAACCAATGTTCAAGAATAGCAGTAGTTAAAGCTCCTATCATATTATTATGAGGAGTTCCATCAGTGTGATAGACTATGTCTCCCTGTTCATCTTTTAGGACTTCAGTTTCCATTTTGGCAATCATTATGGGAGAAGAGATTACTTCCCACCATTTGCTTAGAGTGCCTGTGAAGCACTGAATGATAGACTTGCATGCTTCAACCTCTGATTTCCCTTTCATGCACATGATCTTATATGAAACATACATTTTTTCTATCATCTGTCTGATTTGTGCAACAGACAAATTGTCAATGTTCCATTCTTGGAACCAATTTTCAGAAAATGTTTATCTTTCAAGTAGCTTTCCTTTTCCCATTAGGTCTGGTGCTAGAGGTCTGCTAGTATGATGTGGGAGATTTTCATAGGTAGGTTGTTGGATAGATACCAAGGATAGGTGTTCTTTGGAAGATGATTCTGGTGTATCTTCTTCTGGAGGAAAATGATGAGGGAATTTCTTTTGAATTTTTGTCTTGGATGGCTTATATACAGGAGACAAAATTGAAATAGAGGGATTTGGAAGGATGAATGGATCAGGGATAGGTTTATCAGGGACACTATCCTTCTGATTGATTTCTGTCAATGTCTTTCCCATTTTAGAGAAAGCTTCTCCTAATCCTTCCATTAGCTCTTCATGATTTCTCAAGGACTCTATAGATTTGGAAGATATTTCACATAAAGTAGAGTCCAATTTGTCTTTGACATCTGTGACCTTATCTTGTATCTGGTTGACAGAATGGACTATGGTGTTTGTAGAAACTTGAAGGTCTATGATCTGTCCTTTTCTAGCATAATCATTGGTCACAAAAGTATGAGTGGCCATGCCTCTCAATGCAGTATTAGTCCAATTTATTTGTTTTGACACTGACTGGACTCTTTTTTCAATACCAGAAAGATGAATAGCTTCCTCAGATAGCAGTAGTGGAACTGCTTTAACTTGTCGATTATTATCTTCAAGGACAATGCCCTTGAAAGGAGGAAAAGTAGAATTTGATTCTACGGTTTGCCCTTTAATACTTTTCCATTTATGTTTGGGAGGAACTTCTGAGCTTTCTCCCATCATTTGAACCTCAACTTTTTGACTTAATTTCTTCCATTCATAGAAAGAAATCCATGTATTATTGTCAGATACATACTTTTGCCAGTTTTGGAACAAACACAGTTTTTCTTTATCTGACGTTGCTGAGTTAAAGTCATTTGTCTTAGGATTTGTAAACAAATCCCAGTTTAACATTCTTTTGATCCAAGTTTCTTCAATGGATCCCTTTTGACACCGTTTCATAATAGAATGAAACTTGTGTATTTCATCTACAAATGGTCTTTGTATATCTTTTGGTATGGGATTAGAAAATCTGCAGTTAGGGATGACCTGATCACATTGTTCAATATATCCTAGCCCATATTTAGGTGTACCAGGGGGTCTCATGCCTTTATATATGTCTTGTAATCTTGGATCTAAAGTCTCAATAGTAGGCATGTAATGAATCATAAAACAAAACTGAGACTTTGAAGTAGATGCAGTACTTTCGACACAATTATTTACAGATCTATAACATGCTGAAGAATCCATTTGAAATATAGTAGAGATTACTATGACTGCACAGAAAAGCAGGGCGTTTAGTCTTAGTCCTCTGTTCCGGAGAAAGAAGATTCCAGGTGGGCTCCTGGCCGACTGCTCAGGCAGAAACTAGTAACTCTATCCGAAAGTCACAGAAGTGGAAACTCTGTCTTTCAAGAGCCTGAGACTTCTGATACGGCTTCAAAGTGAGTTGCAAGAGTGGAAATCTTGTCTTTCAAGAACCCAATACTCTTGATACGGCTCTGGATTCTCACAAGTAGATATATATAGAAAACTTCTACAAAACACAGAGTGAATAGCTTTTATCAGAACAAAAGGTTTGATATCATACTCGACGCGAAAATGGTGTTATGGCTCTGATTCTATTTTTAAGCATGATACTTTTCAGAGGCTTCCTCCATCGGAGAAATGAAGCTTGAAGATTGCTTGTCTCTTGCACTTGCTTCCTTCTGCTACTTGACCTTCTGCTTCTTGCGACTCTCAGCAGAACCAATCCATCTCTCCTAGCGAACCCCGAGCTTATCTTTATGTGAACCCCACCTCTTGGCCTTATGTGAACCTTCCAATGACTCCTAGCGAACCTTCAGACAACCCAACATGTAAAATCTGCCCTTAGCGGCCTCCTTGCCTAGCGGGACTTACTACCGGTGCTATTCAGGACCTAAGAGAACCTCGACACAACCACCTTCCAAGAACCTTATCTCCAGGATGAGTGAACTTTATCTATCTTCTCGAGAGAACTTCGACACAGAATCGTTCAAGGAACACTGAGTGCAATAACAGGCAAGTAGAATCGAGAATCATAACATGCACAAAATTCAGAGACAATTTTCAGAGAACATTACACGATTGCGGAAGACTTTTTATATTAATAACAGAGCAAAATATGCCAGGGTATTACAATTGAGCAGGATGCTCGTATTCGCTCACAAAACACACTTACAGACTCAAAGAGAATGACTCGAAGCTTAGACAAGAGGGAGCTTAGAAGACTGACTGACTGACTATCTCGGACACACCTCCTTCGACAATGAGCTCCTCATCTCCTTATAAACAATTTTGGAGAGAAGGGAATCATTTCGATGAAAGGACTCGACATGACTTTAGACCCTACATATCTACTTTATGGATTTGGTGGTAGCAATCGTGCAAGATTCTCCAACCAAATCAAAGCCTTTATTCTCCACTAAGAAAAAGTAGATATAACAGTAAATCTGATAGGGTAGCCATGCAAGATTCCCCGACCAGAGGATAGACAAAATATGACATAAAGAAGAGAATCTTGGAAATGCGGGTCAAACCACGCCAGAAGTTGGAGAAGTGCTCCAAGTTTCCAAGATGATCATTATTACAAGAGGACAGATTTTTTTTACAAAGTGGAGTTGGTTACGTCAACCCACGAAACCCGAATGGCACCACTGTCAGCCATTTAGACATGAATGATCATGATTACACTGTGGAGGTTGGTTACATCAACCCACGGAAACCGATAATTGCCACTTGTTTTAGCCATTTTCAATATAAGTTGGAAATCTTTGAGGATAGTTTAAAGTATCCCAAGATTTAGTATATACCTTTCTTGCAATGAATGGTTGGCCATTCATAATTTGAACAATGGTTTTTACTTTTATCTTCCATTGAAAATGATTTAATATGAAAAGGCATAGTAGTTCTCCCTCATTTGGACCGAATTCAAAAAGATTCCGGATTGATTGTAAAGGGGATATAGAATTTTAAATTCTAGGATCAATTGCCCCTTTGTTTAATCCAAAGTCTTTCCACTAGTCTGCCAACCAAAGAGGTGGTCTTCCAGAGGTAGCTGTATTTACATTTCCAAACTTTACCAAAGTCAAAAATTCTTCTTGCTGGACAAAGTTCCACCATAGCTCTTTGTAGGATGAATAATTATAATCTGTTTCTGGGAAACTTATGTTTGGATTTCTTTCAGGCCACTGATATAATAATCTTGGTATGTTCAAACAAAAGTATTTTTGATTATTTCCAATATTATCTCTAATATCCCAGATGGGATCAATATCATGAAATTTATAATTAAGAGCTTATTGTGCCTGGACTGCCTTCTCAGTAGCTCTAGCAATTACTGGAGCTAGAACATTTGGAATTCCTCTTCCTCTGACTTCTGGAACCAAATTTGAATAGGCAAGTTGTGTTGTCTGAGAAAGAATTTTCGTGCTTGCTTAATTATTTGTAGAAATTTCCTCAGATGCTTAAAATGTTGATCTATTGAGGAGGAAAATATAAGTATATCATCAATATAAACAATAAGCCAATCAAAGTATGTCTTAAGAATGTCATCCATAACCCTTTGGAATTTTGATGGTGCATTTTTTAAATCAAAAGGCATCACATTCCATTCATAATGTCCTGCTGGAACATTAAAGGTTGTTTTGAATTTGTCTTCTTCTTTGATCGCCACTTGCCAAAATCCTGATTTTAAATCGAATTTTGAAAAGATCTTTTCACCAGCAATTCTTGTTACCAGGTTTCTCTTGTTTGGGATCGGATATGTATCGTCAGCTAAGACTTTGTTTAAAGGCTTATAATTCACAACTAGTATGGGAATGCCTCTTATTTGTTCAGAATGTTTATTTACATAAAATCCATAGCAATTCCAAGGACTGGTGGATTCCCTGATTAACTCTTTTTTGAGTAAGCCCTTAATTTCTTTTGCACATAATCTTTGGTACTCCATATTCATAGGAATAGCCCTACTCTTGCATGGTTTCCCTTTATATTCTTCTTTGTATGGGAGCGAAACTTCATGTTTCTTTTGTTTCCAGAAAGTGTAGGGTTTTCAGAGCAGACTGATTCAATAAATTCTTGTTTGAGCAGAAGAATCTTTTGCTGGATTACTTCTTTGTCTAGTTGTTCTTTTATTCTAATCCTAGCTTGGAATCCTTTTAATTCTTCTATCTTACGACTTTTATACCTTATGGTTTGTACCATATCAGAGGTTATGGGAGTAGAGACAAAGGGCAATTTTGCAATGATTTTGCCTTTTCCAGAAGGAACACTAATGAAATATCCTGGCTTATTTTCTGTCACCATAGTAGATCCATGAGGAGAGACGGTTGCAAGAAAAGGTGTTCCAAGGATGCAGGCTATAGGAATGTCTGCTAATTTTTTTTTTATCTTTAAACAATAATGTTTGAAGCAAAGAATAGGTTCAGGAATCTGGAAGGATATTTATGTTGGGATATTTCCTAATCCAACAACACTTGCTTGGGATTTTTGCCAAAGAGTCATAGGAATAATATCTTTGTGTAATAGGTTTAAGTCAAATCTTGTGTCTATCAATGTCTTCAATTGAAAAGGTATTCCTTGGATTTTTAAGTCAATCAGAACATGGAATTTCTGATGTTGAATCTGAAGAATTTGATCCTTTTTCTGTTATGTACTAGTTTTTTGTTCTTTGATAGATTTCTTCAATCTATCTATTTCTTTTCCAAGATCTGAAATGGAGAGAGTCTGAACAGAACAACATATATGACTTATTGTTTTTGGTGTTAGAATCTTTTTTGAGCAAGTCATTGGAAAAATCTTGTTTTGATTTTTCCATTCATAGAAGGAAATGAATATATCTTCAGTATTCATAAATTCTTTCCACTATGTGGCTAGTTCCACCTTTTCCTTATTTGAAGTGTTTTTGGCAAAGATATCTGCTTTCGGATGAGTAAATAGATCCCATTTCAACATTTCTTTCATCCATTCACCTTTCACTTTGTTTTTATTGCATCCTTTCATAAGGGAAAGAAATTTTTGTATCTCAGGAACAGATGGTTTCCTGATGTCTTCAGGGATACAGGCTTGGTATCTCTGATTTATTTCTGTACAAGGATTTGTTTGTATGACTAGGACATGAGAGTCATGGGAAAAAGGAAAATCGGAGCATTGTGGATGGGGACATGGTTCTTTAGATGTAGAATTTGGAGGAGGAAAGTTTGTTTGTGGATTATGGTTAGCATGTTCAAAATGCAGTTGTTCTTCTTTTTTAAATGTTGAGAGTGTGGATAGAGTAACAAGTTTTCCACAATCTATACATTGTACTGCAAAGGGAACATGGCCAGCTTTATTGGCTAAGGAATGGAGTGAGGTATGCAGACAAAAAGGATGAAGTGGATGAAGAAGACGAGACCGAGGAATTATTTCTTGACAAAGTTTTTTGGGAGAAGGAGATCACTGCAGAAGATGCAGATTCTTTTATTTGGGCAGAGATAATAGATCTAGGAGTCAGATCTTTTGGTGTGTCTATTACCCAATCTGTAGGAAAAGAAAGATTTTCCCATCTTATAGTCTGGTGCTCCATTTTTTTATTTAAAGGGTCTGTCGGGACTAAAGTACTGGATTGAGCATTTCTACTAGGGGTATGTAAGACAGCTGAGAAAAGAGTGTTTGTATGCCTAAAACATCCCCTTGTTTGAATAGATATATTTGTTCTGGATTGACACATGTCAAATCCAGTAGTCCTGATTTGGAGTTTTAATATATCTCCAAAGTTTTCATCAAAAGTGTAAGCAGAAAAATTTGGATAGCAATCAAAATAGACAGGGCCATTTGAGAGAGGAGCAACTATTCCTCTTATGAGGGAATCAATAAATTTATGATGTGTCATGTCTTTGACTGTGCAGAGGACATAGGCATCAATCCCTTTATGGACCAAAGGACTGATTCCAACTCGAATGCATCCAAAATGTAGATAATTTGTCCCATGTCTTTTTGCTTCATTTTGAATTTCTTTGACATTGATCAAAGAGATGGTTTGGCTAACATCAATATTTTGTTGTATTCTGCTTACCGATTCTTTTACTATGACCCTTGAGATAGCCTTTAAATGAAACATGCTTAAATCTTTATAGACTCTGCTGGGAGAAATCTCAGGTAATTTTCATGCAGCTTGAGGCTGTGTTTCAACTTCTTCAATACTAGCATGATTTATACTATGTGATCTATTATTTGAAAACATAGATTCTAAACTATTTACAGAGTCTCTTCCAGAAGTACTTTGATCTTCATCATTTTGCAAATCTCTGAAAGAAACTGATCGAGAATCCATTTGAGATATAGTAGAGATTACTATGACTGCACAGAAAAACAGGGCGTTTAGTCTTAGTCCTCTGTTCCGGAGAAAGAAGATTTTAGATAGGCTCCTGGCCGACTGCTCAGGCAGAAACTAGTAACTCTGTCCGGAAGTCGCAGAAGTGGAAACTTTGTCTTTCAAGAGCCCGAGACTTCTGATACAGCTTCAAAGTGAGTCACAAGAGTGGAAATCCTATCTTTCAAAGACCCGAGACTCTTGATACGGCTCTGGATTCTCACAAGTAGATATATACAGAAATTTTCTAAAACATAGAGCGAATAGCTTTTATCAGAACAAAAGGTCGGATATCATACCCGGCACGAAAATGGCGTTATGGCTCTGATACCATTTTTAATAATTACAAATTTATTATGGTCTTGGCTAGTTGTTTTATGAAATGATTTTTTTAGTGAAAATTAGGTGATATAAATTTACATGAATTGCTATTTTTTGTTGTTCAAAATTCATTTTTGAATGTAGAAATGGATTCAGCATACTGGAAAACTTCAGAACACTTGATTCTATAAAAATAATCACTTAAATTTACAAATCCAATAATTTCTTGATAAATTTCGAGTAAATATTCCCCCAAAAAAATCTTCATTTCTTAGAATCTCTTCATTTATGCCCAGCATTGCGACTCCCACGCTTGTAATTCTCTTTTTCATGTCAAAACACAGCCCATTCCACGCCTTGTAGAAATCGAATTGGGGCGACCCTTTCAAAATTTCCATATTCAATCACCCAACCCATTCCACGCCTTACAAAAATTCAATAGGGACGACCCGGTCAAATCAACGGGCTTTGGAAAATACATAAACTTTGGAACGCCATTGGATTATTGGAGCAGCTCCTATCATCAAATTAGAAAACGGAAGAGCGTTGAGCTCATCGGTGGCGATGAAAATGAAACAATTAATCAGCAGCATGCTACTTATCTTCAGTTTATGGAGGTCTGTGCACCTCTTAGTAGGTGCCGAGAGCTTTTGGGGGCCGAGTATGGAAACGGTAGCCTCGTTAACGAGGTTTTGGAATCATTGGTGGCGAACGTTTCTACGAGCGGATTCAATATCTCTCGTATTGAACTGCAAATCAACAATGGTGCCGTTTATGAGCTTCTCCAGTGCAGGGGAGATTTAAATTCCTCCGAGTGTCAACAGTGCGCAACGCTGGCAGCAGAAATACTTATTCAGAATTGTCGAAACAGGACTTCTGGATTCTTTCAAATAGACGGCTGCTTCTTACGTTACGACAATTATACTTTTTACAATTATAGTGAGGGTAGCCAGATTGAACTTTTTTGCAGCCCCAACCAGGTGAACAGTGATCAGTATGAACAGTTAGTAAATGTTGTTTTAGACGTGCTCTCAAATATTACCCAAAAAGCTGTGAGGAATCCCCAGTATTATGCTGAAGATACAGTCGACACGGTTTATTCGACTTCGAAGCTAATCTACAGCTTCGCCCAATGTTGGAAACATCTGCCAAAAACAAGCTGTCAGTCGTGCTTAGCTGCCGGTCTGTCAAATATTACAGCTGGCGTTAAAGGTCACTTATTGACACCCCAAAATGGAACTCTTGGAGCACAATTCCATGCCATGGGATGCGATTTGCGTTTTGAGATTTATCAGTTTTTATCTACTTCCATTCTCTCACTACTGCCTCCGCCGGGAGAAAGTGGGTTAGCCAAACTCTTTGCAGAAGATGAGAGCCACATTAGCACTAGAGTTGCAGGAACTCTGTAAGAATTCCCTCTACAGTTCAATGTGTTGATGTCCCCAACTTTAGTTAATAAATTACAGGATATGAACCTATTACAACTCATATATCTGAGAACGGATCATATAATTTTAAGAGGGTTAAGATATGGAGATTTGATTGTACATGACATTGTGCAGAGGATACATGGCGCCTGAGTACGCCATCCGCGGACAGTTGACAGAGAAAGCAGATGTATTCAGCTTTGGAGTGCTTCTACTTGAGATTATAAGCGGAAGAAAGAATAAGAGTTTGCCTCAACACATGGAGTTTCTCATCGAAGCAGTATATATATCTCATGTGGATTTCATCTTCAAAGTAGAATTTTTCTAGAATGTCCATAGAATTATGATTCCTTGCTAATTAATGTTTTATGTTTTGCTAATATTGGTCGATTACCAGACATAGAGACTGTATAACGCAGATAAAGCATTAGAAGTTATGGATCCCATATTGGAGGGCAGTTATTCGTTGGAGGAAGGGATTAGAGTGATTAAAATTGGTCTTCTGTGCACTCAAGCAGGTGCAGCGTTGCGGCCTTCAATGTCCCGGGTGGTGTCGATGCTGACAAGTGAGCGAGAACATATTCCCTCGCCCACAAGGCCTGCTTTCGTAGATCTGGATAGTAAACTGGGCGCACCTGACCAAGTTGAACCTGCTAGAATCACTCCTCGTCAAGACCCTGACAACACATCAAGCAGTACTCAGTCGTTGGAAGCAGCAATTTATCCCAGGAGAACTTCTACTATCCATTCTGCAGCTGCTAATCCTTCATCAAGCATTCTGGAGCCAAGGTGAAAATAAGGCAATGCTTCTTGCCGTTTTTTTATCTCCATGGATTATAGGTGACATTCCAATCTCCTTTTATTACACTGCTCATGCTATAATGTGTGTCACTGTAAAGATCAGAGATAAAATCAGTCTGTAAACAGTAAGTTGTTGAGTTGTACCATGACCGTGGAATGTTATTAAAATGAAAATTTTCATTCTTAGTTAATTTTTTTTTATAAGTGGTTGGTGGATCTTAAAGATACAATTTCATTGTTTTACTGGGATGATTTTAGGGGTTAAATTAGTTTCATGAGATAATTTTCAGCACGCATTCAAGGAGGGGAGAGGCACCAGTCCTCTCATTTTGCCATAGTTTTCAAATTTCAAAATTGTAATTTAATGCACTTAAAGTTTTGTAAGGCTAGAAGAGTCGAGCCATGCCTTTGAGCAGGCAGGAGATGATGTTGCCTTTAATGGCTGACACGCTGATAAGATCTAGATCTGATTCAGACTAGACAGTCATTGATTGTAATTTAATGTAATTAATTAGAGTAGGTGAGATGGAGGGAAGAGCTCGAGAAGCCCCCTTTTGTAAAAGATCTTTGTATCGATTTTCATAAGGCAGAGTGTTAGAGGAAGATTAGACTAGAGTAGAGAGCTCACAAGAGAGAAGAGAGTCGAGACTCTATTGCAGTCCGAGCTTGTAAACATTGTACAGACATTATGTTATTAATGAAAAGAGCAGTTTTTTCTACATTTGATTTCATGTGTGTTTATACGTTTATGAATGAATGTGTCTGTGTGTTCATGAGTAAAAGTTGTATATGTGTGTGAATGGTTTTCCATCTATAGGGATAGATAGAGTTTACTATTTGTTTAGGAGTTTTCTGATTTTAGTCTGGGTTCTTTGTGGCTTAATGCAAGGGGTTGCATGACAGAGTGATGAGGACTCTATGAGCCACTGCAAAGAGTGCACATCTTAGTTCTGTGTTGAATTCAGGAAAGAACATGCCAGGAGGGCAGATCAAAGAAGTCATAGACTCAAGGGAGAAGCCTCAAGGTTACTGAACACCTTTGAGGAGGAAAGACTGTGCAGAGAAGGCATAGAGAAGAGAGAACAAAATTGCTAAGGATTTTGTAGAGCTCTGCCAGGTGGGCATTGAGCGAGTGTAAGGAGTGCACACGGTGAACTCTTTCTTGACTTCAGAAAGAAGAGAAATGTCAAGGAGAATACACTAACAGAGTTACTAAACACTCTATAAGCTCAACAAGGTATGCTTGAGCAGAATCTGCCAAGAGGGTACAGGTTCCCTTCGAGAAACAAGAGGAATATAAACATAGTTACTGAACACTCTGGAGGAAGACCTGTGCAAGGAGTGCACCAGGAAAACACTTGGACAAAGTGTTGAAAGACAATCATCTGAAGGCTAGTCAAAGCGCAAGGAGAGAACTTGTTTTTAAGTTCATAAGCTGAAAAGGTTGAGTGCAGAACGTGCCAGGTGGGCACCAAAGAATCTTTTGGAAAATGCAGAAGGGTTGAGTCCCCCAGAGACTAAGCAAGCTGAAAGCTCAGAAGAGATATCACAAGGAGAGTGCAAGAGTGGACTTATTCCAAGTCCCAAAGCTCAGGAGAGAGATAGTGCAAAGTTGCACACAAAGCGCACGTGTGTGCCAAGGCCAAGGATAAATTACATTGCCAAAGCTCAGGAGAGATAGCGCTTCCAGAATGTAGATGAGACCCAAAGTCATTGGGCTCATAGGAGAATGACCAAAGGTTGAGGATTTTGACACTTAGTAATTCTTTCAAGTCGGGAGAAAGAAAAGCTCAGGATGAAGAGAGAAAAAAACCGTTAGATCAATTGTAGAGGAAGATATATGGACTGTTGAATCTCACGTCCAGACACTCAGAAGAGCGCATGGGAGAAGATCAGATCTGGACCATAGATCTGGCCCCGAAAAGTTCACAAGTTTGGGAATCAGAAGAAGGGAGGAAGCCATTGTCGAACTTCGCGAAACGCGAAGTTTTGATACGCGAAAGAGAGATCTGGACCGTTGCTTAGGCGAGCGGAATTCGTTAGTTCAGGTTTCAGAAGGATGAGTAAGCAAACTTCGCAAGACACGAAGTAGCGAAATGCGAAATTGGGAAGCACTTGAGAATTGAGCCTCGGGTCATAGTGAGGGTTAATATAGATGGAGGATAATGGAGGAGCTAGCATGCGATAGGTCCCTGTCAGGATTTTGGAGGTCGGGAAAGTCGGGGTGACTCACATGCAAAGACCCGATATGTGAAATCGCAAAACACCTTTTGATAAGCTCACGATCACAACCAGTGGTCGCATGGAGGAAACTTGTGCCCAAGTTGATCCAGTTAGGTTGTTAGAAAGATAAGATTACATTCAAAGTTGTACAAGTTAGTTGGAAAGATAAGTGCTTGTTTGCGTGGGTGGAGTTTCACAAGGACCTATGGAAAATTGTTTTGAAGATTCCAGCAAGGAATCGAAGAGTTGCTTCAACTCAAGGAGTGAGAAGATCCAGTGACCGAGAGGTCGATAGACCCTTCGGATGTGGGGTGTTGTGTCATGTGGTATCAGAGCCACTTTTTGTCTGTAGACTGCAGGCAGAAGGAGGCATAAAATGAAAGAGATAATCTGGTAACATCAGGTGGTGTCGAAGTTTGATTTCGCCTACAGGCAGTAGGTGAAGGAAGAAACATAGTGCAGTGCTCTATGAAAGTTGTTGAACGTATGCAACAACAAAAATTTAAACGGCCAGGTGGGTTGTAGAAGAAGCTGGAGACATTCTCATTTGCAGAGTGAACAACAACAGATTTTCCAAGAAGGTAAATTGAAGGTGAAGATGTCTACTGAAGACCGAAATCATGTTCAAGGAAAGGACAGCCAGCAAGAAAACAGGGAAGAGATGGACAAAGAACTCCAGAACATCAGAGAAGAACTGGAGAGGCTGACATTAAAAGTGCAACAAGAGTCAAGGACACGTTGGGTGTATGAGTGGCCCATGTAGAAGAAGGTGAAATGGCCAGTTAAGAAACTGTTGGCCAGAGGACAGTGACAGCTGTTGAGAAGGTGGTTGGGCTATATTGAAATCCTCAGAGACATAGAGGAAATGGTTCACATCTGTGAGCCAGAAGCTGGTAAGAGTCTCAGTGATGATGAGGAGAAGAGCCCAGACAAGGGTCTCAGAAACTGCCAGGTGGGTAGTAAAGAAAGTTCAGATTGCCAGGTGGGAAATGAGATGGGACCATTGGATCTCATAGACTGTCAGGTGGGCAGAGAGGAAATCCCTAGATGCCATGTGGGAAAGGGAAGTAAGTTGATATTAGTTGAGGGTCTCATGAGCTCAGAGGTGAGTTCATAGCAACAAGGGGAGATGACAGGGGAGGATCAGAAATACATTCTGATCATTGGAGGAATTGAGGTATTCCTGCCACATAGCTCAGTTGAGGCCAGAGCATGTGTTGCAGGTGCAACAACAGAAGAACAACCAACAGAGACTGTCAAAGAGGAGGAGGATAAGATACTGATGTCTACCCCAGTAGAAGAAAAAGAGCACATAGTTGAGATGCTCACTCTGTGGAATAAGGAGTTGGATATGCTGGAGGACTGGTTGAACAATCCAGAACCAGAAGATTGCTCCCAACATATAGTCATGCAGATCGTAGGAGAAGAGCATTCGACATAATTGCTAAAAAATTTCATCCAACAAGTTGAACAGATGATGACTGCAGCACTGAGGCATGCAACATAAGAAGGAGCATAATTCCAGCTAGGGAGCAACTGGAAGAAAATGGAAATATGCTAGCAGCAGAACTAGCAGAAGTAAAGTTGTCAGAAGGAGAAACTGAGCAGTAGCTTAGTGATGAGACTACAGAAATGAAGTTTGCAGTAGGGTGGCAAGCTAAGGCCACCATAGATGGAGAAAATTGCAAGGGGGATCAAGTTGATCTACCCATTGACAAGGAGGGAGTGCAGCGGAGCAGACTACATAAAGAGAGCCAACCCGCAAAGTAGTTGGAAGAGGTGATTGAGGATATAACAAGGCTGATGTTGATATCAACGCAAGAATCTATCAACAGGCAAGAGCTAGACAAAGGAGAGCCTGCCATAGTAGCATGGCAATAGCAACAACAACAACAAAGTAGTGGAGCATATGGACAACTCCAAGGGAGAGTTTTGGATCCAGGTGGATTTCAACATAGTTGGGGAGCTCATGAGCAGAAGCTCATGAATTTTTCACAGCAGTGGAGTATGATGTAGAAGCATCACTCCACCTCAGCAATGTGCTAGCCAGCCAACACATCAGCGCGCATTCAAGGAGGGGAGAGGTGCCAACCCTCTCATTTTTCCCTCATTTTAAAATTTCAAAATTGCAATTTAATGCACTTAAAGTTTTGTAAGGCTGGAAGAGCTAATCCATTCCTTTGAGCAGGCAGGAGATGATGTCACCTTTAATGGCTGACAGGATGATAAGATCTAGATCTGATTCAGACTAGATAGGCATTGATTGTAATTCAATGTAATTAATGAGAGTAGGTGAGATGGAGGGAAGAGCTCAAGGAGCCCCCTTTTGTAAAAATATATTTGTATCGATTTTCATAAGGCAAAGTGTTAGAGGAAGATTAGAGTAGAGTAGAGAGAAGAGAGACGAGACTTTGTTGCAGTCCGAGCTTGTAAACATTGTACAGACATTCTAATATTAATGAAAAGAGTAGTTTTTCCTGCATTTAATTTCATGTGTGTTTATACATTTATGAATGAATGTGTCTATGTGTTCATAAGTAAAAGATGTAGATGTGTGTGAATGGTTTTCCATCTGCAGGGATAGATAGAGTTTACTATATGTTTAGGAGTTTTATGATTTCAGTCTGGGTTCTTTGTGGCTTAATGCAAGGGGTTGCATGACAGAGTGCTGAGGACTTTGTGAGCCAGTGCACATCTGAGTTCTATGTTGAATTCAAGAAAGAACATTCCAGGAGGGCACACCAGAGAAGTCATAGACTCAAGGGAGAAGCCTCAAGGTTACTAAACACCTTGGAGGAGGAAAGATTGTGCAGAGAAGGCATAGAGAAGAGAGAACAAAATTGTTGAGGATTATGTAGAGCTTTGCCAGGTGGGCATTGAGCGAGTGCAAGGAGTGCACAAGGTGAACTCTTTTTCGAGTTCAGAAATATGATAAGTGTCAAGGAGAAGACACTCACAGAGTTACTAAACACTCTGTAAGATCAACAAGGTGTGCTTGAGTAGAAGCTGCCAAGAGGGAATAGATTCCCTTCGAGGAACAAGAGGAATAGAAGCAGAGTTACTAAACACTCTGAAGGAAGACCTGTGCAAGGAGTGCACCAGGCCAACACTCGGAAAAAGTGTTGAAAGACAGCCATCTGAAGGCTAGTCAAAGCGCAAGGAGTGTGCACGAAGAGAATTTGTTTTCAAGTTCGTAAGCTTAGGAGGTTGAGCACAGAAGGTGCCAGGTGGGAACCAGAGAATATTTTGGAAAATGCATAAGGGCTGAGTCCCCTAGAGACTAAGCAAGATGAAATCTCAGTAGAGATATCACAAGGAGAGTGCAAGAGTGGACTTATTCCAAGTCCCAAATCTCAAGAGATATATTGAAAAGTTGCACGCAGACTACAGGTGTGCGCCAAGGCCAAGGATAAATTACATTGCCAAAGCTCAGGAGGGATACCATTTCCATAATGCAGATGAGACCCAAAGTCATCGAGCTCATAGAAGAATGACCAAAGGTCGAGGCCTTTGACAATTAGTAATTCTTTCAAGTTGAGAGAAAGCAAAGCTCAGGAGGAGGAGCGACAACAACCGTTAGATCAACTGCAGAGGAAGAGATATGGACTGTTGAATCTCACATCCAGACACTCATAAGAGCGCACGGGGGAAGATCAGATCTGGACTATAGATCTGGTGCCGAAAAGTTCACAAGTTCAGGAATCGGGAGAAGGGAGGAAGCCATTGTCGAACTTCACGAAACGTGAAGTTATGATACACGAAAGAGAGATCTAGAATGTTGGTTAGGCGAGCGGAATTTGTTAGTTCGGGTTTCGAAAGGATGAGAAAGCAAACTTCGTGAGTCGCAAATTCATGAAATGCGAAATCACGAAGTGCTTGAGAATTGAGCCCCGGGTCATAGCAAGGGGTCATATGGATGGAGGATGAGGAAAGAGCTAGCACGCGCTAGGCCCCTGTCGGGATTTCAGAGTTCGGGAGAGTCGGGGTGACTCACATGCAAAGACCAATATGTGACATCATGAAACACCTTTTGATAAGCGTGTGGTCACAACCAGTGGTCGCGTAGAGGAAACTTGGGCCCAATGCTTGTTCGTACGGGCGGAGTTTCACAAGGACTTGTGGAAAATTGTTTTGAAGAGTCCAGTGAGGAATCGAAGAGTTGCTCCAGCTTGAGGAGTGAGAAGATCCAGTGACCAGGAGATTGTCAGACCCTACCGAGGTGGGGTGTTGCGTCATGTGGTATCAGAGCCACTTTATGTCTATAGACTACAGGTAGAGGGAGGGGTAAGATGAAATATATAATCTAGTAACATCAGGTGGTGTTGGAGTTTGATTTCGCCTGCAGACAACAGGTGAAGGAAGAAACAGAGTGCAATTCTCTATGAAAGGTGTTGCATGTACGCAACAACAAAAATTTAAACGACTAGGTGGGTTGTAGAAGAAGCTGGAAACATTCTCATTTTCAGAGTGAACAACAACAAATTTTCCAGGAAGGCAGATTGAAGGTGAAGATGGCTACTGAAGGCCAAAAGCATGGTCAAGGCAAGGACCACCAGTAGGAAAAAAGGGAAGAGATGGACAAAGAACTCTAAGACATCATAGTAGAACTGGAGAGGCTGACATTTAAAGTGCAACAAGAGTCAAGGACACGTTGGGTGTATGAGTGGCCCAGTAGAAGAAGGTGAAATGGGTAGTTAAGATACTGTTGGCCAGAGGACAATGACAGTTGTTGAGAAAGTGGCTGAGGCATGTTGAAAGCCTTAGAGACACATAGGAAATGGTTCACATATGTGAGCCAGAAGTTGGGAAGAGTCTCAGTGATGATGAGGAGAAGAGATCAGACAAGGGTCTCAGAAACTGCCAGGTGGACAGTAAAGAAAGTTCATATTTCTAGGTGGGCAATGAGATGGGATCATTGGATATCATAGATTGCCAGGTGGGCAGAGAGGAAATCCCTAAATGCCAGGTGGGCAAGGGAAGTGAGTTGAGACTAGTTGAGGGTCTCATGAACTCAGAGGTGAGTTCAGATCAGCAAGGGGAGTTGACAGGGGAGGATTGGAAATAAATTTTGATCATTGGAGGAATTGAGGTATTCCTGCCACATACCCTAGTTGAGTCCAGAGCGTGTGTTGCAGGTGCATAAATAGAAGGATAGCCAACAAAGACTGTCAAAGAGGAGGAGAAGGAGCAAATATTGATGTCTACCCTAGCAGAAGAAGAAGAGCACACAGTTGAGATGCTCACTCCGTGGGAGAAGGAGTTGGATATGTTGGAGGACTGGTTGAACAATCTAGAACCAGAAGATGGTTGCCAACAAACAGTCATGCAGATCGTAGGAGAAGAGCATTCAACATAATTGGTTAGAAATTTCAGCCAGGAAGCTGAACAGATGATGACTGCAACATTGAGGCATGCAACAGAAGAGGGAGCAGAAATCCAATCTGGGGAGAAGCTGGAAGAAGCTGGAAATGTGCCAGCAGGAGAACTGGCAGAAGCAAAGCTATTAGAAGGAGAAACTGAGTAGAAACCCAATGATGAGACTGCATAACTAAAGTTTGCAGTAGGGTGGCAAGCTAAGGCCACCAGAGATGGAGAAAATCGCAAGGGGGATCAAGTTGATCTGCCCATTGAAAAGGAGGGAGTGTAGTGGAGAAGACTGCATAAAGAGATCCAACCCACATAACATTTGGAAGAGGTGATTGAGAAGATAAGAAGTCTGATGTTGAGATCAACATAAGAATCTGTCAGCAGGGAGGAGTTGGACAGAGGAGATCCTACCATAGTAGCAGGGCAACAACAACAACAACAACAAAATAGTGGAGCAGATGGACAACTCCAAGGGAGAGTTTGGGATGCAAGTGGATTTCAACATAGTTGGGGAGCTCATGAGCAAGAGCTCATGAATGTTTACATATCAAAAGTTTTGAGCATTGAAACTCTTTTTGAGGTACTTGAATAGGCCTGACAACTTAAATGTTTACATAGCGTGAGGCCCTTAAAGAGGCCTGACAACCTTAAATATTTACGTAAATAGGTCTGTCATAGTACATTTTTCCTTGAATTTTTCCATACAATGTTGTAGTGAATTTGGACTATATTGTTGTCCACAGCCACTCGCATAGCCATCATATGTTTCATACTTCTTCTATGCTTGGAATGCAATTTAGGCATCATTGAAGATACATATATTGTTTATTGGTTCACTGGTTTCTGCTTGTTCGCTAGTTCGTTGGCTCGTCGGTTGTTGCTTGTTGTTGTTTTGTTCAACTTTGCAAGGTTGAGGTTATGCACCTACAGTTGGACCTGTTGGTGCTTTTTGCTTGCTTTTGTTTGCTTCAACTTTGCAAGGTTGGGGTCCTGCACTCGTAGTTTGAGTTGCTTTCTCACTTTGCAGGGTTGAGGTCTTACACCCGCAATTGGACTTGTGATCTGTCATTAATCATTGACGAATAGGTTGCAATACCATAGTCTCATTTGTATTCGTTGTGTGTTGTTCGTTGTTTACAAGTAAGAATGTTTAATTATTTCCACTAGCATGGTCATCATATGTTTCATATTTCTTCTATGCTTGGAATGCAATTTAGTCATCATTGAAGATACATATATTCTTTATTGGTTCGTTGGTTGTTGCTTATTCATTGGTTTGTTGGTTGTTGCTTCTTATTGTTTGGTTCAATTTTTGCAGGGTTGGTGTCTCGCACCTGTGGTTTGACTTGTTTGTGCTTGCTCACTGGTTTGTTGCTTGGTGCTTGCTTTTGTTTTCTTCGACTTTGCAAGGTTGGGGCCTTGCGCTGGCAATTGGAGATGTTTTTTGTAGTTTCCAGGGTCAAGATCCTACATGAGGTAAGAATGTTTAACTATTTATTCATCATTCTTGTACTGCAGAATTTCCTGCTCTTAAATAATATCATAAAAAATGTCATATTTTATCTTTAAATTAACTAGAACCCTAGTCATTGTATGCATGTTATTTGTTTTATAGCTCTCATTGATGGCCAAGGTATCGTCAAGTTGATTTCCTATTGCCTTCAATCCTTTTGGAGATCACCATTATAATGGAAAGCTAGGAAATTTGATTGAAAATGGGTTGACATCTAACCCAACATCATTAGGTTCGAAGAGTGGCATCCAAAGACGCGGAACCAAAAAGTCCCAAAGCCATTGGGACTTGGAAATTTTCTCTGCATATGCTTTATCGCAGAAAATAAAACCTAACAACCTTTGTGAAGAGTGTGAAAAAATGGAGAGTAGCCGAACAATGGAGACCACTGCTCCAGAATCCAAGCCTCAAGGCTATCATGTGAAACCTTATGGCCTAAAAATTTCTTGATCATTTTTTTTACATCCAACTCCATGATTCCATCCAAGTTAATATCCTTCCCTACCACCAAGGTTATCTCCTCTTCCCTATGCTTGATAATTTTCATTTTCTTCTTTTGGGATAGGGTTTGTGTGTGTTCAAAACAAAAACCCCTCAGTTGATCCAACCACAAATAGTCACCAATAAACCCTAATCCCCCAACCCTGTTTGTCTTTGAATCAAAAGAATGCCAAACCCTAGAAGTGATTGGATCCTAGAAAGGGGTGCAAAAGCAAAGGGAATATTCTCAATATGGACCTGACCCGGAGTATTTTCTATCAGATCAAGCTAAAGACTATGTTAATGTTTAAGCCATTATTATAGATGTTTGCATTTCATTAGATAACAATATCATAATCCAAGATCACTGAGAAATACACAATCACAAGAGACACAACATTTATCCTGGGAAACCCTCTAGGGGAAGAAAACCCAGCAAAACTTCCTTAATATAAATAGCCAATACAATGCCAAGAGATCTCTATGCTGAAACAAAAATTCCTCTCGAAGATATGCACCACTCTCTCTCCCCTTTGCCGGTAACATATCAGAACTTGTCTCTCAAACTGAGCAAGTGAGTTTGTTGTAGGAAAATCTGCCTGCGGACAAGTAGATCGACCTCTAGAGCTTGACCTTAACCCTAGAAAGAAAAATGCTTAACGTGGACACTGAGATTCTCTCAAATCTATCTAAACTAATACATGAGAAGGAAGGATGATAGAAGTACCTGTTATCGACGTTTTTCCCTGCACGCTCTGAGTTGCGCTCCAATCCTTTTCTCCTCGCTGAGTTCTGCGGACAAAGAAAGATACAACTACTTCCTACTCTATTGATATTAGCTTGAAAATAGATCTATCATTGAATGATAAGTTCATGTAACATCAGACACAAACTAGAAAGAAACAGGCCAAGCGTGTCATATTGATGAGAATAACGACAGCAGTACTTACAATCGTAGATGCGAATGCGACAGCTTCGTCAAGTCCTCTTCGTCTAACCCTT
>ML784207.1:561678-572516 GCA_009831015.1 Picea engelmannii | reverse complement strand
GGTCCCAAAGTACTAATTAGTTTCTAAGTCTAATTCCTGGATAATGTGTTGAAGTCGACAGGAATAGACTCGTCGAGGGAGGGCCTTGATGTATCCCCCATCAACGACACGAAACAGACATGGAGATGTAATTGGTAGATCAAGCGAACATGGACTGACACAGGTTTTGAGGCAAGATATGTGGGATGGCTGACTCTCGAGACGGATACTTCCCTTGAACACTGAGGCACAACAACGAAACATGACATGGACCAAAACTATGCAGTGGGTATCGTGACTTGCGTCAGGTGACTCACAGGAGTGAAAGGAAACTCAGAGGATTGGCTCAGTGCAGAGGTTCAACGGATTATGATGTATGCAAAATAACAAAGTTCCGTGTTCAAGGGCGACTCTAAGAAGTGCTAGATGATGTTCTCAAGAGACTGCTTGGCTTGCTCCTTTCAATTTTTCCCCCATCCAGATAGATGAGTACCTCTTTTTAATTTAATGAGCTCGAGGAGGATAACACATGCTCAATATAACTCACCTTCGGTAAGTTCCTCTTCCTTTGTTTAACGAACTGGAAGAAGTAAGGGTTCATTCCCATATGGGCCTGTCGATGTGTGCTTTAACGAGTCCAAAGACAGAAAAATCGAAGGTTTTTCGGGATTATAAAGTTTGGAAAAACACTTAAAAAAGAACTCTCTCAGTGCCTTTTTCGTACAGTAGTCCAACGAGACCGAAAAAGGGTTAAACTATCGCTCGCAAGACACTCTTTCTAACCTTTTAACAAGTGTGAAAGAAAGCAAGATCACTCGAAAATCTTTTCATATTTAGAGAGTCTGAAAAGGGTTTAAAGTACACTCCAGGGGGGTTCCTTTTTCGTGTGATGTATCCATACGGGTCCGAAAAAGTGATAAAAGTTTACCCAGTTACGTTCTCATATTGTCGAGCTCGAGAATGAACTAAGACTATGCTCGTAAATATGACAAGGTGAATAATTCATTAGAACTACCAAGAAGCCTGCAATGTCAAAAGTTGCAAACCGGATATTAGCGAAGCCATTTACACCATTAGAGAAACCCAAAATGATCATAGCTTATAAAAAATGAAATTTTATATATAGAAATTGATTCAAAAACTCATTTACCATTTTCATTTGCAAGAATTTGTGGAGTGTTGGAGAATCTCGATTGGAGCAAATCTTGTTTTTTCTCGGTGCCGGAGCTACGATCGGCCATTTTGCTCACCGTTTGAACCAGGTAGGTGCTTGTCCTTTACTCTTTCAATTGCATGGTTTCAATTTGATTTTCATGGCATGATTGTTTTAAAACTCAAAGCCCTAGGTCGACCATATTGAACCAAATCGGCCTCCCTTCAAAAGTTAATGAAATGGGGGGATTCCTTCGCAAAAATGGATTGGGAAAGGGTAGTTATAATGTCTACACCTTTACACTTGATTAGACCGACCATTTTATTGAAAGAAACTCATGTAATTTCCCCCAAAGGGCCCACGCACCCCCTCAAGTCGATTTGCATTTTTTACCACGTTTTGATCATTGTTTGGTAAATGTTAAAGGGCGTGGTGGTCAGAAAGGAAGATTGGTTGCTTTTAGATGTCATGGGCATTTAATTTTATGTTTTAAAATGCTTTTTGAAAATCGTCGAAATCGCAAAAACGTGGGGAATGACGTCAATTTTGATTTTTTGTTTTGTAGGCGTATTCGGCAACCATGATCGAATGGAAAGAGCGAGAACATGAGATGGACGATTTAGCCGCTTTACGAAGTCCCCGTACACGGGCCGCTTTGAGGGCCTATGGTTTGCTCAAGTTTTTCAAATTGCAAAAAATGAAAAGAGAGATTCTACTGCTTGAGCACATGATTGTCTTGTGGGATGTTATGGAACAGGGATTCCGCATCGGTACAGAACTCCTGACTATTGATTTGGAGGATGTGTACTTTCTGACCGGCCTCTCGAAGAGAGGGGTCCCCATAGCTTTTACAGGGCAGAGGGCATTACCTGAGCAAGTGGACGTGTATCTGGCACGTCACTGTGTTCCGGTAGCGAGATTGGTAGGGGGCAGGATCCCTATCAAGGATATACGAGATCTGCCTCTTCGATTGATATTGTTTGCTATCACGAGTGTGACTGGTAGCACCAGTGCTCATTTGGCCTCGAGGTCACAGGTGGCCTACGTTGTTCAGTGTTTAGAACCAACACTGTTCAATTGGAGTGTGGCGTTCCTTCGGAATGTGAAGGAACAGATCTCTCGATGCAGGAATGGTCAGAAACAGTTCGGTTATGGCTCATTCTTAGTCTCATTTTTCTTGGAGCACATCCCTCAGATGCAACCTCAGATCGCACTGGCAGTACGACCAGTGGACGAGCCTCGTATGGAGAGATGGACTAGTCTGTCTCCTAGACTAGTCTCGGAGTCAGAGTTTCATTTTACTGGTGACTTCTTCGCCTAGTTGAGATGACAGTACCTCTGGATAGAGGACTTCCCCTACGCTGACGTAGACTTTCGTGGGAGTATGGACCTAATTTTACCCGCGGGAGAGGATTGGGACGAGTCAGGTAAGAAACTAAGCCATTCCTTGTCAAGTTTTGTTTTTTAAGTTTTCGATGTATATGTATTTTTTTATTTTTTTTGGGTATGTAAGAGAGTTTTTAACAGATGTTCTATTTTCAATATGCAGACAAGGGAGCAGTACGCCCCATGGATATACCAGTGCCGGGACATCGTGGCGGTGTCCCAACTGTAGCAGACCCAGCAGTACCGGTGGTGGGCCTTCGGGAGGTTGAGAGGAACCTCCAGGGCCTTACTATGGGCATCCCTCCTCTACGGAGGGGAGACGTGCCTTTTCATCTGCAGTGGCACACTGTAGGGGTGCCAGAGAATATCAATTCTCTGTTGAGGCATGTAGTATGCGCAGTATTATGTTATACACAGCATAATGCGGCGCGGGGAGATTAGAGTCTCCTCATGATCATGTTTTTTATATACCTTGTCAGGCGATATTGTATGGGTGGATGGACCCAATATTTTGGTCTCTTACAGACATTTTGATGTAATGCAAACATTTCAGTCACGCCATCTATATATATATATATATATATACAGTTTCGAGTTTTTATGATGCCGATGATTTATACATGATAATGTCTATGGTGTGTTTTAATTTACATGTAATGTACATTTTTGCTTTCCTTGAATCTTATCTGTGGGCTAAATACTGATCCATGATATAATTGGCTAACCAATCTGAAACACTATTGAGTTCTCTAGGAATGTGTCTATATTCAATGTAATCAAACATTCGTTTAAGACGACGAACTTGCAAGTGTAGACGTAGCAGGATAGGACTACGGATGGCATAGATGCGGTTGAGTTGACAAACCACGAGTTGGGAGTCTAAGTAAACAATGATATGAGAGATACCTAGGGAGGAGGCTTGGGTCAACAATCCAATGACAGCGTGATATTCTGCCATGTTGTTGGTTGCTGGTCCTAAATAGATGCCTCCTGAACTCACCAGCTCATCAAACTGATAAATAACCCATGCCTCCGAGGCAATGTTCCGGGTATGTCGGCTGGCGCCATCTGCGAACCCAAAAAAGATAGGAAAGGAAGATGTCATCTGCGCATGAAAACACAGGCACAGTCATGAGTGGCAACGGTAAAGACTTGATCATGCGAAAGAAAAGACACACCAAACTATAATACAATAATGTACAAAGTACCCATGCTAGGTGATCTAGGCATAGTACCTCTTAAGGTAGAGCCCGTTTCGGGGCTCTCCCAGGGAGATTCCATCATGGTCTACTAGTTCATAAGCACCTTTGTGTAAAACATGCTTCACGATGTAAGGACCGTGCCACATAGGTTCTAACTTTCCTGTTCCCAATTTATCGTGTGCTTGGTCATAAACTAGGACTAAGTCTCCTTCTGCGTAGGCTCGAGGTTGGACGGACTTGTCATATTGACTCTTAACTCGTTTCTGATGTGCCTCATTAACGAGAGCAGCATCACGGCGTGTTTCGTCCAGCTTGGATAGATACAAGAATCGTTCTTCTTCTGCAGAAGTATGGGGCAGGAGTTCTACTTTCAACTTGAGTGATGGAATTTCACACTCAATTGGTAGGACGGCCTCAATGCCATAGACCAAATGGAAAGGAGTGAATCCAGTTGAGGTTTTCACGGACGTGCGATAGGCCCAGAGAGCGAAAAACAGTTGTAAATGCCACGATGTCTTGTTCTCCCCTACCATGTGTTGGATCATGGTTTTTAGAACTTTGTTGATAGCTTCTACTTGCCCATTCTCTTGAGGGTAGTAAGGGGATGAGTTTTCATGACGAAAACCCAATTTGACATGTAATTCGCTCATCATCTGGTTTTTGAAGTGTGCGCCATGGTCAGTGACAATGGCATGTGGTATACCAAAATGAGTAATGATGTGGTTGAAGAGGAATAGAGCTGCAGTACGGCCATCGTTCAGGAAGGTAGGCATAGCCTCAGCCCATTTTGTGAAATAGTCGACGGCGACGATGATGTAACCATGCCCCCCGGCTGAGGTAGGCTTACACTGCATGAAATCAATACCCCATTTGGAGAAGGGGCCAATGGCAATGATGGGGTGCAGCACAATAGGGTGGGTGTGTGCCTTCTTGTTAAAGATTTGGTAGGGTGGGCATTTTTTGACAGCCTCGATGCAATCTTTAAAAATCGAGGGCCAAAAGTAGCCGACACGTAAGATTTTTTGGGCTGTGGCCATCCCGGAAAGGTGACCGCCACAAGCGCCAAGGTGACAATCGTTCAAAACGCGTTTAGACTCTTCGTGAGTCAGGCATCGCCGAAGAATGGTGTCTATACCACGGCGATACAAAGTGTCGCCGAGGATGAGATAACGACGAGAGTGGTGACGGATACGTCGACGTTCTTCATGAGAGATGTTGGGCTGAAAACGTTGTGTTTGAAGGTAGAGGAGAATGTCTCCGTACCAAGGATCAGAAATGCTGATGAGGAAGAGAGATTCATCGGGTAGAGAATCTCTAGGTTCAATGTTTTCATCGGCATGAGGAAGAGCACAGATGAGCTCGGCAAACACCAGGGATTTTTTGGCTTTAGCCTTCGCAAACTCGAGATCGAATTCTTGAAGAATAACGATCCATTTTGAATATTTTCCCCCAAGTACTTGACGTTTCAAGACGTGGTACATGGGGTTGGAGTCTGCGATTACGGTGGTGGTGCGTAATAGGATGTAGTGGCAGAATCTTTGTACAACAATGACGGCTGCCATGGCCAGTTTCTCAACATGCGAATATCTGAGTTCGGGTCCAGATAAACTCTTGCTCAGATAATAAATTACGTGTTCTTCGCCATTAGAATCCTCTTGAACTAACACCATGGCAATGGTGGAAGTAGAAGCGGCCAAGTAAAGGATATAATCCTTTGTGTAATCGGGAGGGTGTAACAAAGGAGCATGGGTTAAAGCGTGCTTGAGAGCGTCGAATGACCATTGGGCGGTGTCATCCCAGATGAAAGGGATGTTCTTTTGCAGTAGCCGCATGAATCCCTTAGTAATCTCAGCGTAATTGCAAATGAAACGGTGAAGAAAGTTTTCTTTGCCTTGCAAACTTTGAAGTTGGGTTAAGTTGGTGGGTGGGGGTAAGGCTAGAATGGCCTTGATTTTTAGGGGATCCACCCTGATCCCGTCTTTGGAGACGATGAAACCGAGGAGTCTGCCGGATTCGACAGTGAAAATGCATTTATGTGGGTTCAGATGAATACGATAGAAGCGACATCGAAGAAAAATCGCCCGCAAGTGACCAATGTGATCGGGTTGGTTGGATGAATGGGTGGGTAAATCATCGAGGTAAGGTTCCGCGATATGTTTGATGTCGTGGAAAGCATAGGACATGGCTCGCTGGAAAGTAGCACCAACATTTTTAAGGGCAAAAGGTAGCTTCCGGTATGTGAACGTTCCCCAAGGGCAGATGAAGGCTGTCTTATGTTGATCGGCGGGTAAGATTTCGATCTGGTTGTATCCAGAAAAGCCATCCATGAAAGAGAAGATTACGCTTCCCGTGCAATTATCGATGATCTGATCGATGAAAGGTGTAGGGTAGTTTTCCTTGGGACAAGCTTTGTTAAGATCATGGTAATCTACGCAAACACGGATGGTCCCTTGTTTCTTAGCGACCAAAATGAGGTTGGAGACCCATTCCGTTGAAGGGACAGGATAGATAAAGCCACATTTTAGAAGTTTTTTGACTTCTACCTTTATAGCTGCTAGTTTCTTAGGGTGAACCGGGCGGAGTTTCTGTCGAATCGGTTTTGCGTCAGGGTAAGTTTTGATTTCGTGTATGACGATCAAAGGATCGATCCCTGGCATTTCCTCGTAACTCCATGCGAAGACATCGCAGAATTCCTTGAATAAAGCGGTATACGAGACCACTTCGTCGGGTGTGCAATTAGCACCAAGGTTGATGTTTTCCATGACACCTTCTTTGACTGAAATGTCAATTGTGATTGTGGTAGAAATGTTACCCATGTTCCCCTCAGAGAAAGTATCTTGAGTGAGAATAGGGGGTTGTGGAGCATCGGTAACATCAGGGGGGAAGATAGATCGTATGTCTTGCACTTCTTCCAATGGTGGAAGGAAAGAGGATCGATGGTGGTTGTCATCCCAGGGCAAATCGTGGATGTTAAGCATTTCCATGATAGATTTGTCCGAAGGAAAAATCTAAGAAATGTAATCGACGGCGGATGATAGGGAATCTAACCACGAGGGCACCGAATAAGTATCGGGTGCCAATAAATGTGAAGTGTTTGAAGAGGGAGAAGCAGATTGAATGGCTACGTATGCGGCCTCGGCTGGGCTCAGTGGCATCGTGTCTCCGAGCGCATCGAATTCCAAAGGACTAGGCACAACCCAAGGATTTGATGATTCCAGGGATTGATAAGGCATAGTCGAGATCATGTTGACGGCAGCAAGATGATGTGCGGTCGGTGGAAGTGGTGTAGGGAAAGTACCCATGAGGCTAGAATCTTTCAATAAGCCAACACCAATGCTTTCATAGGTAACCATGTGGTCTCCCAGAAACGGAATATTGTTGGCAGCAGGGATGCGGGCGTCAGGTGTGCAAAAATCAAGCTGATCGACGGTAACAATTTTACCTTGATGGGGGAATTGTACGCTTCGAAACACCGATGAGGCGACGGCGGTCATCGCGTAAAACCAACTTCTTCCGAGTAATAGATTGTAGTCGAGGGGAGCATCGACCACCTCGACATCAATGGTGACAGTTTTACCGCCCAATTGGACGGCGAGGGATTGTAGTAATCCATGAGGATGGAAACCTCATCCATCGAAGGCGCGTAACATCGTAGGGGATTTATTTAGGGCAGGTGATTTCAAACCTTTCCAGCAGGCTAGAGACATGACACAGGTAGAGGCTCCCTCGTCCAGGATAGTTCGATGAATTTGTTGGTTATGAACAACAACATCGATTTGGAAAGCTAGCTGGTGGGAGAGTCACGGTTGATAATCATCCAAGTTAAACGTGATGTAATTCGATGACTCAGGATCGAAAGCGCCAATGGCAGCTAAGAGCGTCCTACGTTGATTTGGACAATGTTGTATAACTTCCAACGCGGACATGGCACACGGGGATTGGGCCAAGTCTTCTACAATATTGTAGTTTTGGGCAGCCCGTGAATTAGGATTGAAAGTGGATTTCCGGATGGTGCTCTTAGGAGGACAAAGGATGGAGTCAAAAGATGGTTTCTCAATCTGAAGTGGCCCGGATGGAGGGCTGACAGATGGAGGATTAACAACAGATGGTAAAGGATCTGGCGAAGAACCATTAGTAGTCTTCGACTTATCGGGTTTAACTGGCGTGTCGTATGTCGCAGAACGAGTGGTTAGATTAACCCCATTGAACATGTAAATGTGTGCGCTTGTCGAGGCTTCATCGTGGGGTTGGTTGGAGTTGCCTCCTGTCGTGGGGGTTTGTGCAACCAACGATTGTTGCTGCGGAAAAGGCTGAGTAAGCACAGCGGGTTGCGAATTTCCTTTGAAAAGTTTGGCCACTTCATCGCGATGTGGGCAATCTCGAGTGTAGTGATCGTCACCACAAATGAGACACGGGAATTTCGGTTTTTGCTGTGGTTGTTTTCCGGCAGTAGGGGTTTGTGGTTGGGTTTTGGGTTGTTCATTGTTATTATTCTTCTTTGTTTTGTTTCTCGCTTTCTTCTTGCCCCCGAGTTGTTGTGACGAGGTTGATTGGACCACGTTCACATCAGAGACTTGAGTTTGTGGTGCAGGGGTAGAAGAGGGTGCAGTCGGACTGGGAGCAGCCGTTGAGGCGGGCCGTTGAGTTGTTCCAGTGGACTGGGTGGGAGATTGAGTCTTGACAGAGCCAATAACACCATCCGCATGCGAAGCAGTTGATGGTTTGGATGGATCGTTAGTGGCACGGGTAGCGTTCGGTATCAACTTATACAGAGTACCGGATTGTGAATAGACTAAGTTTAGTTACTGAGCTTGAGCGATGGCTTCTTCCTCAGTGACCACGTCGCCCATGGCAAGGTCACGAGCTATCTGGGGTAATAATGATTTCGTGAACCATTCTGCTAATAATTGGTCGGGGATGACTGCTTTAATTAGCCTTCGTCGTCTTCTCCATTCATGGATATGATCGGAGATGTGTACGGAAGTTGTTTGACGAAGAGAGGTTAACAGTTCAGTACCCGTCTCGTAACGGATGGGCAGTTGGAAATGAGTAAGGAAGGACATAGCGAGAGAGTTGAAATCGTAAAAGGATGCGCGTGGTAATTCAATATACCATTTCGTGGTGGAACCCATAAGTGTTCGTTGGAAAAGACGCAACCGAATCGAGTCGTCCATGAGGGAGTTTGATGAACACCACAGATGGAAGGTCATAACGTGGTTGTTTGGGTCTTCTCCTGACTTTCCGTTAAATTTAGGGATATCGGAGGGCAGTTTTGCTAGAATGGCTGGCCAAACCGTAGAATGATGAATAGGATCATTCATTAACCGAGACAGATCTGGAAGGTCCAGGGTGGCTAGAAAGGGTACTTGTCGGTTAACCTGTGGGTAATGCTGGTGTGGCAGAGGGACACCAGTGGGGCCCAATACTGGGTTATGCGGATAGTTATAACTCGTGGGCCTTCTCATGTTGGGTTGGTTTTGACCAAGGTACATAGGATTTGAGACGTTTTGAGAAGTGTTTGTGAGCGGAGGATAACCGGATGGGTTTTGTGGATTATAATTCGGGTTGGGCATTTGTCCATGAGGGGGTTGTTGCGAAGTCTGAAAGTTTTTCCCCATGGAGGCATGTGGGTTTCCTTGGAAAGGAACGTTCCACGGGTTAGGTGCGGTAGGCACATTTTGTCCTGTGGAGGCATGCAGATTTCCTTGAAAAGGGATGCTCCACGGATTGGGTGCAACAGACACATTTTGTCCTTGCGGTTGATGGTGAACTCCGACTTGAGGTTGCCCCCCAGCATGAGGGTGTCCCCCGAATGGAATTTGGCCTCCGGTAGGAGGATGCCCCCCATCTTGAGGTAGAGTTCGCATGATTTGAGGGCCAGACGTAAAAGATTGGCCAGTGTTGCCGATTGGGTTAGGACCACCAAGGACAGTCCCTCCGGGTTGTTGGATAGGTATGGAACTTCCCGGTACCATTTGAGTAGTGGTTT
This sequence comes from Picea engelmannii, assembly GCA_009831015.1. Taxonomy (NCBI): domain Eukaryota; kingdom Viridiplantae; phylum Streptophyta; class Pinopsida; order Pinales; family Pinaceae; genus Picea; species Picea engelmannii. The sequence goes on along the minus strand of ML784207.1, from coordinate 562,807 downwards.
GGGCAGTGGTGATAGCAGATGCATTCAGTGCCCTAAATCCAAAAGGGAGATTAGGTCTTGGTGTTACAGGTGTGCCAATCGGGGCTTGAGTAACTACCGCATTACCGGCAGGGATGGTCGGAATGTGCGGGGCCATTGTGGACTGGGCCATTTGGAGGGGAATAGTAGGGTTGACAACCCGATCGACTGGGTGACTCGTGGTTTGACCAGATGGTCCTGCTTCACCAGGAAGGTTGTCAGGACGGAACGGTTGTCGAATGGATTCGAAATGTTCATAAAGATTTTATCCTGATGGATTCCTCCAAATAGAATGAGCGGTTGTGGGGCTGATACTTACTGCAGTGTTAGGATGAACAGGAGTCCTATATTCCTCACCAAAGATGGGTTGTGTGGATCCCATGTATGTTTCGGTAATGAGCCTCTCCGGTAATCGTGGGATTTCCTCGTCTATGACATTCCCGAGGGAGTCCAAATGAAGTAGTAGTGGTTCGAGAGGGGCCGCCGAAGTGGGATTCACAGTTGTAACAAAAGCGTCTTCCCGGGAAAATGTGGTGTTATGAACCTCGCTCTGTTGAGGAGATGGTTCCGTAGAATGAGTGGGTAAAGGGGTGTCTCCTTCCATATCTTCTGGAGGAAGCCCTTGTAGCCTCCGCGAGCGTCGTGGAGGGTCGATGTTGGCGGACAAGAGTCGACGAAAGAAATCTATGGCCAACTAGCGAAAAGAAACAGCACACGCTAAAAAAATCTAAGAATCACAACCAAGCAAACAGGACCTTCTTTTGATGACCGTACTAGTTGGTGATGAAATCCAACATCGCGTGATCAAGTCTAGAAGGGGCAGGGCTAGGGTGGAACAGTTACAATGGCGACCTGCTTAACGGACTTACGCCTTGGTGCAAGCTTCCAAGCAGTAATTGTGGATTTACCCTCCAAGGAGCCCGAGTGAGTTTGACCAATGTCTGCTCTAGGTACAGTGAGACTTCCTGTCACCGTCACCTTGTGTAAGAACCTAAATATTATGGCCACTAAGGTTACCAATTCGCAGTCAGCCCCTGGGCGGGGACAGTCGACAGTTCGATCCAAACGTACGGGAAGGGTATCAAGCCCGAAATCAACTAAGAAGCTTCCA
>ML784207.1:547958-561628 GCA_009831015.1 Picea engelmannii | reverse complement strand
AATACGATCAGACCACCACAAACAGTTAAACCACGGAGGGTTAGTCCCCGTAGCTTACCCGAATGCAACCTCGTGCGTAACCCCTGTGTGAGAGGGGGATCCCAGGCAGACTTATACGATAACTGGATTTGCTCTCCCTAACTTAGGATGCTAATGTTTGTTTTAGAAACTTTGGAGAGTTATGCTCACAGCCCTAATCCAAAGTACTACACCTATTCTACTGTTGGTGGAGGATTCTATCAAAGAAAAAGTTCTAGATGATTTTTAATTAACGTTGATTTTAGTGGTTGTTCTTTACGCAAAAGGGGTGCATGGAAGTGAAACGAATGGAATTAAGACTCTGACCCAAAGAGTGCATCAAGCATGATAAGCAATCATTTTCTTTCGATGAACATCTAGCTAAGGGAGAGAGAGATTTCTTTCACTAACAAGCACAACTACGGAATGCCCTCAAACGATTCTTTTCTCAATCAAATTCTAATGTAATGCAAAACTTTTCAAGTTCCTTCTAACATGCTCAATCAATCACGAAAATATCTTTATTGTTTGCGTATGGATGATGATCGATACAATCACAATGCTTATCTTTGCTAATTATCTTCTTGGTATAAATGAAAACCAAACTAGCATAAGCAAGAGTAACACAAACAATACACCCTTCGTATCAATCAAAACGAAAAAGCGAAAAAGATGAAACAACCAAAGAGAAAAACAAAATATCTCACATCCAAAAGCAAAAATTGAAGAATAAGGACCTTGACTCAAAGCGAGATGAGGAGGTCTATAGGCCTTTGATGACCTTCACCAAGGTTTTTACTCAATTGATGAGGAGAGAAGAGCAATGCATAAATCTCAAATTTCACTCAACAGGAAAAACCTAATGAAAAATAGTGAAGAAGGCTACAAGATCCAATCAACAAGGTGTTTATCCTTCCAAAAGACAGATATCAAGGTTTAAAAGGAAGAAAAATTGACTCTCAAGATCACTCAGCAGAAGAACACAGAGGCAGAAATCCAAAAAAAATGCAAATTTTGAATTTTTTTGGGCCAAAGGAGGCCGGCGCTCTGTTGCCAAGGGAAAGGAGCGTTATAATGCTCTGTGCAAATCCTTTAGGAGCACTGGTGCTCTGTTAACACTAGGACAGGGGCGCCAGGGTCTAAAAGTTCCAGAAATGTCAAGAAAATTCAAAAATTGAAGTTCTAACTTGACAAAGATGCTGAGTATGATGGGACAAGGAGCCAATCATCTCATGAAACTAATCAAAGAGGGGTAAACCAGGTCTGAAACAATCAAGGGACAGAACAAGGTCAATGAGGAGAAAAATCCAAACAAGAGGTTTTGAATTGAGGCTATCTCCCCAGTGGAGTCACCAGTTTCTGTTGTAGGAAAATCTGCCTTCGGACAAGTAGATCGACCTCTAGAGCTTGACCTTAACCCTAGACAGAAAAATGCTTAACGTGGACACTGAATTTCTCTCAAATCTATCTAAACTAATACATGAGAAGGAAGGATGATAGAAGTACCTGTTATCGACGTTTGTCCCTGCACGCTCTGAGTTGCGCTCCAATCCTTTTCTCCTCGCTGAGTTCTGCGGACAAAGCAAGATACAACTACTTCCTACTCTATTGATATTAGCTTGAAAACAGATCTATCATTGAATGATAAGTTCATGTAACATCAGACACAAACTAGAAAGAAACAGGCCAAGCGTGTCATATTGATGAGAATAACGACAACAGTACTTACAATCCTAGATGCGAATGCGACATCTTCGTCAAGTCCTCTTCGTCTAACCCTTGCCTGAAAGATCCAAGACCTGGATGACAATAGCTTCACTGATCAATCTCCTTTGGCTGACTGTAAGTTTCCTCCAAGATCATAAGTTTCACATGTTCAATTCTTCCCCCTTTCCACCATCATAGAGCCTATTTATATAGGTCGGGAGGAGCCTAACCTCTTGAGTTATGTTTAGAACCAGTTGGGAACCTTCTCCATAGATCAGGGATTTGTTGATGAGAACAAGAATTCGAGCACAATAGCCTCCTAATCTCGAATGTTCCTTTCCTTATTCTTCTCAACGGGCTAACAACTGACCCAGAATAGGGAGCGCTCCTTCAGAAGGGTTCTTAGAGCGTTGTAGCGCTCTTTGGCAGGCCTTAGGGAAGCGCCAACGCTCTTAAGATGAGAAGAGCTCCTCCAAAAGGGTCTAGGGAGCATTATAACGCTCCCTAAGACATTATAGGGGAGCGCCAGTGCTTCTGCAGCTACTTTAGGGGAGCGTTCCCTCTCCAAACCTCAGTTTCAGAGCTCTTTTCAGGTGTCAAGATTCTTTTGATCCCAGTGAACCAGTTCTCTTCCTTCAAATGAGTCATATGATGTGTCATAAGTGTTTCCTTAGTGTCGTCATCACGGTATCATGTTTGACCTTCATTTGCGACACCAGTGATCAACTTGCGACACTTGCGAAAGTTGATAGGGAAGATGCGACACTTACGATAGTTGATAGGGACAATGCGACACTTATCCATCTGAACAATTTTGACGTGTAATAGAGTTGTGTTCAAATAAGGTGTTAGCCTCCTTTGTTTATACAAGTTCTAGCACGCGTGAAGTGTCTCTTCACTAGCAGGGCTGACTTCTCAATCTGGGTGGGTAAACCCACCTTTATTATATTTCTGGGTCTTCTTATTAACTATTGGGGACGACTTCTTATTCTACCTATTATAATTGTCTGTTGACCAATCCGCAAAAGGGGATTTGGTCCTATTACAATAACCGACATGATCAATCCACAATGGGGATTGATCCTATAAATAATATATCAAAAATATTAAGAATAATATTTGCAGTTACAATATTTCAACACTCCCCCTTAACAGGAAGGGTATTCTTCAACAACATCATGCGAGAGAGAGACGACAGCATCAGGTGGGAGGACAACATCATCAATATCATCTTGGCTGGTGTATCTATAAATCATCGAAAGTTTTCTTCATCGACAACATTGTCATTCTCAAAAGAATGCCATCATCATCTGCATCAAAATGTATCAGTATAAAAAATGATACCTCATCACAGCACTAGGCTGGCCCATCACAATACTAGACTGGCTCTATGTCACAGCTGTTAAGCTGGTAGCTCAGTGCAAGTCACATCTTGCTTTACATCTAACAAATAGGTCAGAAGCAAGGTATAGATCATCTTGCTTTACGTCTAACAACTGGGTCAGAAGCAAGGAACACATCATCTTGCTTTACGTCTAACAACTAGGTCAAAAGCAAGGAACACATCATCTTGCTTTATGTCTAAAAACTAGGTCAAAAGCAAGGAATCATCTTGCTTTATGTCTAACAACGAGGTTAGAAGCAAGGAACACACACATCATCTTGCTTTATGTTTAACAGTGAGGTCAGAAGCAATGAATCATCTTGCTTTACGTCTAACAATGAGGTCAGAAGCAAGGAACACACACATCATCTTGCTTTACGTCTAACAGTGAGGTCAGAAGCAAGGAACGCACACATCATCTTGCTTTACGTCTAACAGTGAGGTCAGAAGTAAGAAATCATCTTGCTTTACGTCTAACAGTGAGGTCAGAAGAAAGGAACACACACATCATCTTGCTTTACGTCTAACAACGAGGTTAGAAGCAAGGAATCATCTTGCTTTACATCTAACAGCAGGGTTAGAAGCAAGGAATCATATATACTCCCCCTTTCAGGCAAGGTCCTTCTGGACTATACCAAGCTTATCTTGAAAGTGTTCAAACTTTACACGAGATAGAGGTTTGGTCAACACATCAGCAACTTGTTCATTCGTACTAACATACAGGAGCTTCAAGGCTCCTCTCTGCACCATGTCACGGATGTAATGATAGAAAATCTTTATGTGCTTCGACCTGTCATGGAATACAGGATTCTCTGTCATCTTTATGTAGCTTTGGTTGTCACATAGGATCGTGGTTACTTTTATCTCTAGGTCAAATAGACCGGTCAGCGACTTGCAAAGCCATATAGCTTCGCAGCTAACAGAACATGCGGCAATGTACTCTACTTCCGCTGTGCTGAGAGCAATACTGGATTGCTTCCTACTCTGCCACGAGATCATGGCTGATCCCAAACTGAAACAACATCCGGAAGTGCTTTTTCTGTCAGCAACGCTTTCTGCCCAATTTGAATCAGTGTATCCACTCAATGTGAAATTATGATCTCCGTCATAAGTGAGACCACAATCTAATGTACCTTTAAGGTACCTCATCACATGTTTTGCAGCCACTAGGTGAACATGTCTGGGTTCTACCAGAAACTGACTCAAGGTGTTCACGGCAAAACAAATGTCTAGTCTGGTGTTCGTCAGGTACATCAGTGATCCAATAATTTGTCTGTATAGTGTGGCATCAATCAAATCTGACGAAGTATCGACTAGCAGCTTCAGCTTCGCTTCCATGGGTGTATTCATGGGTTTGCATTCCAGCATGTCGAATCTCTTTAAGATCTCGGCCATGTACTTCCCTTGGTTAAGGAAGATCCTCTCTGGACTCTGCCATACCTCAAGACCTAAGAAATAATTCATTAGGCCAAGGTCTTTCATTTCAAATTCAGAGGCAAGTCTCCTTTTACATTCATCGATGAGCTTTTCTTCTCCAATTAAGAAGAAGTCATCCACATATAGCAGTAAGATTACTGTATCATTATTCATAATTTTGAAGTAGAGATTTGAGTCTGCTTTACTCTTGGTAAAGCCTAAGCTTGTCAAGAAACTGTCTATATGGCCATACCAAGCTCTAGGAGCTTGCTTCAATCTGTATAAGGCTTTCTTCAATCTACAGACATGAGACCTCCTGTCTTCAACCTCAAATCCTTGAGGTTGCTCTATATACACTTCCTCTTCGATGACACCATTTAGGAAAGATGTCTTCATGTCCATCTGGTGCAGCTTCCACTTCATCTTAGTTGCAAGAGCTATGATGGTCCTGATTGAAGTGTATTGGGCCACAAGAGCGAATGTCTCTTCATAGTCAATGCCTTCCTTCTAGGAAAAGCCACAAGCGACAATTCTTGCTTTATACTTCTCAATACTTCCATCGGCAGCATGTATTATTTTGAAGAGCCATCTGTAGGATACCCCATCTTTATTCTTCGGTCTGGGAACTATTTCCCATACTTTGTTCTTCATTATGGATTTGTATTCTTCTGTCATGGCATCTACTCATTCTTTTCTCTGAATGGCTTCTTCAAAGTAGGTAGGCTCCTCTTCTAGGAGATCACACATCAAAGTTGTCTAACTGGAGAATGGCTTTGGTCTTTTCACTTGTCTCGTAGTTCCTTCGGGAACACCGTACTTCTCTCTCCATCTTGAATAAGCTCTCTAGCCTAGGCTGGCTTTATTTTATGGAGGATCGTCATTTGAGGAGGTTCTTGCACTTCTACTATATCATGGTCTTCTAGAAGTTCCTCATCAGGGGAAGTTACGACTTCCCTCACTAGTTCTGTAGCTCTGGTAACCTCCCTCATTATAGTATTGGGGATTACAGGTTCCTCTTCATATACCTCTTCAAGCTAGCACAGTTTAGATTTCTTGTGCATTGCATCTTCATCAAAGGTCACATCCCTGTTGATCTCAATGTGATGTTGACCTCTAGCTTCTTTTCGGTGAACATCTCTTCAGGTGTCTTGAGCCCAAGTGCACTATGGGACAATCGGTTCTGCACATAAATAGCTGCCATTGCTGCTTCTGCCCATAAGCACATAGGAAGATCTTGATCTTCACGGCTTCTAGCATGGTTCTGTTCTTCCGTTCAGCTACACTGTTTTGTTGGGGATCTTGATCCCAACATCTTTGCAGAAGTTCACGAACTCTTTTGAGGTATATTCTCCTCCATTATCTGACCTGAGTATCTTAATCTTCCTTACAGAAAGGTTCTCTATCAAGGCTTTGAATTCCTTGAACTTGCTGAACACTTCAAATATATATCCAGGTCTTATGAAAATAATCATCAATGAATGATACATAGTATACATGCCCACTAATGGAGGATGATGGCATTGGACCACACATATCTAAATGAATGAGTTCTAGGACTCCTTCTATCTTGTTGTCCCTCTTCTGAAACGGTTTCTTGATGTTCTTCCCTTGTGCACATCCATAGCATACGCCTTCATGGTCACCTTTGAGTTCCGATAAAGTTGTGACCGCTTTGCATATGTATGGTAGCACCTTGTAGTTGAAGTGAGCTAATCTTCTATGCCAAGATTCTTCAATGGTCATGGCAACTTCTGAATGACCCTTTAGTTTATGCGAGCCACCTTCTTCTTTTCCAATGATGATTGCTTCATTTATGGTCTCTCCTTTAGCACGTTGCCTTCTTCAACCTTCGCTATAGCTTCCTCATGTGACCTGAAGCAAGGTCAACAAAATAACAAGCAAGAATAATATCCTTCTAATAATATGAAGCAATAGCACGAACAATCATCACAGTAGCTCCTTTAGAGCTATCACTTATAATTTATCTGAAGCAAAGATTAAAGGTAAGGAATACAATACGAAATGAGGTCAACACTCTCATAGTGTTGTGACCAAACTTGTCATGTGTACCTTTGAATCTTATTAATCTTGATTAATCAAACCTGGAGCCTTGTCCTCAAGAATGAGTGCTTGTTTTTCTTCCAGGTCTCCTTCACTCAAGTGACAAGTGCTTTCTTCAACCTGTCTGTTGTACTAAGACAATGTGTTATCTTGACAGAAGGTTAGGTTAGAGGATAAGCTCTATGATCAACTTTTAATCCTTCTAATAATTTGATCATAGCTTCAACATGCAACACTGATCAAGATAATGTTATGACAAATAGATGCATATCAGAATAATCACACCTGGGTTGCATCATTCCTCTGAATGTGTTGGATTTGAGATCCTTCTGGATCTATGGCAAGAAATCCCTTCTCCTACAAATACTATTTAGGGTTTAACCATTAAACATATGTGAGTACATACCTCTGATGGCATTTGCAGGTAGTGGCTCCATCTGGTAGCAGCAGTAATCATTACCAACTCATAACAAAACTTCAAGGGTGATTGTAGCTGGTTCTACGGTTGCAACTGCAACTGGTACTGCAACTGCAACTGGTTCTGAAACTGCAACTACAACTGCAACTTAGGGTTTTATGAGGAAACCCTAATTTTTCAAACTTCAAATTTTGAAATTCTGATTCAGGGAATAGATGCGTTGAGCTGAGGCGAGCATGCTGGTGTAGTCGGAATTTCAAAAATCCAATTTTTACCCTCTCAAACCTAATCTGCGGATTTATGGACTGGTGCTTCTGGTTTTTTGGTACTTCTAGTACTCTGGTACTTTGTGAAACTAGGGTTTCACTTTCTGAAAGATCTAGCCACTGAAAAGGTGTGTTGATGATGCCAAATTGATCCTTAGGGGAGGGCGCAACTTTCTAGATAGTTTTAGGGCTGAAAAGATTCACTTTTGAAAAACCCTAATTTGCAGGTACTGCAACAGTGACGTTTTTCTTCTTGTGAAATATGCTTCCTTTAGCTTGGCTCTGAAACCATGTTAATGTTTAAGCCATTATTATAGATGTTTGCATTTCATTAGATAACAATAGCATAATCCAAGATCATTGAGAAATACACAATCACAAGAGACACAAGATTTATCCTGGGAAACCCTCTAGGGGAAGAAAACCCAGCAAAACTTCTTTAATATAAATAGCCAATACAATGCCAAGAGATCTCTATGCTAAAACAGAAAGTCCTCTCCAAGATATGCGTCACTCTCTCTCTCCTTTGCCGGTAACAGATCATAACTTGTCTCTCAAACTGAGCAAGTGACTTGTGTTCAAATGAGGCGCTAGCCTCCTTTATTTATACAAGTTCTGGCACGTGTGAAGTGTCTCTTCACTGGCAAGGCAGACTTCTCAATCTGGGTGGGTAAACCCACCTTTATTATATTTTTGGGTCTTCTTATTAACTGTTGGGGTCGACTTCTTATTCTACCTATTATAATTGTTTGTTGACCAATCCGCAAAAGGGGATTTGGTCCTATTACAATAACTGACATGATCAATCCACAATGGGGATTGATCCTATAAATAATATATCAAAAATATTAAGAATACTCTTTGCAATTACAATATTTCAACAGACTCACCCACTGATCCTAAAAAAAAATTCAGTTTAGACATCGAGGCTAGGGCCCACAACCCTAGAGCTAAATCTAGTAAAAGCTAGATAGTCCTAGTTAAAACTATCATATGAAGAAAACCCTAAATCTTTTGTAGCTAATTTTGAACTATTCCTTCCAACATCCTCCTTTTCTGACAGTTGCCTTTGTAAATCTTGAATGGTATGCTATGTGTACCTGATAAAGACATTGTTGTCCATCAAAGGATCCTCATCTTAATCTACCAGATTACCATAACTATCTGAAACCTCTGACATCTTCACTCGGGGAATCCAACTCCCATCAACTATAAAAATTTTTCTTATAGATTCACATCCAAGTTTTCTTTTATATATATATAATCAAAAGGATATCGTATTCATATTCTTTTAAATTTTTTTATCTGTTATGTTTATGTATGTTTTTGTATTTAATTTAATTTATAATTTATTTTATCTTTTTATCATTAATATTTCTTCATTAATAAAAACATAAAAACAATGTTTGTAGTTAGTTTGTTTATTTAAAAATTCAAAATCTCTTCTATGTATTTAGTTCAAAATCAATTCATGAGCACATAAGTAAACGAAAAAATTACTCAATGCTTGAAGAGAAAAAAGAGTTTGTTCACGTATGGGAGAAAAAGATAATGGGTTATGGGTATATAAAGAGTTTGTTCATGGACCAAGTCTTTATTTAAGGTTTTTGTTCTAGATTAATTATATATATTGAGAAATGTAGTAAGTATTAAATTAAATATATATTAGGAAACTTAGTCAGCATTAAATCAAAGTTATGGGTATATAAAAGGTTTTTTCTTTGAATCAATTTTGAATTTAGCGTTTGAATTTAGAGTTTTGATATACATTAATTAATTTTATATATAAGATAATCATTTTGCTATGCATATGTAGAGAGATTTTTATGGTGAATTGAGTATAAGTTTAGGGTTTCGGTCTTCATTAATTATATATATTATAAGAAACATACAAGGTGCTCCCTATATATGCCTATGCAGCCACTCCTTATATGCAATTTAATTTTCATAAAACTTGCAAAGCATAGTTAGTTCAGGGATATCTTGTAAGTTTAATAAGATTAAGACATGAGACAATTTAAACCATGCAAAATCCTTTAAACATTTATGTTAGGAGAATTTTTTTCCACAGTTCGCTTGATTTCACGACAATAGTTTTGTTTAAGCATTACAATGAAATTTTGACAGTAAAAGATGTTTAATTGGGTTTATTGGATTAATTTAAGATTTATAAATTTGGTTATCATTTTCTGGGTTTCCATTATTTTCTTTCTTGGTTGAATTTTAAATAAATAATGTTTCATTTAAGATGGTAAGGTGTATTAAGTGCTCATTCAATTTTATGAAATTTTTATAAAGGTTAAGTATATGTTTTTTGCTTTTTGTGAAGCATAGCCATCATGAGAAAAGATCCTATCGGCAAAATGCCTATGATATATAAATATATAATATTGTTTATGTTCAATTAAAATTATTAGTTTAAAAAATATATAATTCAGAAATAAAATTTACATATAACAACAAATAAAAATTTTCATAAAAATTAAAATTAAAAACATTAAAAATATATAATTTTTCATAAAAATTAAAATTAAAAACATTAAAAATATATAATCGTTATCAAATTTCTACATAATACATAAATTTTTCATAAAAATAAAAATAAAAAATATTAAAAATATACAATCATTATCAAATTTCCATTTTACAAACAAAATGAACTTGAAATTCCAAACCTCGTTGTAACTCTATATGGCGAGGTAAATCACAACTATTTTTACTTGTTTGAATAACCATGCCATTGAACTTCGTTGCTTCTATGTTTGCATTATCTTATCCTTATTAGTCCCTGCCGAAGGCGTAGAGGGACTATAGTGATCGATAATTCGTTGACTTTATATTAATATGTCCTTTGACTATAAATTTTCGCATCATCTCTATTGTTCGAACTATAAAACTAAAAACATTATTTTTTATATAATAAAAAAAACCTTATATGTCATTATCTCATTGGATAATAGATTTGAAGTTTTATTGCCAGCTTCGCTATTCCCAATGTTTGAAATGTTTAGATATCCAAAGTTTTGAGCATCGACGCTCTTTTTTAATTTTTTTGTTTTTATTGAAATGTTTACATACCGAAAGTTTTGAGCATTGACACTCTTTTTGAGGTACTTGAATAGGCCTGACAGCTTAAATGTTTACATAGCGTGAGGCCCTTAAACATGCCTGACAGCCTTAAATGTTTACTTAAATAAGTCTGTCACAGTACATTTCTCCTTGAACTTTTCCATACAATGTTGCAGTGAATTTGGACTATATTGTTGTCCACGACCACTTGCATAGCCATCATGTGTTTCGTACTTCTTCTATGCTTGGAATGCAATTTAGGCATCATTGAAGATACATATATTGTTTATTGGTTCACTGGTTTCTGCTTGTTCGTTGGTTCGTTGGCTCGTTGGTTGTTGCTTGTTGTTGTTTGGTTCAACTTTGCAAGGTTGAGGTTCTGCACCTACAGTTGGACTTGTTGGTGCTTGTTGCTTGCTTTTGTTTGCTTCAACTTTGCAAGGTTGGGGTCCTGCACCCGCAGTTTGAGTTGCTTTCTCAATTTGTAGGGTTGAGGTCTTGCACTCGCAATTGGACCTGCGATCTGTCATTCATCATTGACGAATAGGTTTCAATACCATAGTGTCATTTGTATTCGTTGTTTGTTGTTTGTTGTTTGCAAGTAAGAATGTTTAAGTATTTCCATTGGCATGGTCATCATATGTTTCATATTTCTTCTGTGCTTGGAATGCAATTTAGTCATCATTGAAGATACATATATTCTTTACTGGTTCATTGGTTGTTGCTTGTTCATTGGTTTGTTGGTTGTTGCTTCTTGTTGTTTGGTTCAATTTTTGCAGGGTTGGTGTCTCGCACCTGCGGTTTGACCTGTTCGTGCTTGCTCACTGGTTTGTTGCTTGGTGCTTGCTTTTGTTTGCTTCAACTTTGCAAGGTTGGGGTCTTGCGCCGGCAATTGGAGCTGTTTTTTGTAGTTTCTAGGGTCAAGGTCCTACATGAGGTAAGAATGTTTAACTATTTATTCATCATTCTTGTCCCACAGACATTCCTGCTCTTAAATTTTCCTCTGATTTTTTTCCCCAAGCTCTGCACCATGTGCATGCCAATGTCGTCTGCACAACTTCAGCTGTCATTTTTTCTAGCATTACAAATCCCGATCCTTTGTCATATGTGACGAAGTGGAAATCTAGCGCCTCAATTAAATAAGGAATTCTTTAGCCTTCGCACCTTGCCCTCAATGATATTTCCAACTTGCTTGGAAATGAGTACGTACCTATCCTGTATGGGAATTGAACCTGTGTCTTTCACATGAAAAAGATGATGTGAAGCTTGTTGCCTTTCCAAGATGTTCTTGTAGAAGAAAACTGCAGGTAGGTGTAGAAGGGCTATGTATGGTGCAACAGTAGCTAAGCTGCAACAAAATTGCACACCATTTATAGGCATTGTCCATCTTTGTCGGTGACATTTTTTCAGTAAGTTATAAAGAAAACAAGTCTGAGGACCTGGAATGTGAATCTTGGGTAGTTCTAGGACCTGTTATTGCATTTTGGAGGGTTTATATCTTGCACTCTCAATTGGATCTGCGATTTTGTCATTCATCATTTACAAGTAAGTTTCGATACCATAGTTTCATTCGTATTTGTTCTTTGCTCGCTAGTTTGTTTCTTGTTGCTTGCTTTTGTTTGCTTCGACTTTGTAAGGTTGGGGTCCTGCGCCGGCAGTTGGAGATGTTTTTTGCACTTTCCAGTGTTTAGGTCCTACACCAAGTAAGAATGTTTAAGTATTTATTCATCATTCTTATATTTTAGACTTTCCTGCTCTTACATTTTCCTCCATTTTTTTCCCGAGGCTCTACACCATGTGTATGCCAATGTCATGTGCACAACTCCGGCTATCATTTTTTCTAGCATTACAAATCTCAGTCCTTTGTCGTATGTGGCGAAGTGGAAATCTAATGCCTCAATTGAATAAGGAATTCTTTAGCCTTCGCACCTTGCCCTCAATAATATTCCCAGCTTTCCCGAGAATGAGTACCTACCTATCCCGTACAGGAATTGAACCCGTGTCTTTCACATGAAAAAAACAATGTATGGTGCAACTTACTATTCAGTTGTGTTGCACAATTCCATGATTTAGGAATTTGCAAATTTAGTAGGTATGGTGCAACACAATTCCATGTCTTCCTACATAATAACTTATCTTCATGTCAACTGTGTTTTATGTGCTGCTACATTGAAATAAATAGAACTGTATTTATTTTTTTACATGTCTTTCTATGTATCAACTTACCTTCATGTCCATTGCATTTTCTGCAGTACTACATTTAAAGAAACAAATTAGTTGGACAAGAGGATGAAATCGTATATGCCACAGCAGAGGAAGCTGAAGTACAATCTTCGAAAATGTATGCCAATTGTGATAGTAAATCAAACACACAAAACGAGTAGGTGGATAAAATATTGGACTAGAAAATGATGATTTGGCAACAATGGGTCTTTGTTGAGACTTCCCGCTTCTGAAAATTGCCTTCCCCTTTTCTATTTTCCCACTCTCTATTATACCTTTTTTTTGTCGTCTTCTATACTTAACCGAATTTCCACTGATGCTTAACCCTATTTCATACTCCATCCCCTTTGAGCATATATGTGACATGTGTTCAGATTTCCACTGATGCTTTCATATCACGAGTCTGATCGACCGCTTCTCGTTCCATACTCAACTACTTTTTTCGATCGTGGGTTCCCAGCCAGATAGGCTCAACATTGCGCTTCCATTGTTACGCCCCCTGCTAGCAGCACCCGGACTTCCTCAATATACAAATTGACAACCAAATTCCCCTTTCTTTTTCTCCTCTACTTTCCCTTTCTGGTTACTTAGTCGCTTTTCTGAATATGTCTCATGCTTTTATATCACAAATATGGACAACCACTTTCCCATTCCATACTTGGCCACTTTTTCCATCGCCAGTTCCCAAGCATCCCTGCTCAACATTGCTCTTACATTGTACCACAACCTACAAACAACACCCAGAGTTTCGTGATATACAAATTGACCGTTGAAGTCTGTCATCATGCCATCTTCCGTGCTACACATTTTACAGTCAAAATTTTAGAGACATACAATTTGACCATCAGGCCCTCATTTCTTCTGAGTATAACTCGTGACCATGTTTTGAAGCCCCACCGATCGCTTTCCATACTTGGTGATTTCTTGGAATCTCTTTCATCGGTGGTCGGGTTGGCGAGTTCACGAAATGTCCAATTCGTAATCGATCTTCGCCATCCCTGCCACCTTGGCGCTTCTTTCTAGATATGTTGCTCCCAAATTGAAATCCACCATAATAGGGGGCACTTTCCAGCTCTGCGATGGTGGCCCTAACAAGACCAAAGGAAGC
>ML784207.1:505239-544499 GCA_009831015.1 Picea engelmannii | reverse complement strand
GGTTCCCAGATAGGCGGGCTCAATATCGCGCTTCCAATGTTCTGGAAATTGCAAACAATACCCATATTTTTGCGATATACAAATTGACCGCTGCACTACCCCATCATGCCCTCTTTCGTGTTATGTGTTTTGCACTCAAAACATCTGAGACATACAATTTGATCATTGGGCCATCACCTCTGCTGGTTATACCTTGTAACCCTATTTTGAAGCTCGGTCGACCACTTTCAATAATTATCCATTCCTTAATTTCTCTTCCTTGTCCCCGCCACCTTCGTACTTCTTTCTAAATATGCAATTAGTAAGATTTAATGCCAACAGGTCGTCATGCAGGAACCGTAAAGATTGTCATTAATGAGTGATAACCAACATGTCATATCTTAGAAGAAGACAAGAATACATCCCCTCCCCAAACTGGATCAAACAATTAAAAGAACATTGGAAAGAGAAAGCTAAGAACCTACATCTCATTCTCGAATCATGTGAACAAGCCATATCAGAGAAAGAAGAATTATTCAGAAAGCTGACCGAAATAGACTTAGCCAGAAGTACCACCGAGGTCCAAGACCCCAACTTAATATTCAAGCCCTTGCCTTTAACCAGGCAAGCCTTCGATGAACAAGTTGATATTTTAAAGGGGTTGTCTTTAGAAAAGTTTTACAGCATCCTTGAATATGGTCAAGATGACATGGACAACTGGCTAGTGGACTATTCAGAATAGAATGAAGAAATTGAACAGGCTCTGCGTAATTTTTCTATCAATCTAAGGGAATTAGAAAACGAGTTTTTCAACATAAAAATCTGGGATGAGATCAACGTGGCCCCCATGAGAAGATACATTGAAGAATGTTTCCAAAGGGAAATCGACAAGCTCACTGACGAAGGGCAACAAGCGGTTGGCACGATTCCAGTGATCATCGACGAGAGCAATAAAAAGGCATCAACAAGCAAATAGAAAAGGAAGAAATAAATACCATCATAGTAAGTCTATATTGATCACATCTTTCTTTCTTTATCAATCCAGTTATTCCACCTCTTTAAATAGAAATGTCTAACCAAAGACTGATAACTTCCAATTTCTTATTTTCAGGTCTTGCTCTCTACCATCGCTCACTTCTTCTTTCTACAGTCTTATTTCTTGTACTTATTTCTTTTATGGTCTGTAGGAGCCCCAATGCCAGTCTATATGACAAACGCATTTAAAGTTCTAGAAATATGTAACATACATTATTATTTTTTGATAAATTTCCAAGAAAACTACTTCGGTAACAATCTCGACGGTGCCTTGTAACCTTGTTTTCGAAATGCTAAATTAGTTCTCTTTATGCATATCGGTCATCTTCTTTTATTTTTATGTGCTCAGAAATTTTTATCTTCAACTATGCTGGATGTCAAGAAATTGTGTTTATTTAATTTCAATGTTTAATGTGAGTGATTCCTAGTCCTATTTTCTAGGAACCTTTATTTCAAAAAACAAAAAAAAAAAACATTTTCTATCCTTTTGTATTGCTTGAAGTCATTACGATGGAAATTTTCTAAGTCTCGCATTTGAACTATACACACCCCAAAAAAAAACTTAAAGAGTATCACATCTATAAAAAACGCAGTAGGATTGACATCCTCGTTAGGTTTTTGTTTCGGTGCTAACAAATTAATCTGCATAAATAGAAACCTTCGAAATTTTTTATCTTTGCCAAATAAAAACAATCAACTAGATAGACATGTTGCAAATATACCAGTTGGTACTATACTAAAATGCCCAGTTGGTGCTATATAAAGATGCCCTCTTCCTGAAGAGAAATTGCAGATCAACCTCTGCAAATGTATAGGAAAAACTAGGAAACACAGAGGTCACACAAGAGAACCAAAGAATCTTCAACACTGGACACAATTTCAAAAAATATATATATTTGTTTCTTGTCCACCACATATAACTTTATTTATCCTAACACATATAGAGACAGACAAGCCAGATGATATGCTTAATAGAATGAAATGCATGTTGCTTACTTTGTCCATGGGAAAAACTTCTCACAAAGTCACTTTCTCACTAATTACTTGTTAACCCCATATTAATATAATATTATGATTAACTAATTCGGGAATTCGGGACTCCGACTGTTCGGGGCTCCGGCCTTACTCCCGCAGTGACATTCTCCTCGGCTCATGTAGAAGCCTGAGGTCTTATGGTTGGCATGTCGCATAGTGGCATGAGCCATTTTCTGCATGGATACCACCTGTACTTCAAGCTGCTTGCCACGTGTTCGCTACTGTTTTGTTTTCCGTTCGTTGCTTCGGGCTTCTAATTCTCCCTCGGTCCCACCATAGCAGTGCATTTATTCCCATTCCAACCTGAGAGGGACTACACTGCCATGCAACACTTGTTTGACATGTTATGGTGTAAGTGTCCTACTTGAACAATTAGTAAACGATTTTATCTTTATGTGACAATAAAGTTGTAGGGTGTTTTACTTGGAAAATTACATAAAAGTGTTATAAGGATGGGATGATATTATTTTCTTTTATYTGTAATTTTTATTTTTTATTATGAAAAAATAGGATAATTAAGAGTTAATTTCAAGACAAATATGAACTATGTAATAGTTACCAAACACTTATTATTAATAAGTTGTAGTTTAATTGTTTTATGTTTTGTTTTGTTTTTTTGATTTTTTTTTGTTGATTTTTCTCATTCATTAATGCAATTTAAACAAAATTGTAATTTCGTGCATATTTATGTAATTGGATTTCGGTGAAAAGGACCAAAATGTAGAATAGTTAGACAACACCTTATTAATAATATAAAATAAATAAATAAATGTATATCAAAATTAGTGTTAAAAAAATATTAATGAAACCAAGTTGCTCAATAAAATCATATATATATATATATATATATATATAATCTAATTTAAGGTCACAACCAAGCCAGATACCAACTTGATGTATGATACCCCCTTTTTTATGGGACATGTTTGACAACACATGTATTCCAACAGAGGACGAATACCTTCAGTAATGACTCATACAACCAGATCAAAGATCAACACACTGATGTTTTGACGTGGTAAAACCCCTACGGGGAAACATCCACGGCCCCAGCCAACGCGGCCACTTGGAGCAGTTTATTAATGCAAAAGAAAAAGATTACACATAGATTTTACAACAGAGTTTCTCACAATTGATCATCGGCAAATGACCCTCCATACTCTTTAAATATAGATCATGGACCAATCAGGTGTCAAGTCATGGATCAATGGTCATTAAGATCGAGGAGAATATGAACCGTTGGATCACTCTATGTCGGGAACATATCGTGGCCATCAGATTTCCTAACTACAAATGCATGCTAATGCATACTAAAGAAACACACTAAGAAATACAATTTTACCTAACGACACATTGGGCCAAGTAGTTCTTAACTAACTCCTAAGTGTCTAAATATCCTAACATCCCCCCATAAAAACAACTTGGGATAGGATTGAAGGATTTACAATAGTGACACAATAGGAGAAGGAAGGAGGCATTAGAGACTATCCCCCCTTGATGACAAATTCCTGAACTCCTAACATAAATCGAAGTTTGGAAAACTTCGCTTCTATAAGAAACTTTGTGAAAATGTTTGCAACTTCATCTTTTGTAGGGAAAAAGAGCACTTCAATAACTTGATCATGAATGAGCTTTCTAATGAAGTGCATGTGTAGATTGATGTGTTTGCTACGCTAATGTTGAACTGGGTCTTTGATGAGATTTATGGCACTCTGATTGTCGCACTAAAGGTTGGTTGGATGTTGTTGCTGGAATCCAAACTCTGGAAGGATCTGTTGAAGCCATAAGGCTTCCTGACTTGCATTTATCGTTGCTCGGTACTTTGATTCTACTGAAGAAAGTGCAATAGAATTTTGTTTCTTATAGGCCCAAGTGACAGGTCCTTAATCAAGGCTGAAAACATAACCTGCAGTAGACTTCCGATCATCAGGGTCACCGACCCAATCTGAATCAAAGAAACCAACCAATAAAGCAGTCCCCCCTGAACTGTAATGGATCCTAAAATGAACCGTACCACATACATAACAAATTATCATTTTAGATGCTTTCCAATGGCTTTTGTGGGGTGTTTGCATATATTGGGAAACAAGACCAACAACAAAGGAAAGATCAGGACAGGTGTGAGTCAAGTATAAGAGGCTACCAACTAACTAACGGTACAAGGTGGCATCAATTTCGGGAGAAGTACAGGTGGCAGCAAGCTTGACTCCAAACTGGAAGGGAGAAGGGGTTGGTTTACAATCTTGCATGTGAAAGTGACGAAGAAGGTCACAAGCATACTTAGACTGGGAAAGAAAAATTCCTTCATTGGTTTGCAAAACTTGGAGGCCAAGGAAATAATGCAAAAATCCTAAGTCTATCATTTCAAATTTCTTCTCAAGGTTGGTTTTCACATGGTTTAAAATTTTTGAGTCACTACCAGTAAGGATAAGGTAATCAACATAAAGGACAAGGATTATGAGATGGATTCCTACTTTCTTGGTATATAAATTAGGATCGGGATGGAACCTAGAGAATCTAGTGTCAATAAGAAAGTTGTCCATTTTGGCAAACCAAGCTCGGGGAGCTTGCTTAAGACCATAAAGAGATTTCTTAAGGCAACAAACAAGGCTAGAGTCATTTTGGACATATCCAGGAGGTTGTTCCATGTAGATTTATTCTTGCAAATATCCATGCATGAATGTGGATTTACATCCATCTGATGGACCTCCCATTTATGTGAGGCATCAAGGGAAAGAACAAAGTGGATGGAATTCATTTTGGCTACAGGGGAAAAGGATTCATTATAGTCAATTCCTTCAACATGAGAAAATCCTTTGGCAACTAACCGAGCCTTGTGTCTTTCAACACTTCCATCTGATGCATAATTAGTTTTGTAGACCCATTTACATTTGAGAAGTTTTCTTCCTTTTGGAAGAGGTACAAGATACCAAGTATCGTTTTTCATTAAAGAACGATACTCTTCATTCATCGTTGTATTCCAATTTGGATGACCTAAAGCTTCTGTGAATGTCTTTGGATCATGAGTCTCTGAAACTTGAGCCAAAAGAGAAGAGGCTCGTTGGAAATGTGAACTTTTCCGACGTTGATCTGAAGGATCACTGACAAGATCACCAACTAATTGTCGTATTGAACGGACCCATATAGGAAGCAGTGGAGTTGGTGTTGGTTCAGGTTCAAAGGACTCATCTGGAGGAAGGTAAGAAGGTGAAGGTGGATTTTCATCCTCACTATCATCATCCGAAGAATAAATCAGAATAGGAATAGAAGAAGGCACAAACATTGAAGAAGGATCGCAGGCCAAAGAAGGCACAATCGTCGAATTAGGTTTGCAGGCCAAGATATTTTCATCAAATTTAACATCTCTTCTAATAATAATTTTATTACAATGTGGTTGAAGAAGTCTATAACCTTTGACATCTTCAGAATAACCAGCAAATATACACTTCTCACTTTTAGGCTACAATGATTTCCTTTTCTCATAATGAATGTGAGCCCATGCTATTCTACCAAATACACAGAAGTGACTTACATCTGGTTTAATTTTAGTCCAAGCTTCTTCTAGTGTTATATTTTTAAGAGCCATTGTGGGAGTGTGATTTACTATGTAATTTGCACAGTTGATTGCTTTCTCCCAATACTTTAGACTTAATCCCTTAGATTGGATCATACAATTAGCCATTTCTTTTAATGTGTAGTTCTTTCTCTCAACGAAACCATTTTGTTGTGGTGTATATGGAACAATGTGTTGCATTTGGATGCCTTGTGTAGTGCAGTAACTTCTAAAATTATTGTTCACATATTCGCCTCCATTATATGTTCTTAACCTTTGAATTTGATGTCCAGATTGCTTTTCTACAAGGGCCTTGTAAGCCAAAAACTTGTCAAAAAATTCACTCTTAAGTTTTAAGAAGTAAACCCAAGTACGTCTGGAAAAGTCATCAATGAAAGTTAAGTAATACTTGCACCCAGAAAAAGAAGGAGAAGAAGGTGGACCACACATATCACTGTGAACAAGTTGTAAAGGGCCCGAGGCATGCCAAGAGGCATGTTTGTCAAAATTGTCTCTATGATATTTTTCGAGAACACAACCAAGACAAACACCATCTTTGCATGAAACAAGAGGAAGACTAGTCACCATCTGTTGATTACATAGTTGTTACAATGAGTGATAGTTTAGATGACCAAACTGCTCATGCCAAAGTTTGCTTAAGTCATTGCTATGAGCAACAAAAACTGATGGAAAAGATGATGACCCAAAGTTGTCAAATTTGTACAACCTGGTAATATCATCAGTAATTTCAGTTGCAAGAACATGCTTAGGATCTTTTAGATCATTGATTACAACTTGGTGAGGTGAAAAATCTACGGTTTTACCTTCACCTGAATGAGTGATTTGATATATTGATAGAAGGTTACAAGAAAGACTTGGAACACATAATACATCATTGAAATGACCATTATCGACTTGAACTGTTCCAGATCCTACAACACTAAGAGATCTATCATCACCAACCAATATTTTCTTGGTGTTACATTCATTTAGGGCAGAAAATATGTCTTTATCCTTATCCATGTGATAAGATGCTCCAGAATCAATAAGCCATTCATCAGAAGAAGAAGTAGAAGTTGCATTGAAGGAGAAACCAAATGAAAAAAGTGCATGTCTGTGAGAAGAAGAAGAAGAAGTAGAATCAATATTGATGTCATACTTCTTCATCGATGCTTCTAAAGCTACCATCTTCTTGAAACATTTGGACTCATCATGACCATCTTTATCAAAAAAGTTGCAATGTTTGTTAGTCTTCTTATTTTTAGATTTTGTTCCATTGTCACCATTAGGAGTTGAAATTGTCTGAGTGGGTTTGGGACCCTTATGTTTCTTGTTGTTGTGGCGAGGATGTTGCTTCTTGGGATTCTTGGGTTTATCTTTCTGTTGGGCAACTAAGGCTTTGTTGGAGGTACATGTAGTGTTGATCACTCCAAGGTGTACAAACTTATCTTTCTCTCTAATCAAACCATCACAAAAGGACTCAAGAGTGGATTTTTTATCATCTTTCCCTAGAGCCTCTCTCATGGCATAAAAGATAGATACAAACACAAAATATGCACTACCTAGCTTAGAAAGAATAATATATATGCAACACTCTTCCTCCAGTTTTATCTCACATTCTTCACATAAATTTCTGAGTGTTTTAAACTTAGATAGATAGTTTCCAATGGAAGAAAAATCATTTGGACTTAAAGTCAGTATTTGATTTTCTAACTGATGTGCTCGAATAATATTGTGTTTACCAAACACAGATTCAAACTTTTCCCAAGATTTATCGGGGTCATCATTTTCTTTAAGGTGGAACCTTAAATCAGGAGAGATGGACATTCGAGTCAGTCCACGTGCTTCATCACTCCTATTATCCCATTTGAATTTCTTTTTAGTATAAGTGGGTTCTTTTTCCTTTCCCAAGGTAATCTAGTACAAGCCTTTACTTCTTAATAAATCATCCATATGGGATTTCCATTGGAAGTAGGTGGTGTTGGTAAACAAAAGATTACTGGAAGAATCCATATTAAATATGTAGATAATATGGATTTAAAAACTGAAACTAATGATTTGGATGAAAAGATCTCGAAAAATTAGGCGGTTTTAAAAAGGCATAAATGGTAACCAAATGACTTCGTGGTGGTGTAATTTGCTTTATGAAGTGACCCACTTTTATAAAAAGAAATGGGGATCACTTTTACAATGAAGTTACTTTATAAAAGAAAATTGCATGCAAATAAATAACTCTAAAATAAAATATTATAACTACTTATAGTGATTCACTTTTATACTTGAAGTGAAATACACTTTACAATGGAGCATGAACTTTTTCAAAAAAAAGTAACAAAAAGAGAGACTTTAACTCAAGACCTCTTACTTAATAAGGCAATTTTTAACCAAGTGGGCTAGCAAAACATATTGTATTGTTTAGCAAGAGGATTGTTGTTGTTGTTGTTGTTGTTGAAGACGGCCTTGGAGAGCATGCTCATAAAAAACTATTTTCACACAAGAAATTTTTTTTGCTTCGGATCTAGCTGAAATGGCTGTATCTTGGTCAAACAGAAACTTTTTCGAGTGAAACAAAAAACACTCATGAATGAAACAAGCACTCCATACGCAATGGAACAATCTTCTCAGCCCAGAAACGTACAAAAATGGTAGAAAAGGGAGATGAGGAAACTCGGCTTCACGATCTCGATCTACAATAGGAGCGGGTTTTCAAGCAGGCTTTGATACCATGTTCGACAACACAGGTATTCCAATAGAGGAAAAACACCTTCAGTAACCACTCACACAACCAGATCAAAGATCAACACACCGGTGTTTTGACGTGGTAAAACCCTTACGGGGAAACATCCACGGCCCCAACCAACGCGACCACTTGGAGCAGTTTATTAATGCAAAAGAAAAAAATTACAGAGAGATTTTACAAGAGACTTTCTCACAATCGATCATCGGCAAATGACCCTCCATGCTCTTTAAATAGAGATCATGGACCAATCGGGTGTTAAGCCATGGATCAATGGTCGTTAAGATCGAGGAGAATATGAACCATTGGATCACTCTATGTTGGGAACATATCGTGACCGTCAGATTTCCTAACTACAAATGCATACTAATACATACTAAAGAAACACACTTTTACCTAACAACACATTAGACCAAGTACATTTTAACCAATTCCTAAGTGTTTAAATATCTTAACAGAACCAAAAACCCTTTCAACATAGGTGTGTGTGTGTGTATATATATATATATATATATATATATATAACCATAACTCTAATTTATATATTACCAAAATAAGTGTATTAAATACTTTTTTAAATATTAACGAAAATTTACATTTTCAATTTACTTTTATATTATATATTTTAATTTACTAGTAAATTTATTAAAATAAAATTTCATGTAGAATAAAGAACTAGCATCACTATATTTTGACTTCCCATCGATGATAAGAAAAGAAACTGTGAAAAAAGTAAATAGCATCATTATATTTTGACTTCTCATCGGACATAAGAAATTGAGAAAAAAAATAAAGAGTTGAAAATTTAATTTCAACACTTCTTAAATAATATTTAAATATTAATTTTAAAATTAAATTAATATAATATATATAATTAATTAATTAATTTTAATCATTAATATAATAATATTTAGTTTCAAATATTAAATAAATATTCAAACTATTAACAATCTTATGAAGAAACCATTAATCATTCAAATATAAATCTTATGTACAATATATAAAAAACTAAGCCTTGTAAATATTCTTCTTTTAGATATAACATAAATCTAAAATTATAATGACATAATTACAACACCTAGATACATGATCATAGTGAGCATTGATGTTAAAATGCTTCTACATAGTTTCAAAAACAACTCATAACATCCTCACAACAACACGTGTAATAATGAGATAGACATACAAAGCTTCGAGAAGTTTCATCATAGAATTAGAATGTTTCTATCACGTGGAATATTAAAACCTATGGTTAGAAAAATAAAAATAATCAACATATCTGATGAATTCATTGATATATGGAGGACTACATACCAAATTTATCGGGTAGAGAGATCCAGTTGCCTCCAATACCATACTTCTCTATGTATTACTTGAGTTCAGAGTCTCCCTGAGGAGACCATGGTCCTTTCTTCACATTAGCTTTGTCGTAGCAAGGGGCTCTCCTCATCTCTTCAGACTACCTCATTAATTGGACTTCAAAGATATTATAAGGTTGGTTGGGATAAGTTTAGAAAAGTGAAGAAAAAGGATTTTCAATACCAAATATCAACTCATTGAAGGTTCTAAAATCTCTTAGGTTTCAAGAGCATGGACCTGGGCCTTTCACGATGCCAAAACGTTGAGAGGATCTTAGCCTAATAATTGTCTCTGATGAAAACATTTAGTGTCTCATTAAACCATTGTACACAATATGATCCAATCCCAAAATGGATTGAATTTTAAAAGAAATATAATGGCAAGTACTTAAAGAGAGATATAATGGCAAGTACTTAAAGAGAGACCTTTGTAGAACTCCCTTTCTCCCAGCTTAATCTAACCTAAATATATACTTTTAACCTATTATTCATTGCAATTTGTTGATGTCATATGACAATAAGATAGCCACAGGTGGTTTGGTTGGTAAAACTTAAGTGGGCCCAGGCCACGATGCCAAAACGTTGAGAGGATCTTGGCTTGATAACTGTCCCTATGAAAACATTTAGTGTCTCATTAAACCATTGTACACAATACGACCCAATCCCAAAATGGATTGAATTTCAAAAGAAATATAATGGCAAGTACTTAAAGAGAGACCTTTGTAGAACTCCCCTTCTCCCAGCTCAACCTAACCTAAATATATACTTTTAACCTATTATTCATTGCAATTTGTTGATGACATATGACAATAAGATAGCCACGGGTGGTTTGGTTGGTAAAACTTAAGTTTAGTAAGATATGAGCACAACCATTTCATTTCACATTTTCCCTTCTTCACATTGTGGTAATATTGAATTATTCTCATATATGGATGCAAAAATTCGAAACTTCATGAATTATAGAAATTCATATTTCAAACTTCATGAATTATAGAAATTCATATTTCATCAAATATTGAATTACATGGTTTAGTTCTTCTTCTTACATTCACTATGTTAAGAATCAATGTCATATTTTTTCATAATATTGAAGGTTTTAATTTAAGAAACATAAGAAAATGTAGATTTTTTTTCTATTTCTGTAATAAAAATTGTTTGAGAGAGACCTTTGTAAAACTCCCCTTCTCCTAGATCAACCTAACCTAACTATATACCTTTAACCTATATTTCATTATGTTTTGTTAATGTCATATGACAATAGGATAATGATAGTAATAGTAAAACAAAATGATCGTCTTATCATACCCTATTGTCCAATTGTTTCATAAATAAGATAAAACTTTTAGATCCAATAAAAAGTGCTTAAAATGACCTGATTGAAACAATGTTATCTATCCAAAATGGGGTGGTAGTACCATTCTACTAAAAGAATAGGTCAATTTTGTCATTTGGAGTATTATCATGTATATAGTACTACCAATATAAGTTTTAAACCATGGTTCTAATGCAATAACACTATATATGATTTGAATGTTGGTTTTTTAGGGAACTATTACTCTGGTTCTACATATGGAATCCTTTGAAATATTATCATGTATGTAGTATGATATTACTTTATTTCATTTTTTTTAAGAGAAACAAAACACAAACAAACCCAGTGTGTTGTGGAGTGTTGAATCTTATTGCCAAATAAGCCTAAATGATTCATGTTTATTTGATTTTGGATAAGTTTGAAATGCAGATATTATGAATGGATGGAAATTTTTCCTAACATGTTTGCACATTGTTTGTAGGCATTGATACAAAATGGACAAGAGAGGCAAATGACAGACTATCACAATCCTTAAGGTGCAAGACCCTAAAGACAAAATCACTTTTTTTGGTAAACATGTAGTCCAATCTGAAGTATATTGAACGAACACGAACATTGATTAGGTTGCATAAATCCCTTTGCATAGAGTTTCTAACTTCATTGTAGGCGAGTAAATGGATCTGGAAGCTCCATGTACTTTCACCCGCAGACAAAACAAACCTCTAGTAACAAGGGCTAATGCAACCTTGTGATATGAGCTATATGTATTTTAGAAGTGCATTATTTAGATGTTGGCGATGACAATGCTTTATCATTTATCATATGTATTGAAATTTCACATTTTCTTATGCAGTTATGCTTACTCATATGACCGGAAGGGAAAAAGAGGAGAGCATTTAGCTAAACGAAGAACCTCATTTGTGAAGAAGAGGAGTTGTCAATGCCATTTCATTGTAAAGGTTATGGTTCAAAGCTCCAAGATAGTAATATTGATGTATAACATGTATGACCATGAAGATGGGAAATGATGGCCCTATCATGGCCAATGTGACACTTTGGTGAGGCCGGGTCCATGCATAAGCCAAGGCTTTCATGGGACATGGTTACATATGTAGAAAGTTATTTTTTTCTTGGAAGTGCCAATTAACTCGATGTGTAAAATTCACATTAACAAACATGTTGACATGGATGTGGTAGCTTAGGATAAGGATTTATTCTTATGCAGGAAAGATGTTGTAAATATTTAGAATCGCTTGATGAAGGGAAACTATCAATTGCACAAAAATAATGAAATGAGTGTCAGCCTTTTGTATTAGAAACAATGGGATGGTTTTTTCTTCTACCAACGACCCAATCATGGAGAGGTCCCTTTTATAAAACAAATTCAAACAAAATGGATGTTGGAGACAATGGTCAAGCTATCCCATAATAACTTAATATTCATGGATTCATTATTTAATAAAATAAATATGGGGTAACTGTGTTTCCAATGATTGATTTAGTATGATCATTTGAGTTGTGGTGATTCAATATGATTGATGACCTAAATTTGACTTCATATATTCTTTGAATATGGCAGTATCATTTGTACACACTTGTGGAGATTGATGAATAACAAAGTGGGATGTCACTTGCATGGGTTTTGGCATCACAGAATAAATCACAAGATATTGAACTATGGTTGGAGAAGCTCATGCATATGCCTTACCAACTCCATCATGATAGGAAAGTCAATGTCTTCATTGTCATTGATGCATTGGATAAAATTATTACTTTGAGGTAACTTCAATCTTGTTATTTTGCATTGCAACTTGAATTTATTATAAGAATGTGTCATGCCCCATATTATTAGTATTTAAATAATAATAATAAGGAAGTATAACAATTAACGTAAAGGGATCATCCCATATTATTATTAAATAAATAAGTAAATAATAATAATAATAATAATAATAAGGAAGTATAATGATTATCCTAAAGGTATCATAATAAGTACTTAAAAATAAATGTTTGAGGTAATAAAAGAAAATGGTAAAATAAGTAATGTTAAATTATGGAGAAACCCTAAAATATAATAAAGATTCAAGAATTAAATAATGGATCCTAAGGATCACGTTCTTGACCATGGATGGATTATATATAAGGAGGAAGAAGAAGGAGAAAAAGGAGCATCTTATTTTGCTTGGGCAATCTTAGGACAAGGCTAAGAAGAGCTGGCATAGTAGTGGATTGAGGGCTTTGGGGGTCTTAGTTGTGATGACTAAGGGGTTGGTTGGGAGGAGAGTCATCCCCCACACTCTTTTGTGTTGTTTGTGGGGATGAGGATTGCAGTGCCACATGTAAGTTGATCCTAGATATCAGGTAAGTTACTCACTACATACTTCCTGTAACTTATGAAATCATGGATCATGTATCATGTATCTCTACTTTTATCAGTTAATGGTTGCAGGGTGTGGTGTTTATCTATGTAATTGGATTTATTAAAATTTGGCTTCTTACATATGTTATCAAAGTGTTGGTTCTAACCCTTAAGTCCTATGGGCCTTCATAATAAGGTTAAAAAAAATATATGGCTTATTCCTTAACAATAACGCTTCATCCTTGAGATAAATTTCTTTATTTTTTGTAGTAGGCTTGGAATTTTTGCAGGTCCCACTTCTAATAAATCTTCCTCTTTTAGGGGTTAGATCTAATATGTTATATTTTTGGTTTAAAATCTCTCTAAACACCTTATTTTCAGAAGATCCCAAACTATCAAAACCCTAGAAATGTTAATGCTCATGTTGACCATAGTATTCAACTAAGGGATTAGCCCCAAAATTTGAGAGAGACTTCTTCAATAAGTGACCACTTCATATTTCATCCCAACTGATGGTTCTATCGTCTACCTAAAAGTACTTTCCCTACATTGTGTTTGAAGGCTTATACACCAACAAGGGGGGCCTTTGGACTTCAATCTTTAGAGAATATGTTTATGTAGAAAGAGTTAAATATGAAAACAATGTCATTTACAGTGCAAGTTGCAATTGAATATGTTGAGCCTCCAACTAAATAGATTAGATCTGATCAAAAGAAACCAAATATCTTCTCTAGCGACCTTTCTTGTTGATTATTACTCTTTCTATCTACTCTTGGGTTGACCCAGGTTCAATCTAACAGGTTTCCAACAAAACCCTCTAAAACTATTGCCCCCCCTGGTAAACCAAAAGGCAACACAACACACATAATGTACTGCACAGTCTCACCGGAGATAGTTCTATGGGTGACTGCAATACTTAGACTCTTGCAGTCTAGGAAAGAGTGGGGATCTGGGATTGCAACTCATCCTCTAAGGCCTTGATCTGGTTGTTCTTTCTATTATTCTTAATATTCATTCATCTATTAAATCTATGCATGCATTCTACCAGATCTAACAAAAGCATTCATTCATCCATTCATATTATAACTACTGGCAGAAAGTAGATACACAATACACAACACACATTACACAAGTTTACCATGGTTCACCCCCTCCTGGGTTACGTCCACAAAGATTTTTCTTCATAGGCTCTTTATTTAGATTTCTGCAAGACATGGCGCTACGCGCACTACATTTTTGACTATACAACCACAAAACAAGTTCCACAACCTCTATGAGGCGAACTAGATCACAACAGGATCCTTAGCATGTGATTTAACCCTCAAGATCTAGCTACTTGACCCTCCTATAGCTCAACAACTTACAAAAAAGTATCGGATCTTACAGTAGCCTCCTTAACCGAACAAAAGAAAACTTGGGAACCCTCACCTAGACCTCCTAGGTGTTTATTTATACTAATTTTCATCTTATCAGTCGTTACAATCTCTTACAAAAACCCTAACCCTAACATGGTTAGGTTTTCCTGCATGCGAGCCTTGAATGGTTTCCTCCTTTGCATGTAGATTTTCCTCACACATGCTGCTTTTCCTGCCAGCTGTATTTTTCCAAATTTAAGCTTTACTTTCCAAAAATTCGACTCTTCCTCAAAATCATCCTATGCCCAACAATCCCCCAACACTGACATGTGGCTCATCCCGAGCCACCTAGGCAGTGCTCGCTCTATCGACAGCCTCTTCTAGGTTGTGGAACTTGTCTGCAAGTTCCCTTCCTCTTGCTTGGACCTGCACGGTCTTCTCTACAAGTGCTTCTAATTCCTGCACTGTGATATCTCCTAGATCATTGTTGCGCAGTCTATTTGTGCTTGCACCATGTTCTTCTTCTCCTCCTCCAACTGCACAATCATCTACGTTGCTTATTATTTAAGGGGTTCCATCTATGCCTATCTTTCTTGCCTCTGCATCTACGCTGCTTTTAGCTCTGCCTGCAGTTTCTTCATATCTTGCATTCCTTTCAGACGCTATGTGATGCTCATTGTCTTTTTTCTCTGCTTGAGGTCTTGGATCACTGCGCTTATCCTTTCTTCCTCTTGGTTCCACTGCTGGACCTGTTCATCTTCCTCCAACGTTGTCCAAATTTGCACTGCTCTGTCGAATAATTCGGCTAATGTGCTGACTTATTTCTCCATTTCTGCTAGTTGGAGTGTAGCTTATGATTTCCTCTACTCTCAGACCTCAAGTGGGGTCGTGGGATTGAGCTTATATTTGAGGTCATATATCTCTTGCCTGAATTGGTCAATTGTCTACGCAATGAGGTTGATCTTCTCCTCTGCGCTTCTTTTTGCTGCCAGTGCACTATTGGGGATTCGGTTGTATGCCGTTGTCAATCCCTGCTCTAGCCTATCTACGTGTTTTTTCTCCTCTTCCTTTTCTATAGTCAACTGGTCACATGTGATATGGAGCATTTCTATGACCCCTCTTCCAAACTCTAGATTTGTGGCATCTGCGCGAGCCCTAAATTGTACTTCCTGCATGATGTTGTCTTGTAGCCCATATAAGGCGTTTGTGGGGATCTGTGCCATCACTAGCTCCACTTATTCCACCTCTTCTAGGGGTTTCTGCATCGTCTCCTGATCGAATCTGATCATTTGACGCGTTATGGTGAATGTTTCCTGTCCCTGGATAAAAAAACTGCACAGTCTCTTCACCCTCTTTCTGCGTAGATGGCCTCTATGTCCTCTTATGTGGTTGCGCAGTGGCCTGTGATTCTACTCGGCTCCACAGTTATTGAATGTTGTCGTGTACCTCTAGGAGCTTAGCCATAATCTCTTCCCTCTATGCCACTGCAATTCTGACTACTTTCTCACCCATGTCTTGGACATTGTCTGTGATGAGCTCTACATCATCCCATGTGAGGGTGATGTCGGGCTCCTTTGTCTCGTACTTCCTCTTCTTTCTTGCATCTTTTCCCTGCATGGGCTTTCTTATCGTATGTGAGGGATGTGCCTCTGTTGTTGTTCCTTGGCCTATTTCCTTTGGAGCCTGTGTTGTCTCCTTTTGCACAGTCTGTGGTCAGCTTTCTATTCTCGTTGTTGTGGGTGTTCTCCTTAGCCTTTTTGGTACCATGTTGCTCCCACTTGGTAGGGTCCACGCTGTGTTTGTCCTGGTGTTTTCATTCGGACTACCAGTTCAGGCTGACGAGCCTACTTCGGTTGTCTTTTTAGGCTTTAAGGACTACGTCGCACCTATCCTCGTGGTTGGTTTTGCTATTGGCAACTGCCACTACGTAGGACAACCCTTGATAATCAACTCGACCTATTCTCTGGTGACACAATATTTCATCTTCAACCATTCCTTCTTAGGATCATTTGCGGCTTGGATCCATAGGTGATGTCGGTATGCCTTGAATTTAGCTATCCCTTTTGTCTCTTACGCGACCTCCATCGGTATGTGCCATACATTTGTTGTGTGTTGTTGGATTTCTTCTAACATCATGGAAAACATAGTATTTTTTGCCTACTGCATCTTTTTATCTTTCGCTTGCCAGAGAGATTCGTACCTAGTTGCATAGAATTTCCCTACCATGTCCAGGAATGTTGAGAACTTAGGCTCCTCCCACCCTGCTAGAGCTATCAGTGTTGCCAACCAGGAGTAATGGAACTCAGTTCCATTTTCATGTGCGTCATATCAGTCAAGTAAGAATTGGTTCGGTGGGTACGACGCCCAACTGAACACCATCCCCTTCGCGCATTGCATCGCTACTATGATCACTCCTGTTGACGCTTCCTGTCTATGACACTTTCTTAGTAGCTTGCACGCCATTAGCTTACAGAAGAATCTTGTGGCATCGTCATTGATTTCATTGATGATGATGCCTCTATTCCCCATGGTTGTGTCAAATTACACCTTTACTTGTTCCGTAAGTTCTTTCTCGTGCACTTTGTTTTCTAAAAAGTCTTCTGATTTTGTGTCAATTGTAGGCAGTCCTGTTATTTTGGAAATTAATGTCACATCAATCTGTACTAATATGTCCATCCAAATAATGCTTCCATGGACCCAGGAAACTAGCTGCTTGACGCATAGAACGACATTCTTACCACACCCAAAATGTGGTATGTCCAAGGGGTTCATTATACATGAGTTATACAACCCCGTAATCCAATGTGCAGGCTCTAGCATTGGCCTTCCTAGGGGTCCAATCCCGCCTATGTTGATCATATAGTTTTCCTCAGCCAATTCTGGAAATCTGGCCGAGTCGCGCACGTCATGTTCTGCGTACCTCAACCTTGGTACTTTTCCCAACATATCATCGACAGTGAGGATTGTGTCTGGAAGTAATGAAAGGGTAATTTCCATATTGTCATGGGTCTTTCTTTTCTACCCTGCAGTAGACATGCCTACCTCTACGGCTTATGTGCCCTCTTCTTCCCCAGCTGACTTTGGTCGGTCAGTGATGTCTTCGACTAGTACTTCGTCTTGTGCTTGGGACTGTCACAGTCCCACTGTGTCATCCAGTCTCGCAAGAGCTTTAGGGTTAGGGTTTGAACCCCCATTTTCGACCCCGAAGCTCTACCCTATCTCCCCTTGTTGCATTGTAGGGAGATTTTCTTCGACCTGTGACAAGCTAATCGATTTGGAGTCTGAGGTGGTCACATCCTCGAGCTCAACTATGTTCTACGGCTGCTACAATCATTCCTTGTGCCTTTGTCCCTATCGAGTAACACGGACAAACTATCATGGAGACCCAAACTTCGATGGAGTCATCCTTTGAAACTATCCTAGTCTTGGCTTGCTACTTCGTCGATTTGAAACTAGGGCACAGGTTCTCTTTCTCACTCTGAGATTGGAATTTTCTAAGTGTTGAATAACTATCTGTTTTACCTTCACTTTTACCTTCAAGGTTATGTTCACTTTTACCTTTTTGCGTGCATTTGTGCAAAGTTCACTTTTTACTGTGCACAGTCTTCTGATATTTGTCGCAGTAGTTACTGCGCGCAAATTTTCCTCATTGTTTTTGTATTTTCTCTCTTTTCTATTTTTTTATTTCCTTTTCCTTCTTTTTCTCATTGTTTTATCTTAACTTCTACTATAGTACACTATGTACATGTTTTCTTACTGCATTGTAACTTTTAAGTGCTAGGAGGTTGATTATCCCTATACAGTTTTAGTTGACTCCCACTGATCATTCCTTTCATCTCTTCTCTTTCTAGATCCTTTAGTTGTACAGATCCCCCATCTGTAACAGACTTTACTTTGTAGGGCCCTAGCCCATGCATTATAAATTTACTAGGATGTTGCAAACATTTACTGTCATGGAGCAAGACTAGGTCTCCTTCCTTGAAACTCTTCCTCTTGATATGTCTATCATGCCAATCTTTGTCTCTTTCTTTCTGTACTTCTTGATAAAATCCTACTAGAATCCTATCCTCTTCCATCTCCATTAGTTGATTTAATCTTTCCTTTACTCTGCCTCTTTCTGTCATGTTGGTGATTGTTGCTACGCGCAGAATGGGTACCAGGAATTCTAGTGGCACCACTGCTTCTTGCCCATACACCAACCTGAATGGTGTCTGTCATGTCAGCTTCTTACATGTAGTCTTGTATGTCCATACTACTTCTGGTATTTTCAAGTCCCAAACATCCCTGTTGACATTGCAGATCTTCATCAAAGCATTCTCCAAGATCTTATTGAAGACTTCTATTGTTCCATTTTCCTGAGGATGGTAAGGTGTACTCTTCTGGTGATAGACTTCAAATTCCTCAGTCATAGCCTTAATAGTACTATTGATAAAGTGGGTACCTTGCTCACTCATCAAAATCCTTAGACAACCAAATCTGGTGATCACTTTCTCAAACAATAAGTTTGTTGTTGTCTCTGCGCTGTAGTCTTTGTCACAATAATGATATATCTTGCTCCTTACCTTTTTGTTGGTGGATTAATTGGTCCGACAAAGTCTATTGCCCATTTGTCAAATGCCTCCAAAGTTACTTGTGGTCTTAGGGACATGTCATCACTTATATTAAGTTTACCAACCCTCTGACAGACATCACATATTTGGAAATATTCCTTAGCATCTCTGTGAATTGTTGGCCACCATAGTCCTACGCATAATACCTTATGCGTGGTAGCTTTTCCTACATAATGTCCTCCAGTTACTCCATCATGAGCTTCTGCCAAAATCCTAGGCCTTTCATGTTCTAGTACACATCTTCTCAAAATGTTGTCCATGCCCATTTTGTACAAGTGTCCTACAATCAGTTGATAGTCTGCAGCTCTGACTACCAGATTTTTCTCTTCTGCAGTGTTAAACTCTTGTGGCACAATCCTTGTACTCAAGTATTCAATAATATCAACAAAATATTCATTAGCTATTTGGACTAAAAATAACTGTGCATTGGGGAAGTTGTCTTCCAAGTTGGTAGGTTCTTCTCCATTCGTTACCCTTGATAGATGATCAAGTTTTGCATTCAGCTTCACTGGCTTGACTATCACTTCAAAGTCAAATTCTTGAAATAACAGTAGCCATCTACATATCCTCCCCCCCCAGCATTGGCTTGTTGACTAGGTATTTGACGGTTGAATGATTGGTGAACATCTTAAAGTGTTCTCCCCGTAAGTAATTTCTGAACTTCTGCAGTGCATAGACCATAGCTAGGCCTTGACTTTCTGTAGTATTGTAGTTCTACTTTGATTCTGACAGTTTTCTACTTGCAAACGCTATAGGATGGTCCAAATCGCCTGCTCCTAGCTACGCCAGAATTGCTCCAAGTGTTATAGTTGATTTCCACTACTTCGCTATATGATTCATGTACCACAAGGTGGAGAACCTTGCATCCAATGGCTCTAATGGATCAACATTCGGGAAGGCTTCTCCTTCTAGCATTTTCCAGGTGACAAATGCCATCAATACCAGTAGCTAACTAAAATGAAACTCATATCCCTAGTCCTATGCTTTGCGATAGTCCTTCTCCAACTCATTAACGAGGTAACTCGCTCAGTTCATTTGCATGCCTTCTACACACTTCCCTATGAGGTCTACAACAAATCCAGTGACATGTGTTGGACAGTTCTTTCTTACGAGCTTACCAGCAATGAGATGACAAGCTAGGTGCACTACGCCATCCTGGATGGAGGCTACCTTGTAGCCTCGCTTTCCCTTTTCTACATCGTCATAATCTTCCTTTATACATTGTGCCAGGGAGCGATATGAAATCTTCCCTGGGTATAACTAGTGAGGTTTCGGTCCCTGCATACTCAGTCCTGTGATTGTAACATACCCGACCACCCAGAAGCCGAGCTACGCCACTTAAACAGGTTGCAACACACCCAACCACCCACAGACTAGGCATGTTGCAGTCCCA
Organism: Picea engelmannii; assembly: GCA_009831015.1. Classification (NCBI taxonomy): domain Eukaryota; kingdom Viridiplantae; phylum Streptophyta; class Pinopsida; order Pinales; family Pinaceae; genus Picea; species Picea engelmannii. Next base: position 523,773 of record ML784207.1, on the reverse strand, counting down.
AGACTTAGTTCTCTGATCTCTAATTTGAAAAAAAGGACTTCTCAACAATGTTAGAAGCAGGCACACCACATGCATAAGACAAGATCCATGTCACAGCATAAAATATATAAACAACGTGCCATGCACAAAAAATAACCAGCATACAGGCACATTATAATACATATCTCAGAGATAATGAAATACACAGTGGAATACATTAAACAAAAAACACAAAGAGCACTTATCTTTGAAAGTAAACGTTCACCAACTGGCTACAGACCAAGGATGTTCCTCCCAACCATAGACGATGATGTTCATTTACTCTCAACAACAGGTCACCCCTGAGCTAGGGCTATGAATCCACAAGGACAGGTCCTAGGCCAATTCTAAATAAACAGTAGTTGACTAAGTAGCTCTCAGGTTTCCCAACCTCACAACAATCCTAATTTCCATCTCTCTTTCCCCCTTGGCCTGCACAACCCCAAGAAATGAAAACCTTTCTCTGCCATGCAGTCCCTGAGGCTGTTCCATTTCTCTCCAGGGCTCCAGTGCTACTGGTCAAGAAATATACCTACTGGAAATTCCAAGGACTCTCAGTTGTGGACAGTTCCATCCGAACTGCCATCAAGTTCATGCACACAGGCATCCATTCCCTCCGGGAATGATCAGTAAATCATTACAACCATTCAACGATGGCTCTCCTCTTCCTGCCTTTGTTTCCATGCTCATCCCAAGAGCACACGAACTAGAAGTAGTGAGTGAAGAGGAAGAAGAACGAGTGAACCAGTGAGAAGAGGATGAACCAAGGGAAGAATGACCCCAAAACAGCCCCCAATGGATGTTTAAATAATTACATGAAGACAAGAGCCACATGGCCTCCCTCCCAAGAAGCTCATGTAACCCCCTCTTCTCCATAAAATCAATTATGGGTAAATAAAATAATAATAACAAGACTTAGCCCCTCAATCCCCCTCTCTCGTGGAATCATAGACCTCTATCTCTTTTGTCCTTATCAGTCTTGCAGCCAACAGTGTATTTTATTAATGTATAGGAAGTGTTACATTTCCTAGGCACTCTGGCCCCTTTTCAACTTTACCGGCTCACCAACCTAAGTCATATTTACATAATACATTATAGTTTATAAGGGTTAGAACCAAGATGTTACATCCCCCTCCCCTTATTTTGGCACTGTCCTCAGTGCACAACACCATTCCAATGATATTAACATTACAATTCCAGGCCCTCTGGCCTTAATTCACACAAGATATCCAACCCAATATTATATACATAGGCACTCTTTCCTAAAACATGTATGCATAGGCATTTTGACCCAAAACATGTATGATGATCTTTAGAATTTATATTTTTGGTAGCAGTTCCAACCAACAAGCCCTCCTTCCCTCTTAGCCCTACACAACCCAAAGAAATGAACCCCTTTCTCTGCCATGCAGTCCCTCAGGCTGTTCCACTTCTCCTTGCTCACCTTTTCCTGGAGTGCTTTCACCCAGAGCACACGATCGGTTGATGTGTGTCCTCCTACAAATCGACGGTCCCTGACTAGTTCTGCTCTTCGTAGGTTCATCGCTCGAGTACTAACATGTCACATCAGTCCATGCCTTTCAATTTGTAGGGGCACGCATCAGTGGTTTGGAGTAACCTACTTTTCGCCCCTCAATTCTCTTGATGCTGACACGTAACCCCTTGGTGAAACCATGGTTTGGATTGCAGGACTGCCTTGGGAAATTATCTCCCGTGCAACTTGGTTCCCCATAATGCCTTCTGTCCATTGATCTCTCTCTCCCATGGGATCTGACGGTTGTGACCTTAACGTTTTCTTCCTTTGCATCGGACGACCCCTGTTCACTTATCCTTCAATCCAACGATCCTGGATCTCTCCTGACCCTACAGTGGTGATTGCTCCCGAATTCGAAGGAGGAAGGTCACAATCTTTCGAACCCCTTATAACTGATCGCTGACGATCTAACTCTTGCATAGATTCCGCAACGCGATTCCTCCTGATATTTTCAACTTCATGGTCATAATTTGATCTCAAACACGAGACTCTGACCAACATACATGGCCCATACCGGCCCATTGTTTCAACTAGAAGATATGATACCAATCTGTAACATACCCGACCACCCAAAGGCCGGCCTACGCCACTTAAGCAGGGTGCAACACACCCAACCACCTGCAGGCTAGGCATGTTGCATTCCCAAGACTCAGTTCTCTGATCTCTAATTCAAAAACAATGGACTTATCAACAATGTTAGAAGCATGCACACCACATGCATAAGACAAGATCCATTTCACAGCATAAAAGAGATAAACAAAGTGCCATGCACAAAAGATAACCAACAGATAGGCACATTAGAATACATATCTCAGAGATAATTAAATACACAGTGGAATACATTAAACAGAAAAAACAGAGATCAATTATCTTTGAAAGTAAATGTTCAACAACTGGCTGTAGACAAAGGACGTTCCTCCAAACCATAGACGTTGTTGTTCATTTACTCTCAACAATAGGTCACCCCCGAGCCAGGGCTATGAATCCACAAGGATGGGTCCTAGGCTAAGTCTAAATACATAGTAGTTGGCTAAGTATCTCTCAGGTTTCCCAACCTCACAACAATCCTAATTTCCAACACTCTTTCCCCCTCAACCTGCACAACCCCAAGAAATGAACACCTTTCTTTTCCATGCAGTCCTTGAGGCTGTTCCATTTCTCTCCAGGGCTCAAGTGCTACTGGTTAGGAAATATCCATACTGGAAATTCTAAGGACCCTCAGCTGTAGACCTATCCATCCGAACTACCATCAAGTTCATGCACACAGGCATCCATTCCCTCCGGGAATGATCGGTAAATCATTACATCCATTCAACGATGGCTCTCCTCTTCCTGCCATTTGTTTCCATGCTCATCCCAAGAGCACACAAACTAGCAATAGTGAGTGAAGATGATGAAGAACGAGTGAACCGGTGAGAAGAGGATGAACCAAGGGAAGAACAACCCCGAAAAAACCCCCAAAGGATGTTTAAATAATTTCATGAAGACAAGAGCCACATGGCCTCCCTCCCAAGAAGCTCATGTAACCCCCTCTTCTCTATAAAATCAATTATGGGTAAATAAAATAATAATAACAAGACTTAGCCCCTCAAGCCCCCTCTCTTATGGAATAATATCCCCCTATCTCTTTTTTTCTTGTCAGTCTTGTAGCCAGTGGTGTATTTTATTAATGTATAGGAAGTGTTACATTTCCTAGGCACTCTGGCCCATTTTTCAACTTTACCAGCTCACTAACCTAAGTTATATTTACATAATACATTATAGTATATAAGGGTTAGAACCAGGATGTTACAATGATCAAGTGGATCAGCGTCGGATCCACAGTGATGCACCTGTCAAGCCACAAATAGCCTCTATGATAACATGACAGGAAGATTTTAACGCAAGCATTAACCTCCTGGAATCAACCAAAGTGAGGGATCTTCATCGCGTTCAGGATTGTCGATTGCGTGAGCTCCTTTATCCATGGCTGGGATACTATGCATTACTTCTTCCAAGTCATATTCATCAAATACTGACGTGGTGCGAGCATCACGTAGTTCTTCCAGTATCCAAGGTTGAAGTCGTTGTTCTTTAGAGCTGGAATATGTCCTAACTGGGGTCCAACTACACATATCCCCTTAGGGAGGTACGCAGTGATTAACATATATTAGAAATCCTATGGGATGTTGTTGTGGTTAACCTCACCAGCCAAAGGTGGGATGTAGTTTGACAAGACCAACGGGATATGCTTCGCATTAGCTAGATCGTCACGGTGTTTTCTTCGCTTCTCAGTCATGGTTCGGCTAGACCGACATGCAGTCGAGGGGGATGATTGCAATCCTCCAGTCGACGATGCCTATATTCCTATAGACATAACTCTCTCAGCCATGAGGTCTACAAGTATCTTCTCCACAGACTTCTCTACTATGCTACGTTCTCTCGACATGCACACTCGTAATCAATTAACTCGGGTAGGGAATAGACAAACGAGGTAATCCGATGGATGGCGAGGTCTAGAAAGAACGACACGATACAATTGATTCTTTGTTAGCTCGGATATCACGGTTTGCAAAATGTGGTCCTAGTGGAGTGTCCGACGGGTTAAATAAGCAACTTCGTAACAGATTACTCCAATGGGTAGGAATGCATCCATCCGTTATGGGACGGTTTCAATGGTCCAACGATGGTCTTTATGGAAATAACCATGTTTCTAGTCATTCTGGAGCATCATTCTAACAGTCGGGTGCCTCCAACGGTCATATAGCTTCGTCGTTGATCCGGATTTTATGAGTAGAATGAAATGACTACAGATTATTACCAGATGCTTAACACAGAATAACAGAGATAGAGTAAAACTGGGTTTCTATTCAATAAGGAAATGAGCTGAAACTCTAAAATGCAATGGAAAACAAGCTTGTTGGAATGGTGGTAGCTTATTCCTGAGAAGAGATGTGACGGTTGCACTCCTTCACAAGATGATGGTTACAATGAGAATCTCAATACCTTTTTACAATAAACAGGAGTTTCAAAAACCATAAACATCCAAAAACCTAAACCTAGCAGATGACGTGCCAAAAGTCATGTGGGCCCTGTTTGGGTAAGTTAGTACATCAACTTCACGGGGTCGTAACTTTTGCATACGATCTCTGTTTTAGGCATATGATAGCACATTGGAAAGATCTATCCGAGGAATACCACATTTACTGCAAGATACCCCAAAAAACATTGTTTAGGGCCTCAAAACGACTAAAGAAGTTCAGGACCTGAAAAACTGCTAAAAATAGTAAATTATCAAAATTGCGAGAAAGTTGTTTTGAGCCAGCTGGAAAAGCTGGCTGGCCATCGATATCCACCTAGATCAATCCTCCATCCTTAGGAGGAAATGGTCTCCATTGCATTGAGTTCCCCCATCAGATGAGGAAATTTCTGCTGAATTTGGCCTCGGGTGAGCCACTTGCCTTGGTGCAGGAGTTGCCCTGCTTTGACGACTCGATAAAGCTGGATCCTTTGTTGTCAAGTGTCCTTGATCTACGTGTCCACAATCTGATCACTGGATGCCTATTGTATGTAGTCGAGGTTGAGCTCTGTTGGTGTCAGCTGTTCTTCTACGTCTGAGGTGTCCAATAATGGTGGGAAATAAGGCCGAAGGAGGTTCACATTGAACACTGGGTGCAGGCCAAGGAAAGGAGGAATGTTGAGCGCAAAAACATTATCCCCCACAGCCTTGGTGATGGTGTACAACCCATAACAGAGTGGGTGAATCTTTTGATGGGGTCCTGTAAGGCATTCTTTCTGCAAGTGCAACCAAACTTTTTCGCCCACCTGAAACTTATGTGGAACCCGATGTTGATCATGGCATTGCTTGTACTTGTCATTGGACTTCTGTAGGATATTCTGAACCTGTTGGCAGATGTGTTGGATCCTCTCAATGAACCGGGTGGCTTTTTCAGCCTCAGTTGGAGCAGGAGAGGAGTCGGTCGAGGTGACCACAAGGGGAAGTGCAACATCTATGGGACCCAATGGTTGGAATCCCAACCCCACCTGAAAGGGGCTATGGCCAGTTGAGCTATGCAGGGCTCGGTTGTAGCTATGCTAGACATAGGGAAGACTCTCATCCCATGTGTGAGGGTGCTTGGAATTATACATGTGCAGGATATGCACGATCATTCGATTTATGACCTCATTTTGGCCATTTGTCTGGGGGTGGAACACCATGGATTTGGTGAGCTTGGTGTCCAACAATGACCAGAGGCTTGACTAGAATGTGATAAGAAATTGACTGTCCCGATCTGAGACAATGGTTTGTGGGATTCCAAAATGTACCCAAACCCATTCAAAGAAGAGTTTGGCAATGGCTTATGTTGTGATGCTCTTCTTGCAAGCAACCAGAATCGCCATCTTAGAAAAGAAATCAACAACCACAAAAACACAGTCATTTCCCTGCTTGGTGGACGGGAGGCCCGACATGTAGTCCATTGAGATGGATTCCCATGGCCTGTCAAGAGTAGGAAGAGGGGTGTACAAGCCCTGTTCCTTAGTGGTTGGTTTGGCAATAGCACAGGCAGTGAAAGGCCCATGCAATATGGGAGAATCCCAACACAAACCTGTGGTAGAAATTGGCAAGGCCCAAGAAGCTCTGAAGCTCAGGGAGCGTGGTTGGGGCTGGCCATGCAAGGATGACTTGGATCTTGGCTGGATCCACATGTACACCATGTTGATCAATGATGTAGCCTAGGTAATGGACCTTGTCCATGCCGAAATATCATTTTTCCAAGTTGGCGTATAGCTTGTGCTGTCGCAGGGTGTGTAGAACCTACTGAATATGCTGCAAGTGTTCGACTCAAGTCTTGCTGTAAATGAGAATGTCATCTAGATACACCACTACAAAAGTATTGGTGAATGGTCGCAGGATATCATCCATCATCCTCATGAAAGTGGCTGGAGCATTTGTTAGACCAAAGGGCATGACCAACCATTCAAAAAGGCCTTCCTTTGACTTGAAGGCGGTCTTCCATACATCAGTCTATTCTATCGGGGCTTGGTGGTAGATAGACTTCAAATCAATATAACTGAAGTATTTGGCCCTCATGAGTTGATCAAGGAGGTTGTCGATTCGGGGAATCGGGTACCGGTTTCTGACTGTGATTTTATTCAGAGCCTGATAATCAATGCAAAGTCACCAAGTTCCATCTTTCTTCTGTACCAGCATGATTGGGCTCTCACAAGGTGATGAGTTGGGATGGATGTGCCCCTTGTGGAGAAATTCTTGGATCTGTCTCTTGATCTCCTCATTCTCTAACAAAGAGTGGCGATAGACTGGCCCATTGGGCAGCGGTGCACCGGGGGTCAGATCGATGGAGTGCTTGACCTGGCACTGCAGAGGTACCCTGGTAGGTGAGGAGAAGATATATGAGTATTATTCCATGACCTTATCTACTTGCTTCTGCTGTGTGGAGAGGTCGGTCGCAGAGACCTTGGATGTGGCTGTGATTTTTCTCTCATTCTGAGAGCGAATCACGAAGAAGACAAACTTCCCCATCTGAGAGATGACCTTCCTGCATTGCTTAGCAAAGATCAAGGAAATAGCACTAGGTGGGACAACCTTGAGTATCCTTTACAATTTCCTGTTCAAATTAATAATAACACTATGAGGCCTAGACTCATATACAGCATGACGTTTCCATAACTAAGGTTGGCCCAAAAGAACATCACAAACTTCGAGAGGAGCAACATCACACAATGCCTCATCTTTGAAGGGCTTGATGTCGTATGACAGTCGACACTGTTGGTTGACGCGGAGATCGGTTCCTTGGCGGAGCCATCTAATGGTGTAAGGTTGTGGGTGCGATGTTGTTGGCAGGGCTAGTTGCTTGATGACCTTTGCTAAGATGAGGTTCTTCTGGCTACCACTATCAATGATGAAGTGCAGCGGGGTGCCTTTTACCCACATCTGTGAATGGAAGAGGTGCTTTCCTTCTTCTGGCTCGTCTGGTTCACCATGCTGGAGCTTGGTGGTAGCAACGGTGGAACTGGGTTCCACGTCAATGATCCGTCTTCCCCTTTTTGGTTCTGACTCAGAGTTAGAACCTGCACCTGATTTAGAGGCTTTCACTTTGGCCACCAGTGTTTTCTTTGAGCGGCAGTCAGCAGTGTTATGCCAAGGTCTCTTATCGAAGTCGCACCACTTTTCGGTATCTTTCTTTGTCTTTTCGGTGTCCTTATATACTTGCGGCTTGGACTGGTTTTCCTAATACTATCCATCTTTTCTCTATCCTTTGTTCTGTGGGTTGGGGTCGCCTTTTCTTGGCTTTTGTTGTGAAGGGTTCCCTGGCCCAAATTGTCGCGTCTTTTGTTTGAGCTTCTTCTCGATTTTGATGGCATATCGGTAGGCCGCGCCCAAGGATGAGATGTTCGGAAATTCCATTTCGGTCTAGATGTATCTATGCAGAGCACCACAATACTTGAGCACTAGATGTCGCTTTGAATCTTTGATACCCATCTTGGTGCGCAAGGTATGGAAGATATTTGTGAAATCTGGCACTACTTGGTCTCTTTCTTGCCACAGTGTGGTCCATTTGGTATACAAGTCGTCATAACTTCCGACAGGGTAGTATTGTTGCTTAATAGCATCCCTGAAGGGTTCCTCTATTTCCTTTTGCTAACAGAAAGTTTCCCACCAATCTTTGACATGGGGAATGACTTTGAGGAGTGCAAAAGTAATCTTTTCTCTATTCGAAAAGTTATGGACAGAAAAATACCCTTCTAGTATATTCAACCACTTGTATATAGAATATTCATCTATCTGACCTTCAAATATAGGAATATCGAAGTTTATTTGTACCTTGAAGGGGGCAGTGCCTCCGCTCGAAGAAGATGCGTCACCTGTTGGTATTCGCCGAAGGATTTGTGAGAAATTATCCATCATCTCATTCCTCTATTGCATGAGGGCTTCCTCAATCAACAGTTTGAAAGGATATCCTGTCCCTTCATCTTTCTTTTTTCCTTCTATGAGAGGTCGCTTGGGTGTGCGAGAGATTTTGTCCTTAAGAGAAACAAGCTCGAGACCTAACTCTTTGTACTCCGACCTCTTTGGGGACATGCATTAAGACGACAAGGAGCAGGCCGCTCTAATACCACTGATCCAAAGTTTATGAGCAGAACGAAATGACTACAGATTATTACCAGATGCTTAGCACATAATAACACAGATACAATAAAACTGATTTTCTATTCAATAAGGAAATAAGCTGAAACTGTAAAATGCAGCGGAAAACAAGCTTGCTGGAATGATGGCGGCTTATCTCTGAGAAGAGATGTGACGGCTGTGCTCCTTTGCAAGAAGATGATTACAATGAGTCTCTCAAGACCCTTTTACAATAAACAGGAGTTTCAAAAACCCTAAACATCCAAAAACCTAACCCTAGGAGATGAAGCGCCAAAAGTCATGTGGGCCCCGTTTGGGTAAGTTAGTACATTAACTTCCCGGGGTCGTAACTTTTGCATACGATTTCCGTTTCAGGAATATGATAGGCCATTGGAAAGATCTATCCGAGGACTAGATCAGTTTCCATAACATACCCCAAAAAACATCGTTTAGGGCCTCAAAATGGCTTTAGAAGTTCAGGACCCGAAAAACTGCTAAAAATAGTAAATTATCAAAATTGCGAGAAAGTTGTTTTGAGCCAACTGAAAAAGGTGGGTGCCCACCAATATCCACCTGGATGAATTCTCCATCCTTAGGAAGCAATGGTCTCCATTGTGTTGAGTTCCCCCATCAGATGAGGAAATTTCTGCTGAATTTGGCCCCGGGTGAGCCACTTGCCTTGGTGCAGTAGTTGCCCTGCTTTGACGACTCGATAAAGATGGATCCTTTGTTGTCAAGTGCCCTTGATCTGCGTGTCTACAATCTAATCACTGGATGCCTGTTTTATGAAGTCGGGGTTGAGCTCTATTGGTGTTAGTTGTTCTGCTATGTCTAAGGTGTCCAATAATGGTGGGAAATAAGGTCGAAGGAGGTCCACGTTGAACATTGGGTGCAAGCCAAGGAAAGGAGGAATGTTGAGCGCAAAAGCATTATCCCCCACAGCCTTGGTGATGGTGTACATCCCATAATAGAGTGGGTGAAGCTTCCGATGGGTTCCTGTAAGGCGTTCTTTCTACAAGTGAAACCAAACTTTGTCGCCCACCTGAAACTTATGTGGAACCCGATGTTGATCATGGTGTTGCTTGTACTTGTCATTGGACTTCTGTAGGATATCCTGAACCTGTTGGTAGATGTGCTGGATCCTCTCAATGAACTGGGTGGCTTTGTCAACCTCAGTTGGAGTAGGAGAGGAGTTGGTCGAGGTGACCGCAAGGGGAAGTGCAACATCTATGGGACCCAATGGTTGGAATCCCAACCCCACCTGAAAGGAGCTGTGGCTGGTTGAGCTATGCAGGGCTCGGTTGTAGCTATGCTAGACATAGGGAAGACTCTCATCCCATGTGTGAGGGTGCTTGGAATTATACATGTGCAGGATATGCACGATCATTCGATTTACGACCTTGGTTTGGCCATCTGTCTAGGGGTGGAACGCCATGGATTTGGTGAGCTTGGTGTCCAGCAGTGACCAGAGGCTCGACCAGAATGTGCTGAGAAATTGACTGTCCCGATCTAAGACAATGGTTTGTGGGATTCCAAAATGTACCCAGACCCGTTCAAAGAAGAGCTTGGTTGTGGCTTCTACTGTGATGCTCTTCTTGCAAGCAACCATAATTGTCATCTTAGAAAAGCGATCAACAACCACAAAAACACAGTCATTTCCCTGCTTGGTGGATAGGAGGCCCAACATGTAGTCCATTGAGATGGATTCCCATGGCCTGTCTAGAGTAGGAAGAGGGGTGTACAAGCCCTGTTTCTTAGTGGTTGGTTTGGCAATAGCGTAGGTAGTGCAAGACCTAATATACTTGCTGACCTCCTGTCGAAGTTTCGGCCAGTAGAAATGTTTTTGCATCATTGCCACTGTCTTTTCAACGCTGAAGTGTCCTGCCACATGGCTGTAGTGGGATTCCTAGATCATCTTCGCTCGCTCACTTGATGGAACAGATATATGTCCCAGTCGGCACAACAACCCATCCTGAAGATGGAAATTATCGACAATTGCCTTTGCACCCAACATTTGGTAGGTGGTGGCGAAGTCCGGGTCTGTCTCATAGAGTTGGGGCCATCCAAAGGTCTCATGGCCACAAAAGTCTAGTACTGTGGTGAGTGCCGTGACTAGTGGTCTGTTGAGGCAATCAATGACGCGGTTGGTGCTTCCTATTTTATACTTTATGTTGAGGTGGAATTGTTGCAAGTATGTGGAGCACTTTTTATGGTGGTCATTCGGAAATTTTCCTTGTGTCTGCATGAACTGTAGTGACTTATGATCAGTGTCTATGACTGTCTCCCTCCTAAGAATGTAATGTCTCCACTGGCGGTGGGCTTGCAAAATGGAATACATTTATTTGTCATAAGTAGGGTACTTACGGACAACACCTGATAGTGTGACACTATGATAGGCCACGTGGTGGTCATGCTATGTGAGAACAACACCCACAACATAGTCTGAAGCATCAGTCTCAATCTCAAAGGGCTACTGCAGGTCTGGTATTGAAAGTACTGGGGCTGAGCACAAGCGCTGCTTCAAATCATCGAACGCTTGTTGTTGGGGCCAGCCCCACGCAAATTTTGCCTTACCACCACCCCTGGTTATTTGGATAAGGGCCCATGCAATATGGGATAATCCCAACACAAACCTGCAGTAGAAATTGGCAAGGCCCAAGAAGCTCCGAAGCTCAGTGAGTGTGGTTGGGGCTGGCCAGTCACGGATGACTTGGATCTTGGCTGGATCCACATGTATGCCATGTTGATCAATGATGTAGCCTAGGTAATGAACCCTGTCCATGCCGAAGGAGCATTTTTCCAAGTTGGCGTATAGATTTTGTTGCCGCAGGGTGTGCAAAACCTGTTGAATATGTTGCAAGTGTTCTGCCCAAGTCTTGTTGTATATGAGAATGTCATCTAGATACTCCACTAAAAACGTATTGGTGAATGGTCACAGAATATCGTCAATCATCCTCATGAAAGTGGTTGGAGCATTTGTCAGACCAAAGGACATGACCAACCATTCAAAAAGGCCTTCCTTTGACTTGAAGGCGGTCTTCCATACATTAGTTTGTTTTATCGGGACCTGGTGGTAGATAGACTTCAGATCAATCTTACTGAAGTATTTGGCCCCCATGAGTTGATCAAGGAGGTCGTCGATTCAGAGAATTGGGTACCGATTTCTAACTGTGATTTTATTCAGAGCCCGATAATCAATGCAATGTTGCCAAGTTCCATCTTTCTTATGTACCAGCATGATTGAGCTCCCGCAAGGTGATGAGATGGGATGGATGTGCCCCTTGTGGAGTAATTCTTGAATATGTCGCTTGATCTCCTCATTCTCTAACAGAGAGCAGCGATAAACTGGCCCATTGGGCAGCGGTGCACTGGGGGTTAGATCGATGGGGTGCTTGACCTGGCAGTGCATAGGTACCCCGGTAGGTGAGGAGAAGATATTTGAGTATTCTTCCATGACCTTGTCTACTTGCTTCTGCTGTGTGGAGAGGTCGGCTGCAGAGACCCTGGATGTGGCTGTGATTTTTCTCTCATTCTGAGAGCGAATCACGAAGAAGACAAACTTCCCCGTCTGAGATATGACCTTCCTACATTGCTTAGCACAGATCAAGGAAATAGCACTAGGTGGGACAGCCTCGGGTATCCTGTACAATTTTCTATTCAAAGTAATAATAACACTACGAGGCCTAGACTCATATACAACATGACGTTTCCATAAATAAGGTTGGCCCAAAAGAACATCACAAACTTCGAGAGGAGAAACATCACACAATACCTTGTCTTTGAAGGGTTTGATGTCGTACGACAGTTGACACTGTTGGATGACGCGGAGATCGCTTCCTTGGCGGAGCCATCCAATGGTGTAGGGTTGTGGGTGTGGTGTTGTCAGTAGGGACAACTGCTTAATGACCTCTATCAAGATGAGGTTCTTTTGGCTACCACTATCAATGATGAAGTGCAGCGGGGTGCCTTTTACCCACATCTGTGAATGGAAGAGGCGCTCTCCTTCTTTTGGCTCGTCTGGTTCACCATGCTGGAGCTTGGTGGTAGCAACGGTGGCACTGGGTTCCGTGTCAATGATCCATCTTTCCCTTTATGGTTCTGACTCAGAGTCAGAACCCACATCTGATTAAGAGGCTTTAACTTCCGCCACCAGCGTCTTCTTTGAGCGGCAGTCAGCAGTGTTATGCCAAGGTTTCTTATGGAAGTCACACCACTTCCTGATATCTTTCTTTATCTTTCTGGTGTCCTTCTTTTCTTGCGGATTGGACTGGTTTTCCTGATACTTTCCATATTTGCTCTGTCCTTTGTTCTGTGGGTTGGGGCTGCCATTTCCTAGCTTTTGTTGTGAGGGGTTCCCTAGCCTAAATTGTCGCATCTTTTGTTTGAGCTTCTGCTCGATTTTGACGGCATATCGGTAGGTCGTGCCCAAGGATTAGATATCTAGAAATTCCATTTCGGTTTGGATGTATCTATGCAGAGCACCGCGATACTTGCGCACTAGATGTCACTCCGAATCTTTGATACCCATCTTGGTGCGCAAGGTATGGAAGATATTTGTGAAATCTGGCACTACTTGGTCTCTTTCTTGCCATAGTGTGGTCCATTTGGTATACAAGTCGTCATAACTTCTGACAGGGTAGTATTGTTCCTTAATAACATCCCTAAAGGATTCCCAAGTGACCATGATTGTAAATAATGAGGGTTCCTCTTTTTCCTTTTGCTCACAGAAAGTTTCCCACCAATCTTTGACATGGGGAACGGCTTTGAGGAGCGCAAAAGTAATATTTTCTCTGTTCGAAAAGTTATGGACAAAAAAATACCCTTCTAGTAGATTCAACCACTTGTCTACAACATCTGCATCTATCTGACCTTCAAATATAGGAATATCGAAGTTTATTTGTACCTTGAAGGGGGCGGTGCCTCCGCTTGAAGAAGATGCATCACCTATTGGTAGTCGCCGAAGGATTTGCGCGCAATTATCCATCATCTTGTTCCTTCGTTGCATGAGGGATTCCTCAATCAATAGTTTGAAAGGATCTCTTGTCCCATCATCTTTCTTTTCTCCTTCCATGAGAGGTCGCTTGGGTGTGCGAGAGATTTTGTCCTCAACAGAAACAAGCTCGAGACCTAACTCTTTGTACTCCAACCTCTTTGGGGACATGCATTAAGACGACAAGGAGCATGCTGCTCTGATACCACTGATCCGGATTTTATGAGAAGAATGAAATGACAATAGATTATTACCAGATTCTTAACATAGAATAATAAAGATGCAATAAAACTGGTTTTCTATTCAATAAGGAAATAAGTTGAAACTGTAAAATGCAGCGAAAAACAAACTTGTTGGAATGGGGGCATCTTATCTCTGAGAAAAGATGTGACAGATGAGCTCCTTCGCAATAAGATGATTACAATAAGGCTCTCAAGAAACTTTTACAATAAATAGGAGTCTCAAAAACCCTAAACATCCAAAAACCTAACCCTAGGAGATGAAGTGCCAAAAGTCATGTGGGCCCCGTTTGGGTAAGTTAGTACATCAACTTCCTAGGGTCGTAAATTTTGAATACGATCTCCATTTTAGGAATATGATATCCCATTGGAAATATCTATTCGAAGACTACAACAGTTGTCACAACATACCCCAAAAAACATCATTTAGGGACTCAAAACGGCTCCAGAAGTTCAGGACTCGAAAAACTGCTAAAAATAGTAAATTATCAAAATTGTGAGAAAGTTAGTTTGAGCCAACTGGAAAAGGTGGGTGGCCACCGATATCCACCTGGATCGGTCATGGAAAAGTCCCATTTTGCGTTGTTCTATTATTTCGGCGAAGTTCAATTTCTGCAGATCTGTCTCCTGCAAAGTCTTCTCTGGAACTTCCCGTAGTTTTTCTAACTTAGCTTTCTTCTTACTGAGTTTCCTTGTCTTCTTTCCTATGATCTGAGTCTTTGGGTTCCTCTTTCCATTCTTATTCTTATCTTTTCTTAGCATGGTAACTTTGCATTGCCGATAGTATTTCAAAGGGTTCAAAGGTAATACCTCTTTCCTTACTAGGTTCTCGGTGGACATACGTTCTTCTTGCATGGATAGGTTCTTCAACCCTTCTTGTGCTCTTTCAAAGTTGAAAACTACTTCTCTTTCATTCTACTACTTAAACTCAACTTCTCATTATTCTAATAGTCGATCTATTCTTCGAGATATGAAATCCTTTAGTTCTTGATTTTTCTTTTTTGTGGCTTCCTCCTCTACTTTCCTTCTGATATGATCCTTCTCAATCCAAGTCTTTCCTAATAAGCGTGAAAAAGGGGCGACGTTCTCAACAAACCTAACAACAAACCTAATAACTTCAAATTCTTCTTCTGTCCTAGTTCCATGAGCAATCATAGGTATATTAGTAACTCTTCCACACAGGGTTATCATCTTTCCTTTAAACAAGCCTATCCTTCTCAATGAAGGTATCATAGCAGGCTTTCCCAAAATTTCCCAAGTGTTTTCTGGCATAATATTCACATGTGTTTCTTCATCTAATACACAGTCTATGTCGAAGTCTTCTATTCTTGTAACTATGCACTATTTTTCTTTCAGGATCTAGTGTAAACTGATGTCTCTATGATCATCCATTTCTTCTTTTAACTATATTAACATAGCCTCTGACTCTTTTTTTGTATGGCTCTTTAACATATGCTTAGTTTCTTGACCTTCTTTATAGTTTTCTTGTCTCTTTTTCATCTTTTGAACTTTAGCAATCATCCTAGGGAAATACTCAACCTCATGACCGATAGATTTACAACAAAGACAAAGAGGGCCTATATCAAGGCATTATTTAGAAAGACGTCCTAGTCTCCTACAATTATAACACAGTATCAATCATCTCTTTCTTTTAAACGGTCCCCAACCTTTCCTGTACTGTGCACTGGGATCATAGTGATGGACCTGCATTCTGCAAAAACTCTTTCTAGGTTCCTGCATCCACTTAGTAGTCCAAAAATTATTTCTATGCATAGGAATAACATATCTTTCTCTATTTCTATCAAATTTATTCAGATCAATTCTTTCTTCTAACTGTGCCATAGTATTCAGGTTAGAACAAAATCTGTCAAACATACCTAGATTCATATTTTCGAAGAAAAAATTTCCACTTGCCTTACCTTTACAAGAGCATAAAGATTTAATATCTTACCTCTTTTCTTCAGATCTCGTTTCTTTCTTAGCACAAAGATTTGGAAGTCAAGTAGAATACTGTGCACTACAACAACAGATCTATGCAAAAAGAATTCTCTTTTCTTCGGTTCCCAACAATCACAGTTTCAGTCCCGGAAATAGAACCATTTGTTGGCACAGGGGCAGACCCAGGGTTCAACGCTTCAACATCGCACCAACAAAACTCTAACTACCAACCCTTTCGGTAACACCTACGAAGCAGATGAAGTCTCACCCGAGGTAGAGGCAGGGGGATTGTAGGACTCAGGTGTCTACAACCAAACTAGGACACAGATCTATGATTACAGTACTTAGCAGGGAACTTAGCCAACAACATGCATTAGGTTATGATTCCCATGTACATTGCAGATTAACCCTTATTATAGAACAACGCAATAATAATCAAGATCTAACACTTCCAGTTACTTATTACATAGCATTAAATCAGATCTATCATTCATTTACCATCAATATAGCACTAAGCATCCATACATCCATCCAACATATGCAAAGATCAATACACTAATGGATAAACAACATCAACAACATCGCACAAAGCACATCAACACATGATGTACATGGTTCACCCTAGTGTGGGGATACATCCACCAACTTCTTCTTATTATTATTTATTAGTTTGTAATCTCTTACATGCGTCTGCTCCTATGCACAGAGCTATAGAGCCAAGCCTCGCACTGGACGGGTGATCTGCGCACAATGCTCTAGATCCACCTTCCTAAAAATCAGGTCAAGACACAGATCCAACTCCTTGATAGCACAAAGCCTTACACAGTTTGTCTGCACAAAGTACTTACAACTTCTTGCACTAAGTCGATCACAAGTAACTAGTAACTACTTCTTACATCACTTCGATACTTATTTATACATTACAAAAAGTCCTAATCATGGGTAAACCCATGGGGCGACATCTCTTAACCCGTTACATGAACCCTAAAACCCTTTGTTGGGTACAAAATCCCGCAAAATGAGTGAGATCCCGCATCTCTGCTCCAACTGGGCGCTCCATCTTCGACCAGTCTGTCAAAGTCCCAAAAGTTGTCAAACATGACCAATGTTTCCTCAAAACTTGGTTGAGGGCCAACAATAAGACCCTAGAATCTTAGCCCAAACAGAGGATCCCCACCCATGCAGAAAGTTTCATACATCCCTCTCTGTGAGATCTTCAACCAAACAGGTCATCACCCCAAAAAAACCCAACATTCAACAAAAAGGCTAAACATTGCAAAAACAAAAGTTAATTAAGAGCAACAGTAAAGGTTAAATAACATGACTGGACCCATTTTCCCATCCTCCATCTGAAAATATGTTAATCTGCCTTACAGAAGCAGTAATGCTTATTTAAATAGCTCATCTACCTCTCGGTTAAACTCTCTCCATATATGAGTGAAATCTAAAGCTGTAATGTCCAAAAAGATTGCCTTAATCCGCTGTTCCCAATAAGACAAATCCATGACCTGTAGCACCCATCCAGGATGTTAAACAATTAATCTTTCATTTTATACATATACAATAACAACTTCGTTTTAGCATAATTTCATTGATTTTCATTTACACAATTCTTCTACATTTGCTTAATGATAAATCTAGATAACATGATGAAATAAGTAATATGTTAACTCTATCATTTAGAACTTAAAGCAAAAGTATATACACAATATCAATAACCAAATACCACCGAAAAATACCTCCTCCTTATCTTGTCGAAGCTCATTGGTTGTAATGTAATCCTGGGTGCTTCCAAGCATTCTTTTCCCACTTTCCCAGAGTGAAACAACAGAATCCTCCCTGCCAATTAGGAGCCTAGCTGACTTCGTAGCTCCAAGAAACCTTTCGGTTTCTTGGCCCTCCATGCCCGTGACTCCAAGAACAGCAAAGCACCAATATGCTCAAAGAAAACTATCACAAGAATTATATCTTCCAAGAATTTCACAACCTCTCATCATGCTCAAACATATCCATCCCCCCTTCCTCACCACTTCTCCTCCCAATTTATCAAGTTTCCATACACCCTTCCCCAAGTCTCCTCAACCACCCTCATTATTATCCATCAACCTCCCTTATCTAGTTTTTTTGGGAAAAAAATTAAAATAAAACTAAAATATAAATGACTTGATTTAAACAACAATACATAAAATGAAAAGTCTGTCTTCTCATGCTAGCTAATAAATGTAATTTGACAATTTTCACAAAAGGTACATAACACCCCATCATGTTCATTTAATTCATCATACCCACCATCTATCAAATTCAATAAGGTATTAAATGCTTCTAGATATTTTGTATGCAATATAATTTACATATTTAATAAACATTCAATTAAATAGTTAATAATTTACTTCAATAATTAATTGTACTAGTGTACATGGGTAGGGTATGTGTGCGTAGCTAGCAGACACATATCTCATGTATGTACTAACGATAAACAATCATTGCCTCTAGTGCATAGCTCCTATATAATCACCAAGACATGTAGGACAACATATCAAGTAATTCATCATTTAATAATCTTAACGAACAAAATTACACCAATTCATGAATAACTCATTATCACACTTAAAATATCAATAGGAAATCAAAGAGGATTTTAAACATGGTAGGAACCAAGTGAGTAAACAATAGTGGCATCTCTAATCCC
>ML784207.1:425778-500276 GCA_009831015.1 Picea engelmannii | reverse complement strand
ATATTACAATGCAATTAGCTAGACTGACCATAATTCACTTTGATTTGAAATATATATATATATAATATATATATATATATATATATATATATATATATATATATAACTTTACCATAAAATGTTATATATATTTATTACAATGCAATTGATATATTTATATATTAGATGTATATTATATCACATATAAAATTAAATATAAAGTATATATATTATATGTATAATTAATTATTATATATACGAATAAATATACCCATTATATATAGTTTAAGACTTGAAATTTTAGTATTTTTTATTTACAGTTAAGAAAAAATTACATAAATAAAATATAATAATAATTTTTTTTATTTTTTTAAATGAATTCTATTTTGGTAATTTTGTTTATTTCCTTGCAAAAATTCACACAAATAAATTATGAAATATGATTTTAGTACACCATTCATGTTAAAATTGAAACAAATTATATTTGTATACATTTGTTTTATTTTTATTTTTGTTTTGTTTTGTTTTGTTTTGTTTAGAGCCGCAAGAAATATGACTAGCTAATACGGTAATGGTTTTTGAGAAAGAAAAAAAAGAAAACATAAATCTGTTCTGAGTACATGAGTAAATGTAAGCTTATCTGAATATTCATTGGACTACATGCATTGGATTCATTCACATTTTTATTCGATAAAAGGAAAACTCTGATATTTTCTGCCATGTTAATCTTTAACATCTTCTTGACTATGCTGACTATGCTGATTTGTTTAATTTAGGAAAGGACATGATTACATATAATATGATTTTTTTTTTTGGTTTTTGTTGTTTTGGTAAGCCATTGTTATCTACGATCCACACATTCACTACCACCATCACACGTCTCCTATTCTTCCCCTTTTACTTTCCCTCAACCCCAAGTCTATTATGATATAGTAGTGGCGGTTCACAGTGAAAAAGAGAAGCCGAAGGATGGATTAAGCTCAAGTGAATGGTATTATCCACATGCTCCCTATGGTTGGAGATGAGACTACCCAATCGTTATAGTGTAGTGTAGGTTGCGCTCATCTCTTTCATCTTCTCCCTCCAATTGTTGTTTTTCTTTTTTTCATTAAGGTTCAATACTCAAGGCAGCTTCCTCCCAAGAATTAAGCTCAGTTGAGGTTAATCCTCTGCTATTGGGTCGTTTGTTATGTAAACGGGCAGGCCAATATAAAGAATAGGTCTTCCTGCACCCTAAAGCTTAAACTAAGGCCGACCAACCAATGATCGAGCTCGAGAGGTAGGTGGAAACCACCCTTCTTCTTCCTTACGCGTATTGGGCCTTGTTTGAAGTGTAATGGGTATGCGGGCAAGTAGTTGAACCCTCGCGTCATCGTTTTTTGAACAATTGTTGGGTTGAAAAAAACAAGATCATCACTGTTAATAATACCAACAACGATGAAAGCCGTCCACAAAGAAAAAGGGTTTCAAGCACAACAACAATTGCAGATGGTCACTCAAACCCCTGCCGACGATAGGTTGAATTCTATTGAGTGATTTTTAAGACAAGAACCATTCATTCCTACGATTCTATTGTTTTCTACTCACAATAGATAACTATCTTATGATTTATTTATTTTCTTCTTAAGATTTCTATTTCTATTAATATTGTTAATATTGTCATCCTCCTTGAGTTTGGATATCGTTGGAATTTTCCAAAGCGTTGATTTGATAAGAGTCACAAATTACCGTCCATTTTCGGCTTTATAGTCACAACAAAGAGTTTATCCCTTCTTCAACCCCGTGATCATCATTTTGAGGTTGTTGCTTATGAATTTCGCTCTAATGTTAGTGGTTTATCTTTTCATGTTTGTGTTTTTGGAGGGTGTACTTATTGTGTATAAAACGGTGAAGTGAGGAGAGGAAAGTAAAATATGGGTGTGGGAGGTGGTTTCTCGGATTTGTTGAAACCCATTGAAGTGTTTGAGGATTTGGATGATCTAAAAGGGAAGAGGGTGGCCATAGTATTCTATGTTTAGATTATTCAACAAGAAACTGCTCTCAAAGGAAACGCCATGAAAACCCACCAACACATCACTTTATTTCGAGCAATTGATTTATTCTCAAAGCTTGTAGTATTTCCAATGTTTGTTGTGGATGAGGATCCTTCATATTTAAATTCACCAACACTCACGATCCTCTTTAATAGAATCACGGGTTGATTTCTCGTCCCTCTCAAAAGCTGTGGAACGAAATCTGGTCTTCAATAGAAGTATGGAAGAATGTATTGAGGTATTAGAAGAATGTATTGAGATATTAGAACTTATGGGAATGTTGGTTTTAAGAGAAAAACTAATTTTGGATGGAGAGGCTCCAACGGCCTGTGTGTAGACCTTCAAATAATCACCTTACAGACCAACACTTGAACAATATTAGCACAATAGGATTATACTTTTTATTTATTTATTTATTTTGGTATTATTTCTCTTTTCATTCCTTATAATAAATGTCAAGTAGAAAAGCAGGGAAATATAGATAGACTTTTGGCCTAAGAGGTAACACAAAGATTATCATGTTAAAGGAGTTAAATTTAAAATTACGGGCATTGGAATTTGTGGTAAATATTTCCATTCTCTAAACTTTTGGATATGTCTTAAGTCTTCTCGAAATAATAACTCAATCATATTTAATGATTATTTTTATAATTATTTCTATCTTTAGTTTGGGAAGGCCCATAGGCTATAAGAGTTAGAACCATAGCTCTGATACCAAATGTAGCACCCATCCATGATGTTAAACAATTAATCTTTCATTTTATACATACACAATAACAACTTCGTTTTAGCATAATTTCATTGATTTTCATTTACACAATTCTTCTACATTTGCTCAATGATAAATCTAGATAACATGATGAAATAAGTAATATGTTAACTCTATGATTTAGAACTTAAAGAAAAAATATATACAAAATATCAATAACCAAATACCACTAAAAAAAACCTCCTCCTTAGCTTGTCGAAGCTCATCGGTTGTAATGTAATCCTCGATGCTTCCAAGCATTCTTTTCCCTCTTTCCCAGAGTGAAACAATGGAATCCTCCCTGCCAACTAGGAGCCTAGCCGGCTCCCTAGCTCCAAGAAACCTTTCAGTTTCTTGGCCCTCCGTGCCTGTGACTCCAAGAACAACAAAGCACCAATATGCTCAAAGAAAACTATTAGAAGAATTATATCTTCCAAGAATTTCACAACCTCTCATCATACTCAAACATCTCCATCCCCCCTTCCTCACCACTTCTCCTCCCTATTTGTCAAGTTTTCATACACCCTTCCCCAAGTCTCCTTAACCACCCTCATTATTATCCATCAACCTCCCTTATCTAGTTTTTTTGGGAAAAGATTAAAATAAAACTAAAATATAAATGGCTTACATTAAACAACAATACACAAAATGAAAAGTCTTTCTTCTCATGCTAGCTAATAAATGTAATTTGACAATTTTCACAAAAGGTACATAACACCCCATCATGTTCATTTAATTCATCATACCCACCATCTACCAAATTCAATAAGGTATTAAATGCTTCTAGATATTTTGTATGAAATATAATTTACATATTCAATAAACATTCAATTAAATAGTTAATAATTTACTTCAATAATTAATTGTACTAGTGTACATGGGTAGGGTATGTGTGTGTAGCTAGCAGACACATATCTCATGTATGTACTAACGATAAACAATCATTGCCTCTAGTGCATAGTTCCTATATAATCACCAAGACATGTAGGACAACAGATCAAGTAATGCATCATTTAATAATCTTAACGAACAAAATTACACCAATTCATGAATAACTCATTATCACACTTAAAATATCAATAGGAAATCAAAGAGGATTTTAAACATGGTAGGAACCAAGTGAGTAAACAATAGTGGCATCTCTAATCCCCAATCAGTACTCTCAACTAACATCGAAGCATCTTTCCTTCCTAACCTACTTCCATCTTCCATCCTATCCTTTCCTCTGTTGGACTAAGCTGGAGCGTCAACTATATTGACCTAACTCCACATAGAACCCATAAACAGAAGTGTCAGACATCTTGACCAAGCTTCCCCAACAGGCAACCAACAGTCGTCATCACACGTCTGGGGGAGTGTGACTTCACACATCCCTCCCATGACTCTAGGTTTCGGAGGATAAATGGTGGGCAATACCTCCACCCCTCCTTATAGAAGCAGGGTCAACACCCTATATCGAGCCATACTATGCAAGTACTGTTCTTAGATTCACATCATCAAACAATCACTCTGGGCAAGTTGTGCGTCCTGTCAAAACCACACTCACCACAAATCATAGCAATATTTCGAATCATAAATTAAATAATAAAATATAGCATATATTATCTTCTTGATGTCTATGACATCTGAGTCACCTCAACACTACAATCATTTGGCTATCGCATAGCTCATTAACCTGTAAGTTAATCCACCAATAACTCATATCTATGCATATACACAATAATTTCATATAAGGATCCATGTATGTATTGACATTCAATTTAATAAATGCATGTTTATTTTTATCATGCCTGGTATCTGTTATGCATTCATATCATAACTTGAACTAGTAGCCACGTACCTAAATTCCACATTTTAACTTCCATGTTTAAACAAACCAAAGAGATATCATCGTCATGAGTATATAACAATGAAAATAATATCATGCAACATAAAAATATGTTCATATCTCAAATATCTATCTCAATCTAACGGAGCCCAAACAAATGTTAAGAATTGAATTACTAAGATGAGTAAGCAGTCAATCTTCTAACTCCCTAAAGGTCAAGATATGGGGCATTACATGACCTGAATTTCACCTTTCCAATTCAACCAGTCTATTACAAACTTTGAGTCACCCAACACCTGTAAAACATAAATATGAAGGCGAATAGCCAAAAACAACAGGGCCCACACTCCCAAGAGTTCATCTCTAGTGTTTGTTCTTGGTCCAAAATTCAACATCCGCCTATATTTCATGTGAGTGTTTATCCCTTTGCTTCGCAGAGCTGTCCTCCTCTTTGTGTTGCCCCATCAAACGAGCCCATTGGTCTTCCATCATTTATCTTTGGGGGTATTTTGAGTTTTGTGGAAGGTTTGTTGCTCACCTTTGAAATCCCTATCCAGCCCAAGATCCTGTAGTACACTGCAATTGATTATGCTTGACCATTCTCAAATATCACAGAGTTTCTTTCCAACCAGATTTTCAAGCTAATTATGGAAGGAAGCATGTTCCACTTTGGATGCCTATGGCACCATTCCTCAAAACAACTCTGTAGATTTGTACCATACCAATCAATGTTTAACTTTAAAGATGCTAGCATCTCTTTCCATACATGTTGTGTAAACCTGCAATTCATCATCAAGTGTTGAGTCATGTCTAAGTCTTGTTGACAGAGAGAACAGATACCCAGACCAATACATCCTCTTCTTTGTAAATTTTCCCAAGTGAGGGTCTTATTTTTCATCATCAACAAATTGAAGAGTTTCATCTTTAAAGCCAAGTCCCATTTCTATAACGAATTGTGCCACCACTTGTCACTCTGATTCCTTATCTTCATTCCAATGGAATCATAAGAATTTTTTGCAGTGATGGCACCTGTGGAATTACTCCCTGTCCAAAATAAATCATGCGGATAATCTGACAAATATATGCCTGCATGGTCTAGTGCTCTGCAAAAACAGTCCCATTCAGCTGCCTCTGATCCTACCAATCCCATCTCTAATGTTGATTTCCATTGTGCCAAGTTCACCCCTTTTTTGCCTGGGTCTGCCATTTGATAAATGAAGTGACAGCCCCTTTCCCTGAGCGAGTCTATGAGACCACCAGATAAGAAAGACCTCTTACCTAACCCAAGGATCGTGTCTTCTCCAAGTCGAATGTTCATGCATGATCTTGGCTTCCATGCTACCCAATGTGCCACTACATGGAATTATTTAAGTAAGCATCTCCAGGTATTGGAGACTTTATGTAAGATCACAGAGGGTATTATGAGCCATGACACCATCGAGGAGGAGGTGAGGTACTTTTCCTTTATCACCCTATGCCATAGACCATCCTTCATCAGGCAACGCCATAGGGTGTTTGCAACCAGTGCCTTGATGAACCAGAACAAGTTCTTTACATCCCATCCACTGTAAGCTTTTGGCTTGGCAAGCTCCTCCCACTTACATAGGTGTACTCTTACTGAAACCGCACATCCCAACAATAGAAAACTGAACATCAACTGTTTGATCCTTGCCAGCATAGAAATGGGAATATTCACAATTGCCAGCTAGAACACTGGTATACTCTCAAGAGCTGCTTTGACCAGAACATACCTCCCGCCCAAGGACAACTGTAGATTTTAACCTTGTACAATATTTTACTGCAAATAGATTTTCAATAAAAGAACAAAAAAGATACAATGAAAAATACACACATTACACAAAGTTTTTTCCCCTGGAAACCCAAACTAGGAAAACCAACATATTCTATATTCATTCATAGTGATACATTGTTTACAATACAATATACACATAGGAGCCAATGAAATCCAAAACCCTAATCGAATGACCTGGATTAGTCAACAACCCTAATTCCTTAACCAAAAATAGAAAACCATGTGCTGAAAAAATGCCCAACAATGGACACAAAAATCAAGGTG
Organism: Picea engelmannii; assembly: GCA_009831015.1. Taxonomy (NCBI): domain Eukaryota; kingdom Viridiplantae; phylum Streptophyta; class Pinopsida; order Pinales; family Pinaceae; genus Picea; species Picea engelmannii. The sequence goes on along the minus strand of ML784207.1, from coordinate 493,611 downwards.
ACTTGAAAAAAAGAGGCAAAAATGTGACACATTTCCTGAGGCAAAAAAAAATTTCAGGGGCGCTGCCCCCCCTCAAACCCCCTTGTGCACCAGGTGCAATGTAGCATGTGAATAGAATATAACACATACCCAACATTCTCCCACTTGTTGTTTTCTTTGCATACATGGGGTTACAAGGTTACATAATCAACAATCCAAGGCAACAATGCACATGGATCCTCTACACCAAGAGAACTTCTCAGTGCTCACATATTTTGTTAATGAATTTGTAACATTATTCAAAGTGTCCACCTTCATCAACAACACTTTCTTTTCTTCAACCATGTCTCTCACAAAGTGATATTGAATATCAATATGATTTGTCTTTGAATGATAAGTCAAGTTCTTTGCCAGAAAAATTGCACGTTGACTGTCACAATCTATCCTTATAGCTTGTTGTACCAACCCAATACTTGAACACAATCTTTGTAACCATATTTATTCCTTACTTTCATGAGTGGCTACCATATATTCAACTTCTATAGTTGAACATGTCACTACAGCCTGTCTTTTGCTCATCCAATTGATTGCTCCTCCAAACAAGTTAAACACATACCCACTTGCAGATCTCTAGCCCAGTCTGCATCCACAATGCCATGTATGTCCAACACTCTTTCCAATCTCGGTCTTCCTTGGTAGCACAATCCATAGCTAGCAAGTACCACACAAATACCTGAAAACCCTTTTTACTGTTGTCCAATGCTCCTTCCCTGGTTTTGACATATACCTGCTCAAAACTCCCATTGCATGTGCAATGTCTGGTCTAGTACAGACCATTGCATACATCAAACTGCCAACTGCACTCACATATGGAACACAAGACATGTCCTCCTCATCTTCTTGTGTCTTGGGACACTGATCCACATATGACTTTACACTAATAATAATAGGGACCTTGACCGGTTTACATTCCTGCATATTCAACCTCTACATTATTGTCTCGACATATTTTCTCTGATTTAACCAAAGTTTCCTCTTTTTCCGATCTCTTTTAATATCCATGCCCAAAATGAAATTTGAAGCACCAAGATCCTTCATGTCTAATTTAGAGGACAATTGAGTTTTTACATCCTGGATAATCTCCTTGTTGTTTCCTATCAGCAACATGTCATCCATATACAAGAACAAGCTAATCAAATGATCACCAATTAATTTAAAATACACACAATGATCCTCTTTGCTTCTTGTGAAGCCAAGTCCCAGCATATAAGTATCAAATTTTTTATATCACATCCTTGGTGATTGTTTTAAACCATACAGGGACTTTTTCAGCTTGCATACCAACTCCTTTTTTCCCTTCACAACAAAGCCTTATGGCTGCTTCATATAGATTTCTTCTTCCAGATCCCCATGTAGGAATGTTGTCTTCACATCAATCTATTTTACTTCAGAATCAAATGCAACAACAATAGATAACAAAAATCTTATAGAAGTTAACTTGGCAATAGGAGAAAAAATCTCACCAAAATTAGTTTCCTCAACCCGGGAATAACCCTTTTCTACTAACCGAGCTTTGTATTTCTCGAATTTGCCTTTTGCATCCAGCTTCCTTTTAAATAACCATTTGTTGCCAATGGGATTTATTCCAGTCGAAAACTCCACTAGATCCCAAGCCTCATTCTTATCCAAGGATGTCATTTCTTCATCCATGGCCTTTTTTCAGAGCTTTCCATCTCTCTTTCCCCCTCAACCTACACAACCCCAAGAAATGAACACCTTTCTCTGCCATGCAGTCCCTAAAGTTGTTCCATTTCTCTCCAGGGATAAAGTGCTACTGGTAAGAAAATCTCCCTACTGGAAATTCCAAGGACTCTCAGTTGTTGATAGTTCCATCCGAACCGCCATCAGGTTCATGCACACAAGAATCCATTCCCTTCGGGAATGATCAGTAAATCATTACATCCATTCAATGATGGCTCTCCTCTTCTTGCCATTCATTTCTATGCTCATCCCAAGAGCACACAAACTTGCAATAGTGAGTGAAGAGGAAGAAGAATGAGTGAACCAGTGAGAAGAGGATGAACCAAGGGAAGAACGACCCCAAAACAGCCCCCAAGGGATGTTTAAATAATTACATGAAGACAAGAGCCACATGGCCTCCCTCCCAAGAAGCTCATGTAACCCCCTCTTCTCCATAAAATCAATTATGGGTAAATAAAATAATAATAACAAGACTTAGCCCCTCAAGCCCCCTCTCTCGTGGAATCATATCCCCCTATCTCTTTTGTCCTTGTCAGTCTTGTAGCCAGCGATGTATTTTATTAATGTATAGGAAGTGTTACATTTCCTAGGCACTCTGGCCCCTTTTCAACTTTACTGGCTCACTGGCCTAAGTTATATTTACATAATACATTATAGTTTATAAGGGTTAGAACCGGGATGTTACAGTGATCAAGTGGATTAGCGTCAGATCCATAGTGACGTGCCTGTCGAGCCACATATAGCCTCCATGATAGCACGATGAGAGGATTTTAATGCAAGCGTTAACCTCCTAGTGTCGTCCAAAGTGAGGGATCTTCATCACATTTAGGATTGTCAATTGTGTGAGCTCCTTTATCCATGGCTAGAAGACTATGCGTTGCTTCTTCCCAGTCGTCTTCATCAAATACCGATGCAAGGCGAGCATCGCGTAGTTCTTCTGGTCTCCGAGGTTGAAGTCATTGTTCTTTAGCGTTGGAATATGTCCTAATTGGGGTCCAACTGCATGTATCCCCTTCGAAAGGTACGTAGTGATCAGTGTATATTCGAAATCTTGTGGGATGCTATTGCGGTTAACCATGCCAACCAAAGGCAAGATGTAGTCCGGCAAGACCGATGGGATCTGCTTCGTGTTAGCCAGATCGTCATGGTGTTTGCTTCATTTCTCAGTCGCGGTTCGGCTGGACCGACGTGCAGTCGAGGGGGATGCTTGCAATCCTCCAGTCAACGACACCTGTATTCCTATAGACATTACTCTCTCAGTCACGAGGTCTACAAGTATCTCCTCCACAAACTTCTCTACTGCGCTATGTTCATCCAACATGCACACTCGTAATCAATTAACTCGGGTAGGCGAATAGACAAATGAGGTAATCCGATGGATGGCAATGTCTAGAAAGAACAACGCAATACAATGGATTCTATGTTAGCTCAGATATCACGGTTTGCAAAAATTGGTCCCGGTGCAACATCTGATGGGTTAAATAAACAACGTCGTAACGAATTACTCCAATGGGTAGGAATGCGTCCATCAATAAGCATTTGTATGTTATGGCGCGGTTTCAATGGTCCAATAGAGGTCTTTATGGCAATAATTCCTTTTCTAGTCATTCCGAAGCGTCATTCTAATAGTCGGGGCACCTCCAACGATCATATAGCTTCATCATGGTGAAGTCCCATTCTGCGTTGCTTTGTTATTCCGACGAAGTTCAAGTTCTGCAGATCTGTCTCCTGCAAAGTCTTCTCTGGAAATTCCCGTAGTTTTCCTAACTTAGCTTTCTTCTTACTGAGTTTCCTTGCCTTCTTTCCTGTGATCTGAGTCTATGGGTTCCTCTTTCCATTCTTATTCTTTTCTTTTCTTAGCATGCTAACTTCGCATTTTCGATGGTCTTTCAAAGGGTTCAAAGGTAATACATTTTTTCTTACTAGGTTTTGGGTGGACATACGTTTTTCTTGCATGGATAGGTCCTTCAACCCTTCTTGTGCTCTTTCAAAGTTGACAACTACTTCTCTTTCATTCTGCTACCTCCACTCAATTTCTCGTTCTTCTATCAGTCGATCTATTCTTTGAGATATGAAATCCCTTAGTTCTTTCTTTTTCTTTTCTATGGCTTCCTCCTCTACTTTCCTTCTAATCTGATCCTTCTCAATCCAAGTCTTTCCTAATAAGAGTGAAAAAGGGGCGACGTTCTCAACAAACCTAATAACTTCAAATTCTTCTTCTATCGTAGTTCCATGAGCAATCATAGGTATATTAGTAACTCTTCCACATAGGGTTATCATCTTTCCTTTAAACAAGCCTATCCTTCCCAATGAAGGTATCATAACAGGCTTTCCCAAAATTTTCCAAGTTCTTTCTGGCATAATATTCACATGTGTTTCTTCATCTAATACACAGTCTATGTCGAAGTCTTCTATTCTTGTAACTATGCACTGTTTTTTTTCAGGATCTCTGGTAAACTGATGTCTCTGTGATCATCCATTTCTTCTTTTAACTATATTAACATAGTCTCTGACTCTTTTTCTATATGGCTCTTTAACATATGCTTAGTTTCTTGACCTTCTTTATAGTTTTCTTGTCTCTTGTTCATCTTTTGAACTTTAGCAATCATCCTAGGGAAATCCTCAACCTCATGACCAATACCTTTACAACAAAGACAAAGAGGGCCTATACCAGGGCATTCTTTAGAAATATATATCGGTCTCCTGCAATTATAACACGGTGTCAATCCTCTCTTTATTTTAAATGATCCCTAGCCTTTCTTGTACTGTGCACTGGGATCAAAGTGATGGACCTGCATTCTGCAAAAATTCTTTCTAGGTTCCTGCATCCACTTAGTAGTCCAATTTTTTTTTCTATGCATAGGAATAACATATCTTTCTCTATTTCTATCAAATTTATTTAGATCAATTATTTCTTCTAACTGTGCCCTAGTATTCAGGTTAGAACAAAATCTATCAAACATACCTAGATTCATACTTTCGAAGAAAAAATTTCCACTTATCTTACCTTTACAAGAGCATAAAGCTTTAAGATCTTACCTCTTTTCTTCAGATTTGGTTTCTTTCTTAGCACAGAGCTTTGCAAGTCAAGTAGAATACTGCGCAGTACAACAACAGATCTACGCACAAAGATTTCTATTTTCTTCGATTCCCAGCAATCATAGTTTCAGTCCTGGAAATGGAACCATTTGTTGGCACAGGGGTAGACCCAGGGTTCAACGCTTCAACATCACACCAACAAAACCCGAACTACCGGCCCTTTCGGAAACACCTACGAAGTAGATGAAGTCTCACCTGAGGTAGAGGCAAGGGGGGGTTGTAGGACTCAGGTGTCTACAACCAAGCTGGGACACAGATATGTGATTACAGTACTTGGCAGGGCCCTTAGACAACAACATGCATTAGGTTATGATTCCCATGTACATGGTAGATTAACCCTTATTACAGAACAACGTAGTAATAATCAAGATCTAACACTTCCAGTTACTTAGCACATAGCATTAAATCATATTTAGCATTCATTTACCATCAATATAGCACTAATCATCCATACATCCATCCAACATATGTAAAGATCAATACACTAATGGATAAACAACATCAACAACATCAACAACATTGCACAAAGCACATCAACACATGATATACATTGTTCACCCCAGTGTGGGGCTACATCCACCAACTTCTTCTTATTATTATTTATTAGTCTGCAATCTCTTACATGCATCTGCTCCTATGCATAGAGCCACAGAGCCAAGCCCCGCACTGGACAGGTGATCTACGCACAATGCACTAGATCCACCTTCCCCAAAATCAGGTCAAGGCACAGAGCCAACGCCTTGATATCACAAAGCCTTACACAGTTTGTCTGCACAAAGTACTTACAACTTCTTACACTAAACCGATCACAAGTAATTAGTAACTACTTCTTGCATCTCTTAGCTACTTATTTATACCTTACAAAAAGGCCTAATCATGGGTAAATCCATGGGCCGACATCCCTTAACCCATTACATAAACCCTAAAACCCTTTGTTGGGTCCACAAGCCCACAAAATGAGTGACATCCCGAGATCTTTGTTCCACCTGGGCACTCCATCTTCGACCAGTCTATCGAAGTCCCAAAAGTGGTCAAACACGACCAATGTTTCCTCAAAACTTGGTCGAGGGCCAACAATAAGACCCCATAATCTTAGCTCGAACATAGGATCCCCACCAATGCATAAAGTTTCATACATCCCTCTTTATGAGATCTTCAACCAAACAGGTCATCACCCCCAAAAAACCGAACATTCAACAAAAAGACTAAACATTGCAAAAACAAAAGTTGATTAAGAGCAACAGTAAAGGTTAAAGAACATGACTGGACCCATTTTCCCATCCTCTATCTGAAAATATGTTAATCTTCCTTACGGAAGTAACAATGCTTGTTTAGATAGCTCATCTGCCTCTTGGTTAAATTCTCTCTATATATGAGTGAAATCTAAAGCTGTAATATCCAAAAAGACTACCTTAATTCGCTCTTTCCAAAAAGACAAATCCATGACCTGAATTTCACCTTTCCAATTCAACCAGTCTATTACAAACTTTGAGTCACCCAACACATGTAAAACAGAAATATGAAGGCGAATAGCCAAAAACAACAAGGCCCACACTCCCAAGAGTTCATCTCTAGTGTTTGTTCTTGGTCCAGAATTCAACATCCACCTATATTTCATGTGAGTGTTTATCCCTTTGCTCCACAAATCTGTCCTCCTCATTATGTTGCCCCATCGAACTAGCCCATTGGTCTTCCATCATTTATCTTTGGGGGTATTTTGAGTTTTGTGGAAGGTTTGTTGCTCACCTTTGTAATCCCTATCCAGCCCAAGATCTTGTAGTACACCGCAATTGATGATGCTTTACCATTCTCAAATATCACAGAGTTTCTTTCCAACCAGATTTGCCAGCTAATTATGGAAGGAAGCATGTTCTACTTTGGATGCCTATGGCACCATTCCTTAAAACAACTCTGCATATTTGTACCATACCAACTGATGTTTAACTTTAAAGCTACTGGCATCTCTTTCCATACATGTTGTGTAAACCTGCAATTCATCATCAAGTGTTGAGTCATGTCTGAGTCTTATTAACAGAGAGCACAGATACCCAGACCAATACATCCTCTTCTTTGTAAATTTTCCCAAGTGAGGATCCTATTTTTCATCATCAACAAATTGAAGAGTTTCATCTTTAAATCCAAGTCCCATTTCTATAACGAACCGTGCCACCACTTGTCACTCTAATTCTAGATCTTCATTCCAATGGAATCATAAGCATTTTTTGTTGTGGTGGCACATGTGGAATTACTCCCTGTCCAAAATAACTCATGCGGATAATCTGACAAATATATACCTACATGGTCCAGTGCTTTGCAAAAACAGTCCCATTCAACTGCCTCTGATCCTATCAATCCCATCTCCAATGTTGATTTCCATTGTGCTAAGTTCACTTTTTTCCTACCTGGGTTTTCCATTTGATAAATGAAGTGACAACCCCTTTCCTGAGCGAGTCTATGAGACCACCAGATAAGAAAGACCTCTTACCTACCCCAAGGATTGTGTCTTCTCCAAGTCGAATGTTCATGCATGATCTTGGCTTCCATGCTACCTAGTGTGCCACTACATGGAATGATTTAAGTAAGCATCTCTAGGTATTGGAGACTTTATGTAAGATCACAGAGGGTATTATGATCCAAGACATCACCGAGGAGGAGGTGAGGTACTTATCCTTTATCACCCTATGTCATAGACCATCCTTCATCAAGAAACGCCATAGGGTGTTTGAAACCAGTGCCCTACTGAACCAGAACAAGTTCTTTACACCCCATCCACTGTAAGATTTTGGTTTGGCAAGCTCCTCCCACTTACATAGGTGTACTCTTACTGAAACCCACATCTCGACCACATAAAACTGAACATCAATTGTTTGATCCTTGCCAACATAGAAATGGAAATATTCACAATTGCCAGCTAGAACACTGGTATACTCTCAAGAACTACTTCGACCAGAACATACCTCCCACCCAAGGACAATTGTAGATTTTAACCTTGTACAATATTTTACTGCAAACGGATTTTCAATAAAAGAACAGAAAAGATACAATGACAAATACACACATTACCATAGATTTTTCCCTCGGAATCCCGAACTAGGAAAACCAACATATTCTATATCCATTCGTAGTGATACATTGTTTACAATACAATATACATATAGGAGCCAATGACATCCAAAAACCTAACCCAATGACCTGGATTAGTTAACAAACCTAATTCCTTAACCAAAAATAGAAAACCATGTGCCAAAAAACCGCCCAACAATGGACACAAAAATCGAGGTGACACAAAAAAAGAGGCAAAAATGTGACACATTTCCCAAGGAAAACAAATTCTCGGGGGCGCTGCCCTGCCTCAAACCCCCTTGTGTGCCTGGTGCAATGTAGCATGTGAATAGAATATAACACATACCCAACATTCTACCACTTGTTTTTTTCTTTACATACATGGGGTTACAAGGTTACATAGTCAACAATCCAGGGCAACAATGCACATGGATCCTCTACACCAAGAGAATCTCTCAGTGCTCACATATTTTGTTAATGAATCTGTAACATTCTTCAAAGTTTCCACATTCATCAATAACCCTTTCTTTTCTTCAACCATGTCTCTCACAAAGTGATATTGAATATCAATATGCTTTGTCTTTGAATGATAAGTCGGGTTCTTTGCAGAAAAATTACACTCTGACTGTCACAATCTATCCTTACAGCTTGTTGTACCAACCCAATACCTGAACACAATCTTTGTAAACATATTTCTTCCTTACTTTCATGAGTGGCTACCATGTATTCAACTTCTATAGTCGAAAGTGCCATTGCAGCATGTCTTTTTCTCATCCAACCGATTGCTCCTCCAAACAAGTTAAGCACATACCCACTTGCAGATCTCCTACGATCCAGATCTCCATCATAGTCTGCATCCACAAATCCATGTATGTCCAACACTCTTTCCAATCCTGGTCTTCGTTGGTAGCACAATCCATATCTAGCAAGTGCCACGCAAATACCTGAAAACCCTTTTTACTATCGTCCAATGCTCCTTCCCTTGTTTTGACATATACCTGCTCAAAACTCCCACTGCATGTGCAATGTTCGGTCTAGTACAGACCATTGCATACATCAAACTGCCAATTTCACTCGCATATGGAACACGAGACATGTCCTCCTCCTCTTCCTATGTTTTAGGACATTGATCCATAGATAACTTTACACCAACAAGAATAGGGACCTTGATCGGTTTACATTCCTGCATATTAAACCTTTGCAATATTGTCTCAACATATTTTCTCTAATTTAACCAGAGTTTCCTCTTTTTCTGATCTCTTTTAATATCCATGCCCAAAATGAAATTTGAAGCACCAAGATCCTTCATGTCAAATTTAGAGGACAACTGAGTTTTCACATCCTGGATAATCTCCTTGTTGTTTCCTATCAGCAACATGTCTTCCACATACAAGACCAAATAAATCAAATGATCACCAATTAATTTATAATACACACAATGATCCTCTTTGCTTCTTGTGAATCCAAGTCCCAGCATATAAGTATCAAATTTTTTATACCACGTCCTTGGTGATTGATTTAAACCATATATAGACTTTTTCATCTTGCATACCAGCTCCTTCTTTCCCTTCACAACAAAGCCTTATGGCTGCTTCACATAGATTTCTTCTTCCAGATCCCCATATAGGAATGTTGTCTTCACATCAATCTATTTTACTTCAAAATCAAGTGCAGCATCAATAGATAACAAAAATCTTATAGAAGTTAACTTGGCAATAGGAGAAAAAATCTCACCAAAATCAATTCCCTCAACCTGGGAATAACCCTTTGCTACTAACCGAGCTTTGTATTTCTCCAATTTGCCTTATGCATTCAACTTCTTTTTAAATACCCATTTGTTGCCAATGGGCTTTCTTCCAGTCAGCAACTCCATTAGATCCCAAGCCTCATTCTTATCCAAGGCTGCCATTTCTTCATCCATGGCCTTTTTCCAGAGCTTTTCATCCTCTGAATTCACTGCCTCCGTGATAGTTCTAGGATCATCATTAGTAATAGACAAAGAAAAATTTGAACGAAAATCAAATGGAGTATACCTTTCTGGCAGCCTTCTTTTTCGAACCAATGTCCTCAATACTAGAGTATGAGGATTTTCTTCTTCTGCAGAGTTTGATTCATCATCCTTTAAGTCAAACTCTATTTTCTCTAGTTCTTCCTTACTTTGTAGGACCTATTGTTTAACAACATCCTTCATTTCGGCTATACACAATGTTCTTATTTTTTGGGTTCCAAAGATTGTAACCTTTGAGACCATCTTTATACCCAATAAATATACTATTTTCAACCTTCTTATCTAGCTTACTCATGTTTTCCTTTGGAACATGAACATAGGCCTCGCAACCAAATACCTTGAGATGTGTGAGAGAAGGTTTCTTACCTGTCCATACCTCTTGTGGAGTCTTGTCATCCAGCACTGATGAGGGTGATCTGTTGACCAGGTAACATGCAATACCCACTGCCTTTACCCAAAATTCTTGCCCTAACCCGAAACCACTGAGCATGCACCTTGCTTTTTCCATCAGCGTCATGTTCATCCTTTTTGCATCTCCATTTTGTTGAGGCATATATGGAGTAGTCTTTTTCCCTGATATACCGCACTTCTTACATAATTCTTCATATTCATTCTCGCATAACTCTCCACCATTATCTGTCCTCAACACCTTAATTCTTTTCTCTGTTTGATTCTCAACAAGAGCCTTAAAATCTTTAAACCTGTCAAAGACTTTAGATTTCTTCCTAAGGAAATATATCCAAGTATTCCTCGAGAAGTCATCTATAAATGAGACATAGTACAAAGATTTTCCCAATGATGGAACCGACACAGGTCCAAACACATCACTGTGAACTAGCAATAAAATTCCTTCTGCCCTCGTTGCACCAAGGGGGAATATTACCCGATTTTGGTTCCCATATACACAATGTTCACATAAATAAAAATCCAGAGAGAAGTTAGACATACCTTCAACCATACCTTTACCGTGTAGGAGTCGAAGATCCTTCTCTCCGATATGCCCCAGTCTTTGATGCCACATCATAAACTTTTCTCCAGAGACTGAAGGAGTTCTTTCTTCTTCAAATCTAATATCAGGAACAATGGAACTATTATAGCCATCACTAATACTTCTTTGTTGCAGCTTATATAGAGTTCTAAACCAAACCCCCTTCAATAGCACCTTTGTTCCTCGAACCATCCTGCAGGTTTACTTTTCAAATATTGTTTTTAGCCTTGAATCGTCCATTTTTCTTACAGAAACTAAATTTATGGCCAATCCTGAGATGTGCAGAACACCAGGTAGTGTTCTAATCCTTCCACCTATGAGCCTCAACTTGAATTTCCTCGACCTATGATTCTGGTTGTCGAGTCATTACCTAGGAAAACATTACCTCCATCATAACTTTCATATTCATAGAATCACTCCTTGTGGGGATTCATATGAAAGGATGCACCTAAGTCAACCAACCATGCCTCTTGATTTGCATGTGTGCTTGAAGAAGCCAAGTACACATCCCCTCCTTCATCCTTGGAGGTCTTTTCTTCTGTAGAAGGAGATTCTTCAGATCCCTTCTTTTTCTCAACTTTGGATCTACACTGCTTCTTGTAGCACCCTTCTTTTCCACATCTCCAACATACCTTTGCAAACTTTCTGGGAGACTTAAATCTTCCCTTAGACTTAGATCTCCCACTTGAGGACTTAGATCTATTTCTTTCCTAGGAGCATCCTCTTGCAAATAATGCATTTGTGCTTTGTCTTTCCATGTTCTTCCGTCTCATCTCCTATGAAAACAAGGATGAGGCCACTTCATCAAACTTCAAGGCAGTTGTATTAATACCTATGGCCACAACCAGACTATTCCACGAGCATGGTAAAGAGCACAGTAAACTGATACACTTATCTTCATCTGAAATTTTAATCTCAACAGATACTAACTGACTTACCACATTATTGAAGGCGTTCAAATGCTCTACCACCGAGTCTCCATCTATCATCCTCAGATTATACAACTTATTTCTCAAGAATAGTTTATTTAGTAGGGACTTAGACTGATACAACTTCCCCAATTTATCCCATAAGTCTTTGGATGTAGCTTCCTCTGACACATTCATTAATATTGAATCTAAGAGACACAGTCAGATTGTGCTCTTCGCCTTCCAATCCAAATTTTTTCATTTATTTGTTGAGGTTCATGTAGGTGCATTATTTGGATCCACCACAATCTATTGATCTCTGTTCACCAACATATCTTCCATCTTGAGCTTCCACATCTCAAAACTTTTCCCATTAAACTTCTTTATCTCCATTTTCGAACTGCTCGCCATTTCTTTTCACCTGAAAAATCAATACCACAGATCTCCCACTGTAACAAGGCTTATCACAGTCCTAAGCCAAACCCAGTCCTGAGCCAAACCCTTGACCACAAAGGCGTCCTCGTAAAGCCAACAAAGCTCTGATACCAAATGTAGATTTTAACCTTGTACAATATTTTACTACAAACAAATTTTCAATAAAAGAACAGAAAATATACTATGACAGATACACACATTACATGGATATTTTTCTCTTGAAACCCAAACCGGGAAAACCAACATATTCTACATTCATTCATAGTGATACATTGTTTATAATAAAATATACATATAGGAGCTATGACATCCAAAACCCTAACCCAATGACCTGGATTAGTCAAAAACCTTAATTCGTTAATTGCAAATAGAAAACCATGTGCCGAAAATCGCCCAACAATGGACATGGAAATTGAGGTGACATGAAAAACCAGGAAAAAATGCGACACATTTCTCGAGGCAAAAAAATTCTCAGGGGGCACTACCCCTGAACCCCTGCGTGCCCAACACAACATAGAAAACACTAAGACTAGTCATGCAAATGATATAACACATACCCAACAACAACCAACAATGACACCAAAGCCTGATCCTCCATTCAAATTTTTGTATAAGCCATCTCTAGTCCTCCACATGGTAATTTGTAGGTTTTAGGAAAAATCCCAGGTAGCGAAAACTTGCATCCAATTCCACGAAATTAAAAGGAAAAATAGCCTTGAAATGGTTCAATTCATAATCCTTCAGACCAAAGTAATGCAGGGAAGATTTGCGAGGGTTTATAACTAGTCCCGTCACTTTGCAAGATAAGGACATAATAGATTCAATCTCCCTCCAATAAGAGACCTATGCTCTAGTCATGATCAGGACATCATCCATGAACAGTAGGAGGATACATTTTATAAGTCTTGAGGTCTTGACCCCGGATGTTTTACCCTCAGCTTGTGCCTACTTGAGCATTAAATTGAGGCCCTCCATCACCAAAATCAATAGTAAGGGTGATAAATGGAAGCCTTATCTTAGGCCTCTCCCACTTTTGAAAAAGGTGGTAGACTTGCCATTTATCAAAATCCCAAAGGATGTTGTGTTAACACAACTCAAAATCCAATTTTTTACCATTAGGCCCATACCAGTCCTTAGAAGTATCATCCTAAGAAAGTCCCAATTTACACAATCATAATCCTTCTGGAGGTCCAATTTTAATACTAAAGATTTTTGTTTTTTGTCTTTTATGCTGTGAATACATTCTTGAGCAGTGCCTAGGCATCCAATATCTGCCTTCCTTTTAAAAAACCCAGGTGCTCCAGAGAAAGTTACTTGGACAAGAAAGGCTTCAATCTGCACGCTATGATCTTTGCAATGATTTTATATGCCATATTGCATAGAGAAATAGGCTTGAAGTCCCAAAAGCTCGTTGGATTATCCACCTTAGGAATGAGGGTTAAAAAGGTCAAGTTTAGAGACCTTACCATCGATCCAAATCTTCTAGACTCCTCCACAACTTCCAGAATGTCATTTCCAATCAATTCAAAGAAACTAAGATAGAATTCCACCGTCCAACCGTCCGGTCCAAGACTTTTTTCCTTGGCAAAAGTCTTCAGAACAAGCTTAATTTATTCTTTAGTACAAGGTTTCTCAAGTTCCTGTACATCTCTCTCTAAGAAAAACAAGGGTAATAATGCACTGCATCTACTTGTTCAACAATAGTATTCTACCTAGATTCAGCATGGAAATTTTTAAAGTGTCTCACAACTTCAGTCTCGAGGTCTTCTTGACCTGAATGGCTAATGCCATTACCATCCTTTATCTCCCAAATTGTGTTTTTGTTTCTTCAATGACTAGCATGTTGATGAAAAAAAATTGTATTTCTGTCCCCTTGCTAGAGCCAGATGGCCCTGCTCTTTTGTCTCCACGTTTCTTCTTCAACTGACAAATACTTCTGACTTTTATCTTCCATCTCTTTGATATAGTTGTCCACTTCCACCTGATCACTCCCACCAGCTTTAGATTTGTAAGAATTCTCTAATCACACCTCTACATCTCCAATCTCATGGTATCTCAACCTCTTTTGAACTTTCTCCCATCCAATTACTTTCTTCTTTAAAGCTTTCGGTTTTCATACCAGTCTTGTCATCATAGATGGTTATGAGTTGAACTTTGTAGACTTCCACACCAAAAAAATTGTATCTTTGAACCCCTTCTCTTCCAATCGGATAGGGTTTAGTTTGAACGGGTAAGTTTTCTGACGCTGACCATTATCAAACTGCAACACAACTGGTGCATGATCTGATATGAAAGGGTAAGCTACCTAGGATATGTATCTCCCTACCGATGAGACAAGGTCCTCTGACGTAAGCACTCTATCCAGTCTTTTTTCAATGCCCTCTAAACCTCCTCTTCCATTGTGCCAAGTAGGTACAGTATCAATAGGAACAATATCAACCAGCCCAAAGTCATGTAAAATTCCTTTAAAATACTTGCCCATAGGGTCCAGTATTTCTTTAATGCCCCACACTTCACTAGTTGACACTATAAAATTTAAGTCACCTGTGAGAATAAGATTTTTTGAGGCTAAAAGACCATTGTTTATCACATTGTCCCAGTATGATTTTCTATATGTGCAAGGGCCATAATAGTTTAAAAGAGATATTGACTGGTTGCCCTCCAGAAGTGATCCTTCAAGGAAAATGCTAACAACGGTTACAAAAGGAAAAAGGTCATCCCTGGTAGGGTTCCAAGCCACGCATAAACCCAGGAATGATAAGTCAAGCCAGGTAAGAGAACCCAAATGTGTCTCAACTAAAAATACTTGGTCACTGGGTCAAAACCCACCCTCCATCGTTTCAACATGAGGCTGCTTCCCTTTAAGACACAGGTTTCATGCAAGACTTTCATGGAATCCTTGGGAGTTTTGAAAATGAAATAGAACCATCCCATGGTTAGGAAAACCGTCTCTGGAATGTACCCCAGCCACGGAGACCATGTGTTCACCACCCACCCAGAAATACCCTATCTTTTCATCGCTCTATATGAAAATCTTCCCACTAATGAAGACCTAGCCAGGTTGCAAGTTTCCTCCAGGCCAACGTCCCCACCAAGCACCATTTTACACCTACCTTTTTTTGGTTTCCAAAGTTTCTTTACTTTCCTTTCCCACCCATTTGTCCTTTGCAGTGAACAATATTCTGATGTGATATCCTTTGTGGTTTTACCATACAACTTCCCTCCACCACCAGATTCACCTTCCGAGACCCCTATCTCAGCTACATTTGGTGGGTTTGCTCCTATTTTTTCCTGTAAAATATCATTTGGAATGTAGTATTCACCTCCTCCACCCCATTTCTCGGGATGCGCCTCTGCACACACTCCAAGGATTGGCTCACCATTTTTTAAATTGCCTCTTACATTGCCTGTTCTGATTTTTAAATCCTTGTCCGATACAAATAGGTCATCTTGCCTCCACAACTCCTTGTCTTCTGGACCCATTAAGGCTCTTATCTCACCTTTCATTTATGTGCTAGTCTCTAAAAACCTACCTCCGGTTACGACTCCGATTTCATTGTAATTTCCACCATTTTTGGACCTCCTTGTGTGCACACCAACATCAATTTTAAAGTTGGTATGAGAACATCAACGAACTATGATAAAAATATACCCCACTCATAATGATAGTCTAAAACCACACCCATTTATGTAATAAATCAAAAAAATAGTCTAGATTTATTATTAAAACAAAAGCAAGATGGAAAGTAAAAGAAACATTATTAATTTACTATATTTATCAATTATAGCCTTACTGAAAACTAAAGAGTAGTATGATCGTCTATCTTACATTCATCATTGTAGTTAGTGAACCCATTCAAAGTGGCCTTAATCCAAATGATCTTATTGTTTTCTCTACCTTTATCCCTTATCCTTGCATTTCACTCCTTGAAGGTCCAATTTACATGTTTGTAATCAACCTTATTGAGTATGATCAATGTTAGGCTTAGTACTTTGTTTTAGTTGTGTATCTATGCCAATATGTTCAATATTACTTCTCTTCACGTCATGGTGATGAAGGTCCTCCCATTACTTGGAAAACAAAATTTATTGGAGTTTCCTTGGGTAACTACATTTGCTAGATAATCTGCAACTTTGTTACTGCTTCAATTTACATAAGAAAAAAATATATGGTCAAATTTATTTAAGACGTTTGTAATTCACATAGGAAGGGGAGGCAAGCGCTAGTGAACCTTCTCCCAATCAATCCACATAATCACACAAGTATTTTTAATAACTATATTATTTGGGAATCCCCTATTGCATTTAGTTGATGAAACATGTAATGTACCCAGCCTCCAACTGAGCATCATTACGTGTGGAATACACATTAAAATTAAGATTTTCTACTTAATTAAATTCTTGTAGCTTACCAACCATGAATCACACACAAAATTGACCATTTGATTGATACCATAGTTCTAAATGCATCTAACAACATAAATTAAAACATGAATGCAACTGTTCAAGCAAACAACAAACACACAACATTCATATAAACCAATCTTACAACGGAATAATCATAAACAACACAACAAAAACATTTATCTGTTAATAGTTATCCAATTGGCTTCATACGAAGGATGAAACTCCCAACCATAGGTGTTACTAATCATTTTCTCTCATTAACAGGCCACCCCCGAGCCGAGTATATGAGTCCATAAGGATATCTAACCCACTCGTTGTCCACTCTCCACACACAACAACCCCAAAACACAGGTTCTAGTCCCATAACAACTCCAATCCTCCAACTCTTTCTTTTTCCCCACAACTTGCACTACCCAAGGAATGCACCCCCTTCATTGCTCATAGTACCTCAGGCTATACCATTCATTTATTAGGGCCCCTCGTGCACTTAGTTGGACAAGAAATCTTAGCTGGGGACCTTCAAGAACTCTCAGCTACCTAAGGAGTTGTCTCGACAACCTTTACCAGGCACTTGAGTCACTTCCTCAAGCAGGAAAATGTACTACATGCTTACAACCCATTTTTGTAGGAACACAAGCCTCTTTTCTGGCATAACCACAACCAAACAATGGCTTCCTCCAACCACAACATGGTTGGTGCTCTTCCCAACACTCAACTCCTCTCTTGTTGTCCAAAATCTGCATGTAAAAATTACCTCTCCTCTCTGCTCGAGTTTCCTCTTCTTCCTTGCTTGCTTGATTCACACTCTTCTCAAGAATGATTGTACTCATGCCCATGCTCTCCAATAACTATGGGATGTGACCACTCACAGCCACCCTCTTACAAGAGTTAATGATTGGCTTCTCATACACTCAATCAAAAAATAGAAGGTTATACACAATGATAATAATTTAGGAATGTGGGTTAGATTAATACCCATGAATAATCCTCCCTTGGACCCCTCTCTCTTATGGAATCATAGTCTCCCATCATTCTTCATCTCTTTTGTATCACAACCAATGATTATTACTTTTATTAATTATTTTGATGTTCATAATATGCAATTCGACCCCCAACCACATGAAATCAATACAAGCTCTTCGCCCCAACACATTGGCTCACCAAACTAATTCGTGGGGATTAAAATCGGGGATGCTGCATTCCCCTCCCCCTTATTTTTGCATTGTCCTCAGTGCACAACACCCTATAGGGGAAATTTCATTTTACAATTATGGCTCCCTAGCCATTAATCAACATATAGGATCTCCAACCCAAAATCACACATGCATTCCATCCTAAATAGAATTACATAGGCACTTTGATCCCTAATACCACAAGTACATAGGCGTTTTGGCCTCCAAAATCATAAATACATAGGCGCTTCAGCCTCAAAACATAGGTACAAAGGAACTGCAGCTCGGAACATATACATAAGCCACTGACATTCTCCTTTAGATATCCTGATTTCCACTAGCTCTCTTCCTCTTGACCTGCCTAACCTAAGGAATGTACCATTCGTTTATCAGGGTTAACCCAAGGAATGTACCATTCGTTTACCAGGGTTGACCCAAGGAATGTGCCCCCTTCACTTTTCTTAGTCCATCAGGCCACACCATTAATTTATCAGGGTCTCTCTAGCATAGATATCACTACTGGGATCTCAATGGACTCACTGCTAGGAAGAATTACTAGGAAATAACCAACAACAATCCTTGTTGTTACAGTGTTACTCACACAAGAGTTCACTCTCAGGCCTAACAACCTAGTTCTTCGATAGTGCAACCCACACAAGAGTTCACTCTTCAAGCCAAACAACCTAGTTCTTCGATAGTGCAACTCACATAGGAGTTCACTCTTCGGGCCTAACAACCCGATTCTTCTTGTTGTACTCACCCTCTAGGCTCAAGCATCCCTTTCACTATTATATAGTTCCTCAGGCGATCCATCATTTGCCAAGGTGTTCTTGCGCAGGTGAATTCCAACTTGTTTCTAGACTTACACTAGCAATCTATAACTTGTGGTAACCATCCCATCTGCATCATATGCATACAATCAATATGAGACATCATCATACAATTTTTACTATAAAGTTTTCAATCTATTTTACACAAGAAAACAAAGTTTCCCAAACATGATTTTTCTGCTCATTGTTGTTTGGATTTTGCAGTAGTAGATATAAGTATTCCTTGTGGTCTTACATCCCTGCCATATCCAAGACCATTTCCCCTGCAATTTCCTCAATTTTAAAGTAGCCAAACAATTTGTTAGCATATCATAACAGTTTTCAATTATTAATTTCTCAAATCTGTTTATACAGGAAAAATAAATATTCTCGCGCATGAGATTTCTTCCCATTATGTTTGACTCTTGCAGTTGTATGTATTAGGATTCCTTATGGACTTACATCTTTGCCATATCCAAGACCATTCTACCTGCAATTTCCTAACATTCATGCAACCAAATAAGATTCTTAATACCCATGCACATTTTTAGTAGTTCATGAAATGATCTCAGAGTTGTAATTTACTAGCAATTCAATCATTTGCAACCATTATTCACATTAAAATGGAATTCAACCATTCATTGTATTATCTAGAATGAAACTATTATTCATTGTACATGCATTATCAACACATCAAGCTTTTCATAATGCAATCAAACTTTACCAATAAATAAAACCAATGTGCCAATAATCATGCCCATAACTACACAATGCATCCTTACATTGATTATGGAATACCATATGTTCATGTCATGTATTCCACCATGTGAGTTGGAGGGTATGGCCCATGCCTCAATACATCATCCAAACTCTTCCCCTCAACCCATCTGATCATTTGATACCTTCCTCTCCAACCCATACACAACACTAAGAACATCATCCCTTAGTGTTATTCAGTGTAGGAAAAAAGGTTGTAGTCCAAGCATTGATTATATATGGGAAAACCATTAAGAATTTGGATGGCACTATAGCCTTTTCATATCCAATATCATCATGGCCTCACACATGACCATCTCTAATGACATTCATTTTTACAATAGGTGTAATGTCTCCTGACTTAACTCGGTTATGACCTCATAACCAACATAACATAATATGCAATTAAATTTCTCATAAATGCATTCAAACAACAAATAATATTTGCATACTCAAGGCATCTTGCCTTTACATCAATTCAAATATTGATATTCGACTGAGGTAATTCTTACCTCAATTCCCTTCAGTGTTCATACACCATAACAACCCAAATTGCATACCTGCATGGTTTTTATTACATTACTTGATGCTACCTGATCAACTGATATTTTGTAGAAGCTCGTGGGCTTCCCTCACCAACTTTTGATCATCATCTTACCATCATATTTTTCTTCACATGGGTTTCTTTTACATCATCAACATCATTTTCATCCATGCTATAAACATTTTTCATGGATACACAATCCATTATTCATACTCAAATATCATGACTTCATTATTCACACATAGCAATAGACCATTCTCAGTCTCAAGCATGCCACATGACATCAATATTCACACATAGAAATAGACCATTCGCAATCTCAAGCATGCCACATGACATCATTATTTTCCCGGATACATAATCCATCATTAATTTTATTCAAATATATATATCAATGTATTACTCTTAGTCTAGACTCATTCCATCAGCATGTTAGGCATGTCCACATGCAAAAATGCACATCAATATGCACCAAGCATTTGATATTTCATGTGCATGCATTCTATCTTTATTGTATACATAACACAATAATTCTATTGTGCCCTCCTATGCATATTTACTTCTGATTTAATTAATTATTTATCTTTTTTGTTGTAGATGGTTGTCCTTGAATTTCTATAGAATCATGCTACCCTATGCACTGTTATTCTGCTCAATTGTGCACCACTAGCCCCTATTCTACACCTACTAGCCAAGCCCCCACTTCACCATTCCACATTTCTAGCCACTAGATCCACTAGTGTTGCCATTTCACAACTACTTCTTTTATGGAAAGAATCTTGTCTCAACATTTTTTGGCTAAATTATCAATATTCATAGTGTTGTAACATGCACTATTCCAGTTGAACATTGGCATTGGAATCTAATTAGCCACTCCCCATTTCCTTGACCAAACCAGTCTTGAAATACCATTATCATTGATTGACATTTCAACATTCTACAATATTATTTTATGTCCTCTTTCTAATACTCCTTGTCATCCATGGCTTTGCCCAATTTTAAATATATCTCTTCACTTCATTGATTGATTCACTTTGAAGCATTGCTTGGCCATTCAAGACCACTCTACTCCAATTGGAATTATACACTCCCCATTCTCACATGTACCCTGCTTTTGTTACAGAATCTGATAATATAGACAACTTTATTGCTTTGCTAACTTTAGAAAAAATTGTTAGATCCTATTTGACAATCCCTCTTCCTGCATTCTCATTCTTGTACATATAGATGACCGATCCAGTCATGAGTCACACCTCGTCTCATGATATCCTTTCTACTTCTCTTGCGGCAAGCTTTGCATCCTTCACTATATTTATACCTCCAAGGCGATGGCTCTATAGCAGTTGAATACTAATATTCCCCTATTCTTCCTTAGACGTTTGTCAACCTTGCATGACCTGCTCTGCAATCCTGCACTTCCTTTTGTAGCTCTTTGATGCTTTGGCCAACTATATAAGATTGACTTGCTTTCCTATCAAATGGACCCTAGAATTAATCCATAACATACCCACAAAATTATTAATTGTGGAATCGTATCCTCTTTCTAGAAATCCCTTTCACGAAACACTCTATGTAGAGTGCTCTTCTACTTATTAACAGTGTTGTGTTACTAAGCTTGACCTCTCTTTATTTTTCAAAATATTTCACTTCAAGTGTGCCTTTAGGCTTATGCTTAGGTATATCTTGGGCATATACGCTCTTCCTTACACAACAATCACCTTTGGCACTCACCTCTATCGTCTAGGAAGGTTTCTCCAAACTTTGATACTATTTGGAAAAATATTCACATTGAGTAATTACATGGTTCTTGGAATCCAATTCCACTTTCCATTACTTGTCTTGTAGCCATTTATTGCCTCAACCAACTTCTACAAGCTCTTCCATGTTTCCATTACTCTAATATTCAATCCTAGGCTTGGATTTATCTAATTATACCTCTAATTATGCACCATGTGCAAGCAACCATTTTTGTTAGAATTATGCATAATATAATTTTTTTATCAATTAATGCGACATGTCATTCTTTATCCCATTTTTTAAAGAAAACAATGCACCAAATTAAAAATCTGATTCCTTATATGCATTCCTCTTTGAAACATCTCTCTGACGACTGTACTCATGCCTCAATCTAAGTTATGAGCGAAACATTACAACATTTATAAGTTGCAATTCCCACTCTTTTGCTGCTGCAAAAATATATTTATCGATTTATGAAAAATTTAATTGCCCAAATCAAAATTATGGGTGGACATATGTCTTCTACTCCTCAAGACCTTTCTAACGACTATTCGTTTTCTCAAATCTGAGCTCTGAGTTGAAAGTTATGGTCCAGAGAAGTTTAGGTTGTTTTACCCAATTTATTCCTATATGCTACATTTGTCTTCTTTTTCTACCTGCACATTTTTGCATACACAGATCCTAAATTTGGCTCCATGGTTGTTTTTTATGGTTCATAAGCTTTCCATAGACTTCTCTTATGCCCCAAATGAACCTCCAAGAAAGGAGTTATTCCCTTTGGAAGTAATCTGGTGCCAAAATTTTACCCTTACTATTTTGGATGTAACTTTCTCATACGAGCTATGTTTTGCAAACAATTTAACTCATTGGAAATCTCTCCTCGAGCTCTTTTATTTGAGCTGAAAAGACACAATGTACCTTGATATAATATGTTCTTGTGGGTTTTTATTGGCTAAAATTGTCGTTTAGGGCCTCAAAATCGCCCCACAAGTTAAGGACCTTCAAAAATATGAAAAAATCATATTATATATATATATATATATAACTGACTATTTTCCTTTTGTAACAACCATTTCAATCTGAGTCGTTGATCTCAAATCAGGTGAAATATGAGTTATTTATATGTGCTCCATTGGCCATCGAAGACCGATGTTCTTCTTTGGCGCACACAACACTTTCCCCAAACTGTCGACCCGACCGTTGACCATCGACCCAACTCCTCGACGACCGATTTGCAAACAACTTGAAATAGATTGACTTGATCGTCGACTATTGGCGAATAAAAAACTCCTCACTAATTTCGTTGATGCCCGACCATCGACCCATTAGCGATTGGTGATCCACGATGACTGTCGAAAACACTTCCCTGATTCGGCCAACATGACCTTCGGTCGTCTCCCACTTATGGGATGACGTGGCATGACACGTGGATATTGATGTGGCATGACACATCATCATGAGGTGATACGTGGATGTTGATGTGGCACGATATGTGGATGTTTGTGTGGCATGACATGTGGATGCTGACATGAAATGACACATCATCACTCTCTTTCCTTCATTCTCCATCGACCGATTCTCTTTGATGACCGAACACCTCGCTGAATCGGTTGATGCTCAACCATCGAATCATCAGCCATCGATGACTTTTCTTGCTTGATTTGAAATACTTTTCCAAATCGGTCGACGCCCGACCATCGACCAATCGGCCATTGATGATTGTTGTTGGCAAATGAAAATACTTCGCTGGATTCAGTCAATGCTTGACCGTCGGCCCATCGATGGTCATAGATGTCTTTTGGCCAAACTAAACACTTCGCCATTTCGGCTGACCCAACCATCGACCATTTTTCTTGGCAATTTCCAACACTTAGAAATTTTGACCAAATCTCTTATTGATCTGGACCATCGATCTTCCAATCGAAATGATCTGAATCATTGGTTTGCCGAACTTCGACAAACTCTATCAACGAACCTCAACCATTGATTTGATCCATTTCACAAACCCTCGAAATGAATCCTGGTCGTTGATCAACCTAACCTCCCAACAACCGACAATGAATATGGACTGTTGAATCTTTGACTTCATTAATTTGTGACAATGAATCCTAGGTGTTGATCTACTCAACCCCCAAATGGCCAAAACCTTATAGATTTTTAAATTTATCTCAACGAATTTAAGTTGTTGATATTCCAATCAAACGTGATTTGATCCGTCGATTCGTTGAACTCTGCCCAGCACTACAACAACCATTAAAACTCAGATTTTTGACCTTCGAAGTTGAATTCAACTCTACAATTAGCATATTCATGCCCCAAATCATCTCTTCAACCATTTTGAGGCATTTAAACTTGAATTTACTAACGAATTTGGGGAATTTCACTTTAATTCTTCTCTGTTTTCCCCAAATTCATCGTAGACAAATCTATGACAACAAATTTTATCCAAATTCGCACTGGTTCTTGGCCCATACAGGTCTAGTGTTTGAACCAAAAGCTATGATACCATCTTATAATGTATCCAACCTTTGGTTGAGCATCATTACATGCGAAATACAGATTAAAATTAAGATTTTCTAATTAATTAAATTCTTGTAGCTTACCGGCCACATATCACACACATATTTGACCATTTGACTGATACTATAGTTCTAAATGCATCTAACAACATAAATTAAAACATGAATGCAATTGTTTAAGCATACAACAAACACACAACATTTATATAAACCAATTTCATAGTGAAATAATCATAAACAACACAAAAAAAAACACTTACCTGTTAATAGTTATCCAACTAGCTACATACGAAGGATGAAGCTCCCAACCATAAGCGCTACTGATCATTTTCCCTCATCAACAATCCAA
Organism: Picea engelmannii; assembly: GCA_009831015.1. Lineage (NCBI taxonomy): Eukaryota > Viridiplantae > Streptophyta > Pinopsida > Pinales > Pinaceae > Picea > Picea engelmannii. The sequence continues at coordinate 469,077 of ML784207.1, read as the reverse complement.
ACCCAAGCTGAGGCTATGATTCCACAAGGAGATCGGGCCCACTCGTTGTCCACTCTCCACACACATCAACTCCAAAACACAGGTTCTACTCCCACAACATTTTCAACCCTCTAGCTCTCTCTTTTCCCCCACAACCTGCACTACCCACGGAATGCACCCCCTTCACTGCTCATAGTGCCTCAGGTTGTACCATTAATTTATCAGGGGCCCTAGTGCACTCGGTTGTCTAGGAAATCTCAACTGCCTAAGGAGTTCTCCCAATAGCCTTTACCAGGATCTTGAGTCACTTCCTTAAGTAGGAAAACGTACTACAGGGTTACAACCAGTTTTTGCAAGCACACAAGCCTCTTTTCCAACATAACCACAACCCAACAATGGATACCTTCAAGCACAACATGGTTGGTGCTCTTCCCAGCACTCAAATCCTCTCTCGTTGTCCAAAATCTCCATGTAAAATTAAAAGAATAGGAGATTTTATCAAAGACCTTTACCTCATTTAAAGGAGCTTTCTGAATGCTTTGCTGGTCAGCAGGGGTCTGACTTTTCTGAATTTTTTGTTTGACAGGGACAACAGTCTTCTTGGGAGGAGCTGATGCGTTTTCTTTTGAAGGATCTATTTGTTGATTCTCTGATGTATGATCTTTTTGCTTAATAGAGGCTATGCTCTTTTTGGGAGAGGCTAGTTATTCTATTGGGCAGTATCAAACTTAGATCGGAAATTATATCTATTCTTCTCTTTCGTTGAAAAAATGCCATCATCAGCAGAATTATCCTCTGTCTATTCAGTCATCAATGCCTCTTCATAGTCGTGTTGTGTCAGATAAGATTTCCCTGTCTCCTCTCCAAAACAATGAATATTATCTTCTCCATCTTCTTGATAATCACCTTCATCTTCATCCATCACGACATTCTGAAGAGGAGCCTTTATCCTCTGACCCTCAGTAGGATTCCTTTCTCTTTGCAAAATCTGTGTTGGCTGATTATTTCTTCTGAAGTTGTTGGGATTTTGATTTGGGTTTCTACCTGCATAATCATAAGTGCCCCTTCCATTTACAGGCTGCTTATTTTCAATTTTGAGCTTAGATATCTCAGAGGTTAGAGACTCTAACATCTTAGCCATTTTATCTAACTTTGGGTCAACACTTGATGAAGAAGAAGCTTCATTTCTTGGCCTTCTTCTATCAGAGTTTCACTTTAGCTTTTGAGCAGCCAAAATATTTGATTCCACCTCAAGGGAAACATATTACATCAGAGATAGTGTAGGTGACCTCCTTTCTCTCAACAATAAACAAAACTCTGAGTCAAAAGAATCAGAATATGTGATTTTGGCAGAGGCATCTGAAGGTTTTATCTCTGCTGGTATTTTACTATACATCTGGTTAAACCTTTTAGTGAAATCAGAGACTGACTCACCATTTTGTTTCCTTAGATTTCCAAATTCTATGATATAGTATAGAAAATCTCTTCTATCACCCCAGTGTTTCAAGAAGGTATCATCCAATTGCTCAATACTAGCTATGGAACCAGCAAGGAGTTCTTTGAACCATTTACTAGCATGGCCATCTAAGCTTTGGACAAAAACTCGTGTCTAAACAACTTCCTCCTCAATATTAAGGTTTTCAGCATAATTGTAGAAAGCCTCAATATGTTCTTCAGCAGACACATCACCCTCACCTGTGAATTTGGGCATATACTTCTGATAGTCTCCTATCGGCATAGCTGATACTGGGTTTGGCAATATAAGTGGCGCATACCTAGTAGCTAGGATTTGTTGCATCTTGGTCAAAGGAGGTGGTGCAGCCATAATGATCAGGGGTGAGAGAGGTGATAGTTTCTTCTTTGATTCCTCAACACTGGGGGAATGTGAAGGAGGTGAATCTTCTAATGGTAAAGAGGTCTGATATGAGGCTCTGTAAAAACTTGCAAGCTGTTCAGCTAAGTTTTATTCACCTTTAGTAGACAACTCTTGAAGAAGATGTTCAACAACAAGGAGGCTAGTGTAGATGTTTAAATGATCTTCTTTCTGATGTGAATGAAAAGACTCAAGAGAGGAAGAACTATGATTTCTTTCTGATGCTTTTTCAACCAATTTTGAATCTGTCAATTCATCATCATTGCTATTTTCCTGTTGATAAAAAAATACTTGCTTCTTCTACAGTAGTTATAGTTGTTTTTTCATCATCACTCTGGGAAAACAATTCAAATTTTTCTGTAGTAGAGTTTCTAGAACTAAAAAGAGGATTACCTTATGTGTCTGATTTTGAAGCTTGACCCTAAATTGTTTTTCCTCTTCTAAGAATTAGTTCTGGATTGGGCACTGGTGTGACAGGTGATTCTTGTGGATTCACCCTAGTACTGATCCTCTTAGGAGCCAGGATGAATTTGTGGAGTCACCAGATAGATAGTTACAACCAATAAAATGTCTAATCTTTGTCTATCATCAAATATCAGCTCTGTGTCATATCACAGGAAAGCAGAGCTTAAAGTTCGTTTCCCCGGCAACGGCGCCAATTTGTTATCACTCCAAGAAACCCTTTATGGTTGTAAACCAAAGGTGCTTGGTAACTTAAGAATATGATATGTAGGTGTGCTTGGAACAATGGGATAACTCAATGATTAATGTAATAGACAACTCATCATACATTCAAATGAAACAATGCTTTTAGAAAACAATAATCAGACAAGATATTTTAAAGAGGGGGATGAAGAATACTAATCTTGATTGCCAAATACAACTTGGTGTAGGGCTGATACAAGGTAGTAAGAAATCCTTCACTTCAAGTTTATGAGTTTAATAAAGAGATGTCAGTCTTTTAAAGCTAAAACAAACTGAAATAAAGTACAGGAACAAGATACATGAGCAATCTGATATTGATAGCAAAAGGATATTGTAATTCTATTATCCAATAAGATTCTATAACAATAGCCAAAAATGTCTTCCCAGTTTGAACCCTTATCTCTTAGAAAAGATAGGAATTTATAGCCTTTTACAATCGGTTTTAAAGATCCTAAAAACTTGGATTTGTATCTAAATATAGAAAATAAAACTAACTAAATGCAATTGATAAACAAAGACTAGTTCCTAGAACTTGAACTGTCTTCTATGTCGATCTTGACATTTGTACTTCATCATCTTTAGGACTCTGTTGTGTCGTGGAAGTGTAAAGGCACCTGTCTTCTATAGCTGGACTCCTTTAATAACCATAATCAAAACTTTAGTTGACCAATTTAGCATTTGGTCTTCAAAATCTCCACGAATCTCTGATGCTGAGTGTTTCTTGATTAAGTGGTTAATCCTTTGATGCTCTTAAACCCCTTTTAAATACTTCAAAATTTTCCTTGCTCCAGCTTAGCTTTACAAAATTTCTTTTTGTACTTTCACCAGCTAATTCACCTTACGCTCTACTGTTTAGTTGGTGAAAGTTCTGCTTTTCACCAGCTAACTGGTTGTAAATTTACCCTTTGCGCTGGTGAAAGTTCTGTCTTTGGCCAAAAAGGAACCTTTCACCTCCAAAACTGTTGTTTTACCAAAAACTTAGTGTGCCTTTGATTTATCTCCCTGCATAATGATAGCAACTTGGGCCAGTACCTGTAGATTTAGATGTGACTCACTCCTCTGCTTCAATTTCTTAATTTTCCTCTTAAGGCGTTTTGCTAACCACCACAAACTGTTATAGTCCTTGGTGATTTTCTTCTTTCTCTTTTTGTCTTTGACACTCTCATGAGATAACTTCTCAAATGCTACATTTGTCTCTGCAAAATTGTCAAACAGGGATTTGTATCTTGCCTTGATTACTCTTTCCAAAACCTCCTGTTGTGCAATCACCTCTTTCAGTTGCTTAATTTTTTGTGATTTCTTTGACTCTTTGCTCTTTGATGTTTCACCTTCATCAATGGGAGTAAAAGTCTCACAGTCTTGTGCAATTTCCATGGAGTGTTCAGGGATTTTAATAGCTGGACGTTCATCTTCTTTCTCTGGCTCTGTTTCTGAGTCTGTGTATGGCAAATTTAGAATATTTGTATTTTTTACTGTAGGCTGCTCTAAATTGGTTTCAAAGTCTAATTTTTTCTTGGCTCTTTTAGACTTTATGCTAGAAAGCCTGTCTTTTGGTGGTCCTGGAAGAGCTCTCCTCCTCCGTGAGCTTCTCTGAGGAGTCAATTGCTTTTTCCCAGCTTTCTTCTGCTCATTCATGGGCTAAGTTTGGGTCTCAAAACCTTCCCAAAAAAGAAAATGTTGCCAAGTCCTTCCTCTTTGTCTTAGTTCTTCTAGGATTATCAGTTTGATCAAGCCAAAATGACAAAGAGTGTTTTTCATACTTAGAGGTTCAACCCTAATCTTTTTACATACTTTGGTTAGGCTTTTGTGAAAGAAGAAAGGTAAATTCAGGAGAGTCTTCCCTGTGAAATGATCTAAGAGTTTGAAATGATATAGCATCAGCTTGTCATACCTGCCTTCTGAGGTGATATAGAGTTGAATGCCTTTGAACAAGTCCTGCCATTCGTCCTCCAGATGAGAAACTGGCATGCTTTTCTTTCAGGTGATATCTCTGAATTTTGCCTTAAGGTATGCTCTGAAATTCAAATTCTTGGTTGCTATTGTCTTAAACCAGCTCTGGCGTGATCTAGGTAAGATGGTTGTTGTGGCAATGGAGGCTTCATCGACTATCATTTCTACAAAACCAACACTAGATTTGTTTCCATCATATGATTTAGTAAATGCTTCGGTTTTTATTTGGTGGCAACCATTTTGTAACCTTTCAACATAACTCATGCAGCCTGTGTCTGAGAAATGTTTTTGCACATATGGATGTGATTGTAAGAAAGACAGGCTGTCTAATTCTTTCCTCAGCAATAAACCAATCCGTTTCCTAGCCATCTATGACTCGAACCTCAGACAATTGGTAGACAATGTCACGATAATTTCCTGATTGAGACAAGGTTTGGCGCTGGTGAAAACTCTCGGTGTTGCTAATTCAAATATGGAACCATACCATATTACCTGTGAATAGTGCGTGTTCAAAATATGAAGTGTCGATTTGATGTCGTTGGGTGAGTGGTACTGCTCCTTTACCTATGATGATGAATGTGAATTCGTCATCTCCAATGCCATCATTGCTGAAGCATGCCTTCACGAGCACGATCCGCCATAATATCTGATTAAAACATGCATAACGGAATCCTCATCATCATTCGCTTCCACCAGTGCCTCATAATAATTATGTGACGTGTGTCGAACATGTCTTCTTTTCAATTTCTAAAATCGTGGAAGAAAAACACGTGTTTCGCGCTTTCACCAGCTAACTGTCTGCGGGAAAGTACTCCTTAACCGTTGAAAATCGCCACTTTCACCAGCTAACATCAACCTTGCAATCATGCATTAGCTGTTGAAAATCTTTTCACGATTTTTTTTTATAAAAACAACCTTTATGGATCAACTTTATTCTAAGTCATGAACTTAAAACCTAAGTTTTGACACTAGAAGAAACTAGAAACAAATTTAGAAACCTACAGATGACCATGCTATCACCTACAAAATGAAACCAAGTGACTGATTCATTTTGGGAGCTAACAGGATCTTTTTGGGATTTCATAGATCGAGAGTCCTGACTCTCTTACTCTTTATAATCCTGGTAGCTGAAATACCGAAATATCTTTGCTGAGAGATCAACGATCCATGTCCCTCTTGAACCAACGGCTATGATCCAACTGGATCGACGACCCACAACCTTTCGTGGTTTTGGAATTCACGATTTCACGATTTCATTACAAACAATACTTATCCATGATTTCACACACCCACTCCAACAATACGTCGCGTTTCATGACTTTGGGAGTTTCAATACAAAGCGCCCCAGTTCCTTGTCCTCGGAACTTTCGAAATCCTGAACCCTGGTATGTCGAAACCTGTCGTTGTTCCATGACCTGGCACTACTCCATAAAACACTTTCGAGATTTTGCGTTTCAGGACTTCGCGAATCCTGTTGCTCCAATTCCTTGTCCTCTTGTACTCCTGGTATCCGAAGTATCGAAGTGTCGAATCCCGAAATTCCTTTCCTCCTTCTCCTGAGCAAGGTCAATGGCTCAAAGCCTCTCTTGATCCAACGGCTCAGATCCTTTTGGGGTTTTATGAGTCAAGAGTTCAGAACTCTTACCTCTCGTTTTCCTGGTAATTGAATTACCGAAATATCCTTTCGAGGATTTCCACGAAACCTCAATAGCGTGCACCTTTCGGGACTTCAGGATTTGTGATTTCACGAATCCACCACAACCAAACTTTTGGTCCTTCAACCTCCCGGTATCCGAAACCCTAATGGGTTTGGATCTCTGCCACGTGTCCTCTGAAATGGACGGTCCCGATGCTTTTGCTGTTTTGCATACCAGGAGTTTGAAACTCTTAGTACCAAGACCACAGCCTCCTCTACGTCCCTAACTCCGAATAGCCGAAATACCAAAATCTGGTGGCTCCTCTCTTGTATCGGTATTTCGCGAACCGGGAGTTCGCGATGCAGCAACTCCATGATTCTAGTCCTTCAATCTTCCAGTATCCAAAGCCCCAATGGGTTCGAACCTCTGCCACGTGTCCTCTTAAATGGATGGTCTTGATCTTTTCAGGACTTTGATGAGTCCTCACCTTTGCATATGCGATGGTTAAACCTCGTGCAGCTTCTCCTAGATCCGATGGCTATCGGCTATCCAGGAGAGATCTGACGGTAGTTGTTGCTCCTCCCTAAGCTCATGCTTTCTTCCCGATTTCAGAAGATTTTGATGCTTCAAAGGTCTCAGCTTTCGATCTTCTACTGCAAGCCGACTATTGGGTCACTCTAGCACTTTACGAAAAGTGTTGTCCCTCCTGAGCTTTCTCAGCTATGAAGGAATTAAGAGCTTTGCGCTCTTTCTCCTGGGCTTGACTCTTAGAAGAGTCTTTTGCGCACCCCTTGCGCACATTCATCAAGTCTAGGACTTGGGTGAGTCTCGACCTCTACTTGCCTCACAAGGAGTCGGTGCATAACTACACTACCTCTCCTGAGCTTAACGGAATTCGTCCTCCAAGGAACTCTAGACAACTAGGAAGGCTGGCATGTGTACATGAGACTATGCCTAAGGTCGACGATCTCATAGTTCGTGGCTCTAACTCAAGAAGCCACAGGACACAAGCATTTACGAGTACCAATCATATCGTATACATAAAATTTCTTACTGGCCTAAATATACAACCAAGCAGTAAGGAAAGGGACACAATATATCCATTCAAAAATCAAGCACAATTCCTGAAACATACCCAGTATAACCAAATTCATGCCCAGCTACCGCTAAATTACACAGAGTAAGAAATAACTTATCTATTATAAGTTGCCGCCAACCAACTGACTGTGGGTGTTCGTCCTTCCACCTGACTATAGGCACAGAGGAATTTATTCTTAGCACTCTAGCCACCCTCGTTCCAAGCCATGATATCACCAGGGAATTCTCATGGTTCTCGATGGTTCTCCCTGTTTCATCTTCTGTTCGGGTCCTGTTTTCTACAACTCGGAGCTTTCTCACTCGGTTGTGGCCTCGGTAAGTTTTCTTAGATTCTCTTCTGCATCAAGCTCGCGGCCTTCTATTTGTGATTCGTTGGAGAGCTTCGCGCTTCTCCCTTGTGAGCTTCCGCCCTCGTCGTCTGGTGTCGGGTGTCTGGCATCTCCTCTCCCGTGTGTGTGTCCCTCTTACCTTGGGAGGATTTTGCCTACTTATCCTGTTCCTTCTGTCAGAGGGAAGCTCAGGTCTGTAGGTCCCTGTGGTACTTCGAACTGACAGCCCAGGTTTCCATTCATGGCGGTGGTTGGTGATTCAACCACCGGTCCTTTCTTCATTGACTGATTTTCTTTCCTTGGGATTCGAAGGAGGTTTGTCATCCTTATCAAGGGAGGTTCGGGGTGATTTAATATATGAACCCTCTCTTATAGTTTTCACATTCTTCCTCTAGTGATATCATGGCCAATACTTTCAAGGCTTCACCCCCACAGTCAGTTATTGGCAACTCAAACAATAATACATTTACATTTTCCTCATGCATTAGCATGGTAATTCCTATTCTATGATTAATTACAAATTGGGGGAAACAGGGGTGTTACAATTCCCTCCCCCTTAAAGGAACACCGTCCTCAGTGTTCTTTCTCAAAACACCTGTGATTCCTTTCTCATTCGGCCACTTCAGAAGTCTTTACCTTCATCCTCGGTCAGGCCCTCTTTCAGAATATTAGTCTTCATCACCTGCTTTTAATAATTCTTGGACACCAAGCACATTAATCACAATTTTGTGCGAAAACATCTTACTATTGCTCAAACTTAAAAAGGAAAATTTCATATTCTAGTACAGTACTTATCTGTGCAGTTTGTGGATCTTTATCCACATGGTAGTTTATGTTATCCATGCTCATCGCTTCCCTTGATGTACCCATTGGGTGCATGATTCCAATTCAATAGTTCACAAGACCTATCATGATTTTATCTTCCTTTCCAAGGTTTTTACGCATGAGAAACTACCCACTGTGTGCATGATCTGAATAGTTTACAAGAATTATTAAGGTCTCCTCTTCCTTGAGGTCACTCACCCTCCAGGCCCAGGCTCAGGCATCCCCTTCAATATTATACAGTCCCTTGGGCGATCCATCTTGCCCTACCGAGGTTTTCTCACACAGGAAAATCTTAGAGACTCTATTGAGTCTTACAGTCGAGGAGTCCCTCAGACTTGCTATGCCGAGGCGTCCCTCTAGCTTGTATTACCTCAACATAATTTATTTCAAGCAATGATGACTTATCACGGGGTTCTCATGGCTCAACAGTAGCCCTTTTTCATCATCTTCAACTTTGGCAGCCTTCATCTATTCCTTTCTGGACATGTCTTTTCTTCCCACTTGTACCACAGGTATATAAAATTCATGAGACGTCATTATAAATTTTAACTTTCAGAATTTTATTGCAAAACTATCACCCACGGATTTTCCAAACTTGCCACTTGTTTTTCATATTTGTTCCGCACAGGAACCAGATTCATAATTATGGGAATTTCCTTCTCATAATGGTTTGGCTCAGCGGGAAATTGGCCTTCCTTATGGGCTGACAATGCCGCCATATCCAAGACTCCTTCTTCCATCCCTTACAGTTTGGCTCAACCGTTAATCGGTCTTCCTTATGGACTTACAACACTGCCATATCCAAGACTCTTTGCTTCCTGCAATTCATTCTTTACACAACCAAACAATTGTTAGTTTCATTTCAACATACCAAATTTTTCAAAACGTAGTTCAACATTTAAAAAGGGTTTTAACAATTGTGCCAATATCCATGACCACATTCATACCCAATACATTCTTGCATTGTTTTTCGAGTTCGTCACACTTTATGACCGGTTCTTGGCCATGGGGTGTTGGAAGTTAACCAACCTTTTCCTCATATGGTTTATTCATTTTCTTTCATTCTTATAGTAGGACCATGCTGTTGGCTATAGGCCGATCACGATCCCAAATCAAATACACACGAACTCAAAATTTTCACATGTATGCCTTTACGCATTCCTTGATTGTCAATGCATTCATGACATATCAATTCATGAATTCTTCCAATGGTTATAAACGGTGTTTACTACCAGAGGTTCTCCATTATTCAGGTTCTTCATCTTGAGTCATACCTTACTTGGGTATCCAAGGCATACCACTGTCTTTCAAAATTCATGCATAACATTAAGACAATAAAATATTTCAGAAGGGGTTCCTACCAAATCCCTTCATACCTTGTGCCATAAAGGCGCGAATATCTTTATACCGGTTCCTGGCTGCTAGCACCCTCTTTCTTATTTTTACCTCATCACCAGTGCTTTACTGGGGATTTTACAGCCCCGTCAACAACCTTTCACTCATATCCTTCTCCTGTTCATTCTCTATTTGAGGTTGCCCATCATTGGCAATTGTCTTCTTCAATAGCTCCAATTTATTTCTGTACAGATCATGCATCATTATAGACACAATTGCATTAGTCATAATATTAAACCTAATGCATGTATCATAACATTTGAATTCATAAATATCCTTAAATGTTTCCATAAGTGCAACACAACAGTTCTCAATTGTTTTCACAGTATTACAACCATCATTACTATGGTGTCAAAACATTTTCGTTCATCAATGCACTAGCTTTCTCATCCCATAGAAAAGATAATGCACAACAAGGAAAGAAATGAGGGCTCTCCCTTTCTTCAAATCCTTTCTACATTGCCTAGGGCTTTTCAACCCAGTCGAGTTATCTCTAAGGTCTCACTGTCTGTTCTTAATCACAGCTTCAACCCAGCCTCATCAGTTAAACATACTCGTTTATTCATTTAATCATACTCAGGGGATTTACTTTCCTCTTACCAACTATACCGGTTTCCACCGCTGCTCTTTTCTGAGCAGCCTTGGTTAGGCCTCACCCTAACCCTATTTGGGATACTGCAACATGCTTTAATAACAACTCTTTGCTCATAATGAATCATGAATGTGTGCATCCTACACACTTCCATTCGGTTATTAGAATGGTCAATATTCAATTGTTAGTCTTCTATTAATTACATGATTCTTTCAAAATGTAATCCAAGATTCTTATATATGGACAGGCCTTGCATCCCATTGTCCAACCTTCAACAATTATTAGGGTTGTGACTCTGTTCTTCTGACAAATTCCTTACACAGTTCCTCCATCGGGAACTCCTTCGGCATGCAACTTCCTTGTTGCATATCCATCACTATTTGTGATGGCCTCAAGCTCGAATTAGCTTCAGCTTGTTAATAAGCATTCTTTAAGAGACATAGATGTACCTTTCTGGTATGTATTTCAGATTATGCATCAACAAATGTTCTAGGTTTTTGCTAACTTACATCCACGATGTACTTAGCTATACTCATAATCGTAAGCCTGTGTGCAGTTGCCATAGGTATAGTTTATAACCCACCTGCATCTTTACTGTTAAGATCAGTCAATTCGTATTCATTCACAATCCTTCTCATGTGATGCTCAAAGGCATAATCATTTGTCTCTTATTATGACAAGATAGAATCTTTACTCATTTACCCTTTTATCTAATTATATTGGTACTTCCTAAGGAAATGGAACACATTCCCCTCAGGCTATTATTTGGAACAGAGCTTTCATGACTCCCCAGAATGGAGTCAGCTATGACTCCATGGTATTCATTTAATCTGGACAAAAGCAATACTTGCTTCACGTTTCACTCATCAGGGAAATCATATTGGGCCTCTAATATAATTATACTCTTACATCATACATGTGTATTACTTGCACATTTAATATCATTCATACCTTACCGGTATTAATATTAGGCTTCCTATTATGAAGCTTCATAATGCATTAAACTCATGCACTCAAGTACAATTGAACACAGCTAAGTATTCATCATGCTAGTTCATGCCTTCTCCTCACGTGACCACCAAAGGTGACCATGATCCGAACAAAAAGGCGCTTCGCATTTCTTGATTTCAGGATTCCTGTTGCAAGGAACTCCGGTTCCTCGATCCTCGAAATCCGAAAACCCGAAAGACCGAATCTAAGGTTTTCTTAGCTCTTTTATTCCCATGACCCTTTGCTCAGAACATGGGGTCAACTCCCAGACATGCTTCGGGATCCCGCGTTTCGGCGAATCCGCAGACAGTGCTCCACCGTTTCCCAAAATTTTGATCCATGCGGGTCTGACTACCTGGATTCCACAGTACAGATATCTCTGCCAATCAATGGTCCTGATCAAATTCTGGCTTTCCACCTTTCGGGATTTGGCAGATTCCTTACCCCTTAACTCCCGATTGCAAATCCATGAAAGTGTATGCGTCAGATCCATGATCCATCGCCTGTCTCGATCCAATGGCTCAGGTTGGATGTCGGGATTTCGTGACATGTGAGTCCTCAAAACTCTGCCCGTTGACTTCCAAACCTCCGACTCCCAAAGATCCGATTACACTATATCTACAGTTCAGGTCATCCGCTAACCAATGGCCTTGATTGAATCGGTGATTTACCTAGCGCGACTTTGGAAGGTCTATGCTTCTATTTTCCCAATAGAAAAAACCTGGAAGCTCTAGATCAACAGCTCTCGTTGATTCCAATCTAACGGATACTATTCCTCCTGAGCTTTTTAGTTACTTACAGGACAAATCTCATAGTCATAACTCATAAAGATGTTAACCTTTCTTTATGGGAACAACCAACAAGGGTCACTCCTGGGAATTAGCAACAATCCCAAAGGAATCCTCTTAATCTTGCTTAAATAGATTATCCTTGTTGTCGATTCTAACCATTATAGGTCAGGTAATCTGACCCTATACATTTTCATCAGTCCTCTCAATCATGAGGAGTTATATGCTCAGGGTTTAGTCTTTTAATAATGCAGTAATTATAACTTTCTAAGGATCCTACCAGTCCTTACCCGATTTCCCAAATCATGAAGGAGTTCTTCATTTGAATCTTAATTCTTACCTAACCAGCCATCTCAATTGCAAGAGACTCTACCTTCTTTAGTAGGTATCCATCGTCACACTATAACAAAACAACTCAGTTCATGTCACTTGTCTTGCTTGTGCCGCTCCATAGCACAATTTATTCCACCTTTGTTATTCACACTCAGGTCTTATCAGTAATATTGATTAGTGCATCCTACTCCTATACGAGTAGTTACCATTTTAACAGAGGGGTTAAAGAAATTCCCAATTTACAGTTTAATTCTGTGGTCCTTCTTCTTAAAGTGAAAATGCAGATAACATTGTCTCTTTACGTGGCTCGTAAATGAGCCCAAGTAGGCCAAGTGTTGTAACCATGCTCTGATACCAATTTGTCACATACCCACTACGACATAATAAGTTTTTCGTTCTTCCTCAAGGGATAGAATCCCCAAATTCCTACGGGGGCCTAGCGCAGGTTAGCTCTTCCCTTATCCACCTCCATGTAATCGTTGGTTATGACCATAGGCCAAGCCAAGAGGCGCCTTTCGCATTTTGCGACTCAGCGATGCAAGAGAGTCAAGTCTTTCGACTCTTCAAACCCCGAAATGCTGAAATACCAAACCCTGAAAGGGCTGGCGAGTGAGAAGCTCCCCGCTTGGGTGTTGTCCACATGACCCTGTTTCGTGACCACGTGCTTAATCGACAAGGCACTTACCATCTTTTCGCTATTCTGGGAATCGCGATGCAATGTCTCTTCCTCTCCCTTTCAAATCCCTGAAACTCTGAAATATTTGAAGTTCCCTTCCAAAGGGAGATCAACAGTTGTAAGCCTCCCCTGATCCGACGGTTTGGATCTTTTCAGGATTTCATGGATCAAGAGTCCTGACTCTCTTACTCTTTATAACCTTGGTAGCCGAAATACTGAAATATCTCTACTGAGAGATCAATGGTCCATGTCCCTCTTGAACCAATGGCTACGATCCAAATGGATAGACGGCCCACAGCCTATCGGGGTTTAAGAATTCATGATTTCATGATTCCGTTACAAACAATACTTATCCACGTTTTCACACACCGACTCCAACAATATGTCATGTTTTGCAACTTTAGGAGTTTCAACACAAAGCGCCCTGGTTCCTTGTCCTTGGAACTTCCGAAATCCTAAACCTCGGTATGCCAAAACCTGTTGCTCTTTCGTGACCTGGCACTACTCCATAAAACGCTTTCGGGATTTCGCGTTTTGGGACTTCATGAATCCTATTGCTCCAATTCCTTGTCCTCTCGTACTCCCGGTATCCGAAGTACCGAAGTGCTGAATCCCAAAATTTCGGTCCTCCTTCTCCTGAGCGAGGTCAACAAATCAAAGCCTCTCCTGATCCAACGACTCAGATCCTTTCGGTATTTTATGAGTCAAGAGTTTAGAACTCTTACCTCTTGTTTTCTCGATAACTGAATTACCGAAATCTCCTTTCGGGGATTTCCCCGAAACCTCAACTGCATGCACCTTTCGAGACTTCGGGATTTGTGATTTCGCGAATCCACCACGACCAAACTCTTGGTCCTTCAACCTCCCGATATCCAAAACCCCAATGGGTTCATATCTTTGCCACATGTCCTCTTAAATGGACGGTCTCGATGCTTTTTTTGTTTCGCATACCGGGAGTTTGAAACTCTTGGTACCAAGACCACAGCCTCCTCTACGTCCTGAACTTTGAATAGCCAAAATACTGAAATCTGGTGGATCCTCTCCTATATCGAGATTTCACGAACTGGGAGTTCACGATGCAGCGAATCCATGATTCTAGTCCTTCAATATTCCGGTATCCAAATCCCTAATGGGTTCGGTACTTTTCCACGTGTCCTCTTAAATGGACGGTCTTGATCTTTCGGGGACTTTGATGAGTCCTCACCTTTGTGTATGCGAGGGTTAAACCTCGTGCAGCTTCTCCTAGATCCGATGGATATCGACTATCCACATGAGATCTGACGGTATCTGTAGCTCCTCCCTGAGCTGATGCTTTCTTCACGATTTCAGAAGATTTCGACACTTCAAAGGTCTCAGATTTCGATCTTCTACTGCAAGCTAGCTATTGGGTCTCTCTAGCACTTTACGAAAAGTGTTTTCCCTCCTGATCTTTCTCAACTATGAAGGAAGTAATATCTTTGCGCTCTTTCTCCTGGGCTTGACTCTTAGAAGAGTCTTCCGCGCAGCCCTTGCGCACATTCGTCAAGTCTAGGACTTGGGTGAGTCTCGGCCTCTACTTGCCTCGTAGTGAGTCGATGCATAACTACACTACCTCTCCTGAGCTTAACAAAATTCTTCCTCCAAGGGACTCTAGACAACTAGGAAGGCTGGCATGTGTACATGAGACTATGCCTAAGGTCGATGATCTTACAGTTAGTGGCTCTAACTCAAGCAGCCACAAGACACAAGCATTTACAAGTACCAATCATGTCCTATCCATAACATTTCTTACTGGCCTAAATATACAACCAAGCAGTAAGGAAAGGGACACAGTATATCCATTCAGAAATCAAGGACAATTCTCAAAACATACCCAGTATAACCAAATTCATGCTTAGTTACCGCTAAATTAGATAGAGTAAGAAATTACTTATCTATTATAGGTTTTCGCCAACCAACTGACTGTGGGTGTTCATCCTTCCACCCGACCATAGGCACAGAGGCATTCATTCTTAGCACTCTGGCCACCCCCGTGCCAAGCCATGACATCACCAGGGAATTCTCACGGTTCTCAAGGGTTCTCTCTTTGTTTCAGCTTCTGTTCGGGTCCTGTTTTCTGCAACTCGGAGCTTTCTCACTCAGTTGTGTCCTTGGCGAGGTTTCTCAGATCCTCTTTGACATCAAGCTCGTGGCCTTCTTTTCGTGATTCGTTGGAGAGATTCACGCTTCTCCCTTGTGAGCTTCCACCCTCCTCATCTGCTGTCAGGTGTCTGGCGTCTCCTCTCCCGTGTGCGTGTCCCTCTTACCTTCGGAGGTTTTTTCCAACCTATCCTGTTCCTTCTGTCAGAAGGAAGCTCAGGTCTAACGGTCCCTGTGGTACTTTGAACTGTCAGCCCAGGTTTCCATTCATGGGGGTGGTTGGTGATTCAACCACCAGTCCTTTCTTCATTGACTGATTTTCTTTCCTTGGGATTCGAAGGAGGTTTGTCATCCTTATCAAGGGAGGTTTGGGGTTATTTGATATATGAACCCTCTCTTATAGTTTTCACATTCTTCCTCTAGTGATATCATGGCCAATACTTTCAAGGCTTCACCCCCACAGTTAGTTATTGGCAACTCAAACAATAATACATTTACATTTTCCTCATGAATTAGCATGGTAATTCCTATTCTATGATTAATTACAAATTGGGGAAATCAGGGGTGTTACAATTCCCTCCCCCTTAAAGGAACACCATCCTCAATGTTCTTTCTCAAAACACCTGTGATGCCTTTCTCATTCGGCCACTTTAGAAGTCGTGACCTTCATCCTCAGTCAGGCCCTCTTTCATAATCTTAGTCTTCGTCACCTGCCTTCAATAATTCTTGGACAACAAGCACATTAATCACAATTTTGTGCGAAAATATCTTACTGTTGTTCAAAATTCAAAAGGAAAATTTCATATTCTAGCACAGTACTTATCTGTGCAGTTTGTGGATCTGTATCCACATGGTAGTTTTTGTTATCCATGCTCATCGCTTCCCTTGACATACCCATTGGGTGCATGATTCCAATTCAATAGTTCACAAGACCTATCATGATTTTATCTTCCTTTCCAAGGTTTTTCCGGATGAGAAACTACCCACTGTGTGCATGATCTTAATAGTTTAAAAGAATTATTAAGGTCTCCTCTTCCTTACGGTCACTCATCCTCCAGGCCCAGGCTCAGACATCCCCTTCACTATTATATTGTCCCTTGGGCGATCCATCTTGCCCTGCCGAGGTTTTCTCGCACAGGAAAATCTTATAGACTCTATCGATTCTTACAGTCGAGGTGTCCCTCAGACTTGCTCTACCGAGGCATCCCTCTGGCTTGTGTTACCTCAAGATAATTTATTTCAGGCGATCATGACTTATCACGGGGTTCTCATGTCTCAACAGTAGCCCTTTTTCATCATCTTTAGCTTTGGCAGCCTTCATCTGTTCCTTTCTGGACATGTCTTTTCTTCCCACCTATACCACAGGTATATAAAATTCATGAGACATCATTATAAATTTTAACTTTTAGAATTTTATTGCAAAACTATCACCCATGGATTTTCCAAACTTGCGACTTGTTTTTCATATTTGTTCCACACAGGAATCAGATTCATAATTATGGGAATTTCCTTCCCATAACGGTTTGGCTCAGCGGGCAATTGGCCTTCCTTATGGGCTTACAATGCCGCCATATCCATGACTCCTTCTTCCATCCCTTACAGTTTGGCTCAGCAGGCAATCGATCTTCCTTATGGACTTACAACACTGCCATATCCAAGACTCTTTGCTTCCTGCAATTCATTCTTTACACAGCCAAACAATTGTTAGTTTCATTTCAACATACCAAACTTTTCAAAATGTAGTTCAACATTTAAAAAGGGTTTTAATAATTGTGCCAATATCCATGACCACATTCATACCCAATACATTCTTCCATTGTTTTTCGAGTTCGTCACACTTTATGATCGGTTCTTGGCCATGGGGTGTTGGAAGTTAACCAACCTTTTCCTCATATGGTTTATTCGTTTTCTTTCATTCTTACAGTAGGACCATGCTGCTGGCTATAGGCCGATCATGATCCCAAATCAAATACAGGAGAACTCAAAATTTTCACACGTATGCCTTTACGCATTCCTTGATTGTCAATGCATTCATGACATATCAATTCATGAATTTTTCCAATGGTTATAAATGGTGTTTACTACCAGAGGTTCATACCTCCATTAGTCAAGTTCTTTGTCCTGAGTCATACCTTACTTGGGTATCCAAGGCATAGCACTGCCTTTCAAAATTCATGCATAACACTAAGACAATAAAATATTTCAGAAGTGGTTCCTACCAAATCCCTTCATACCTTGTGCCATACAGGCGCGAATATCTTTATACCGGTTCCTGGCTGCTAGTACCCTCTTTCTTATTTTTACCTCATCACCAGTACTTTATTGGGGCTTTTACAGCCCCGTCAACAACCTTTCACTCGTAACCTTCTCCTGGTCATTCTCTTTTTGAGGTTGCCCATCATTGGCAATTGTCTTCCTCAATAGCTCCAATTTATTTCTATACATATCATGCATCATTATAGACACAATTGCATTAGTCATAATATTAAACCTAATGCATGTATCATAACATTCGAATTCATAAACATCCTTAAATGTTTCCATAAGTGCAACACAACAGTTCTCAATTGTTTTCAAAGTATTACAACCATCATTATTATGGTGTCAAAACATTTTCGTTCATCAATGTACTAGCTTTCTCATCCCATAGAAAACATAATGCACAACAAGGAAAGAAATGAGGGCTCTCCCTTTCTTCAAATCCTTTCTACATTTCTTGGGGCTTTTCAACTCAGTCGAGTTATCCCTAAGGTCTCACTGCCTATTCTTAATCACAGCTTCAACCCAGCCTCATCAGTTAAACATACTCGTTTATTCATTTAATCATACTCAGGGGATTTACTTGCCTCTTACCAACTATACCGGTTTCCACAACTACTCTTTTCTGAGTAGCCTTGGTTAGGCCTCACCCTAACCCTTTTTGGGATACTACAACATGCTTTAATAGTAACTCTTTGCTCATAATGAATCATGAACATGTGCTTCCTACACACTTCCATTCAGTTATCAGAATGGTCAATATTCAGTTGTTAGTCTTCTATTAATTACATGATTCTTTCAAAATGTAATCCAGGATTCTTATATATGCATAGGCCTTGCAGCCCATTGTCCAACCTTCAACAATTATTAGGGTTGTGATTCTGTTCTTCTGAAAAAGTCCTTACACAGTTCCTCCACCGGGAACTCCTTCGGCATGCAACTTCCTTGTTGCATATCCATCACTAATTGTGATGGCCTCAAGCTCGAATTAGCTTCAGCTTGTTAATAAGCATTATTTAAGGGACATAGACATACCTTTCTGGTATGTATTCCAGATTATGCATTAGCAAATGTTCTAGGTTTTTGCTAACTTACATCCATGATCTAATTAGCTATACTCATAATCATAAGCCTGTGTGCAGTTGCCATAGGTATATTTTATAGCCCACCTACATCTTTACTGTTAAGATCAGTCAATTCGGATTCATTCAAAATCCTTCTCATGTGATGCTCAAAGGCGTAATCATTTGTCTCTTATTATGACAAGAGAGAATCTTTGCTCATTTACCCTTTTATGTAATTATATTGGTACTTCCGGAGGAAATGGAACACATTCCCCTCAGGCTATTATTTGGAACAAAACTTTCATGACTCCCCAGAATGGAGTCAGCTATGCCTCCATAGTATTCATTTAATCTGGACAAAAGCAATACTTGCTTCACATTTCACTTATCAAGGCAATCATATTGGGCCTCTAATATAATTATACTCTTACATCATACATGTGTATTACTTGCACGTTTGATATCATTCATACCTTACTGGTATTAATATTAGGCTTCCTATTATGAAGCTTCATAATGCATTAAACTCATGCACTCAAGTACAATTGAACACAACTAAGTATTCATCATGCTAGTTCATGCCTTCTCCTCACGTGACCACCGGCGGTGACCATGATCCAAATAAAAAGGTGCTTCACATTTCGCAATTTCAGGATTCCTATTGCAAGGAACTCTGGTTCCTCGATCCCCAAAATCCGAAAACCTGAAAGATCAAATCTAAGGTTTTCTTGGCTCTTTTATTCCCATGACCCTTTGCTTGGAACTTGGGGTCAACTCCCAAACATGCGTCGGGATCCCGTGTTTCGGCGAATCCACAGACAACGCTCCACCGTTTCCCAAACTTTTGGTCCATGCGGGTCCGACAACCTGGATTCCACAGTACAGTTCTCTCTGTCAATCAACAGTCCTGATCAAATCCCAACTTTCCACCTTTCAAGATTTGGCGGAGTCCTTACCCCTTAACTCTTGATTGCAAATCCATGAAAGTGTATGCGTCAGATCCATGATCCATCGCCTGTCTCGATCCAATGGCTCAAGTTGGATGTCGGGATTTCGTGACATGTGAGTCCTCAAAACTTTGCCCATTGACTTCCAAACCTCGGACTCCTGAAGGTCCGATTGCACTGTATCTACGGTTCAGGTCATCCGCTAACCAACGGCCTTTATTGAATCAGTGATTTACCTGACGCGACTTTGGAAGGTCTACGCTTCTATTTTCCCAATAGAAAAAACCTTGAAGCTCTAGATCAATGGCTCTTGTTGATTCCAATCTAACGAATACTATTCCTCCTGAGCTTTTTAGTTACATACAGGACAAATCTCATAGTCATAACTCGTACAGATGTTACCCTTTCTTTATGAGAACAACCAACAAGGGTCACTCTTGGGAATTAGTAACAGTCCCAAAGGACTCCTCTTAATCTTGCTTAAACAGATTATACTTGTTATCGATTCTAACCATTATAGGTTAGGTAATCTGACCCTATACATTTTCATCAGTCCTCTAAATCGTGAGGAGTTATATGCTCAAGGTTTAGTCTTTTAATAATGCAGTAATTATAACTTTCTAAGGATCCTACCAGTCCTTACCCGATTTCCCAAATCATGAAGGAGTTCTTCATTTGAATCTTAATTCTTACTTAACCAGCCATCTCAATTGCAAGAGACTCTACCTGCTTTAGTAGGTAGCCATTGTCACACTATAACAGAACAACTCAATTCATGTCACTTGTCTTGCTCGTGCCGCTCCATAGAACAATTTATTCCACCTCTATTATTCACACTCAGGTCTTATCAGTAATATTGATCGGTGCATCCTACTCCTATAAGAGTAGTTACCATTTTAATAGAGGGGTTAAAGAAATTCCCAATTTACAGTTTCATTCTGCGGTCCTTCTTCTTAAAGAGAAAATGCAGATAACATTGTCTCTTTACACGGCTCGTACATGAGCCCAAGCAAGCCAAGTGTTGTAACCATACTCTAATACCAATTTGTCACATACCCACTATGACATAATAAGTTTTTCGTTCTTCCTCAATGGATAGAATCCCCAAATTCCAATGGGGGCCTAGTGCAGGTTAGCTCATCCCTTATCCACCTCCATGTGATCGTTGGTTATGACCATAGTCCAAGCCAAGAGGTGCCTTTCACATTTCGCAACTCAGCGATGCAATAGAGTCAAGTCTTTCGACTCTTCAAACCCTGAAATGCAAAAATGTCGAACCCTGAAAGGGCTGGCGAGTGACAAGCTCCTCGCTTGGGTCTTGTCCACGTGACCTTGTTCCGTGACCATGCGCTTAATTGACAAGGCACTTACCGGCTTTTTGCGATTCGGGGAATCGTGATGCAATGCCTCTTCCTCTCCCTTTCAAATCCCCGAAACTCCGAAATCTCCAAAGTTCTCTTCCAAAGGGAGATCAATAGTTGTAAGCCTCCCCTAATTCGACGGTTTGGATCTTTTTGGGATTTCATGGATCAAGAGTCCCGACTCTCTTACTCTTTATAACCCTGGTATCTGAAATACCAAAATATCTCTGCTGAGAGATCAACAGTCCATGTCCCTCTTGAACCAATGGCTATGATCCAACTGGATCGACGGCCCACAGTCTTTCGGGGTTTCAGAATTCATGATTTCGCGATTCCGTTAAAAACAATACTTATCCACAATTTCACACACCCACTCCAACAATACGTTGTGTTTCGCGACTTCGGGAGTTTCAATACAAAGTGCCCCGTTTCCTTGTCCTCAGTACTTCTGAAATTCCGAACCCCGTATGCCGAAACCTGTTGTTGTTCCGTGACCTGGCACTACTCCATAAAACACTTTTGGGATTTCGCGTTTCGGGACTTCGCGAATCCTATTGCTCTAATTCCTTGTCCTCTCGTACTCCCGGTATCCGATGTACCGAAGTGCCGAATCCCAAAATTTCGGTCCTCCCTCTCCTAAGTGAGGTCAATGGCTCAAAGCCTCTCCTGATCCAATGGCTCAAATCCTTTTGGGGTTTTACGAGTCAAGAGTTCAGAACTCTTACCTCTCATTTTCCCTGTAACCGAATTATTGAAATCTCCTTTCAGGGATTTCCCTGAAACCTCAACCGCGTGCACCTTTCGGGACTTTGGGATTTGCGATTTCGTGAATCCACCATGACCAAACTCTTGGTCCTTCAACCTCCTAGTATTCGAAACCCCAATGGGTTCGGATCTCTGCCACGTGTCCTCTAAAATGGACGGTCCCGATGCTTTTGTTGTTTCGCATACCGGGATTTTGAAACTCTCGGTACCAAGACCACAGCCTCCTCTATGTCTCGAACTCCGAATAACTGAAATACCAAAATCTGGTGGATCCTCTCCTGTATTGGGATTTCGCGAACTAGGAGTTCGTGATGCAGGGACTCCATGATTCTAATCCTTCAATCTTCCGGTATCCAAAGCCTCGATGGGTTCGGACCTCTGCCACGTGTCCTCTTAAATGGATGGTCCTAATATTTTCGAGACTTTGATGAGTCCTCACTTTTGTGTATATGAGGGTTAAACCTCATGCAACTTCTCCTGGATCCGATGGCTATAGGCTATCCACACGAGATATGATGGTAGCTGTAGCTCCTCCCTGAGCTCATGCTTTCTTCTTGATTTCAGAAGATTTCGATGCTTCAAAGGTTTCATCTTTCAATCTTCTACTACAAGCCGACTATTGGATCTCTCCATCACTTTACGAAAAGTGTTGTCCCTCCTGATCTTTCTCGGCTATGAAGGAATTAAGATCTTTGCGCTCTTTCTCCTGGGCTTGACTCTTAGAAGAGTCTTCCGCGCACCCCTTGCGCACATTCATCAAGTCTAGGACTTGGGTGAGTCTCGGCCTCTACTTGCCTCGCAGGGAGCTGGTGCATAACTACACTACCTCTCCTGAGCTTAATGAAATTCTTCCTCCAAGGGACTCTAGACAACTAGGAAGGCTGGCATGTGTACATGAGACTATGCCTAAGGTCGATGATCTCACAGTTAGTGGCTCTAACTCAAGAAACCACAGAACACAAGCATTTACAAGTACCAATCATGTCCTATCCATAAAATTTCTTAATGGCCTAAATATACAACCAAGCAGTAAGGAAATGGACACAGTATATCCATTCAAAAATCAAGCACAATTCCCGAAACATACCCAGTATAACCAAATTCATGCTCAGTTACTGCTAAATTGGACAGAGTAAGAAATCACTTATCTATTACAGGTTGCCGCCAACCAAATGACTGTGGGTGTTCGTCCTTCCACCTGACCATAGGCATAGAGGCATTCATTCTCATCACTCTAGCCACCCCTGTGCCAAGCCATGATATCACCAGAAAATTCTCACGGTTCTCGAGGATTCTCTCTCTATTTCAGCTTCTGTTTGGGTCCTGTTTTCTGCAACTCGGAGCTTTCTCACTCGATTGTGGCCTCAGTGAGGTTTCTCAAATCCTCTTCGGCATTAAGCTCATGGCCTTTTGTTTGTGATTCATTGGAGAGCTTCGTGCTTCTCCCTTGTCAGCTTCCTCCCTCCTCATCTGGTGTTGGGTGTCTGGCGTCTCCTCTCCCATGTGTGTGTCCCTCTTACCTTCGGAGGTTTTTTCCGACCTATCCTGTTCCTTCTATCAGAAGGAAGCTCAGGTCTGCAGGTCCCTATGGTACTTCGAATTGATAGCCCAGGTTTCCATTCATGGGGGTGGTTGGTGATTCAACCACCGGTCCTTTCTTCATTGATTGATTTTCTTTCCTTGGGATTCGAAGGAGGTTTGTCATCCTTATCAAGGGAGGTTTGGGGTTATTTGATATATGAACCCTCTCTTATAGTTTTCACATTCTTCCTCTAGTGATATCATGGCTAGTACTTTCAAGGCTTCACCCCCACAGTCAGTTATTGGCAACTCAAACAATAATACATTTACATTTTCCTCATTCATTAGCATGGTAATTCCTATTCTACGACTAATTAAAAATTGGGGGAAATAGGGGTGTTACATAGTATATGTAGATGATCTGTTCATAACAGGGAACAATGAGAACTACATTGCATCCATAAATAAATGGTTGAAGAAAGGATTCAGGATGACATATTTGGGACATCTTCACTAGTATTTGGGAATTGAAGTGATACAAAATCCAAAGCACATATTCATCTCCCAGAAGAAGTACATTGGAGAACAATTGAACAATTTTGGCATGGCTGATTGAAATCTTGCTTCTACTCCAATGGAAAATATTTGAAACTCACATCAAAATAAGGGAGTGAATTTGAGGATGCAACCAAGTATAGACAGCTTGTGGGAAGTCTTATCTATCTTACTACCACCAGACCAAACATTTCATTTGTTGTTGGGATTCTTTCCAGGTTCATGCAAAATCCTTGTGAAGGACATTGATCTCACTTCTATAGTTGTACCCAAAATACGATGGAAAATTTGTCTGAAATTCGACAATTATGCATCCATAATCTGATGGAAATATTTTTTTAAAGCATCGGTGGCACATCGTTGGATAATCGACAGAAAAAATCATCTGTCAGTTCGTTGACACATCTCCATCGAAGATCCTACTGCATTTATTGAATATTTAATATCAGTATTCATCGAATATTTGACCCATACATCGTCGGTCAACCGCCTCTTAAACGTGTCAAACCCATGGTAGGGCTGTCGATAATCTGACACGTATATCCATCAGAGCTATGGCCCAGCCATCAGAGGATTCCCCTCATGTCCACTTATTAATTTGACACCTTCAGTCGTTGAAACTATAACACAACCGTCAGACACAAGTTCGTTGGAGTCGAATATCCGACGAGAATAATTTAATTAAAT
Source organism: Picea engelmannii (assembly GCA_009831015.1). NCBI lineage: Eukaryota > Viridiplantae > Streptophyta > Pinopsida > Pinales > Pinaceae > Picea > Picea engelmannii. Next base: position 444,630 of record ML784207.1, on the reverse strand, counting down.
AAAAATACCAAAATGGTATATATACCCATGGATAAAGAGACATTAATGTCATTCAAAGTGACAACTTCATTATGAAGATGAAAAACCTACTCATTTAGCTTAGCAATGGTTTATTCCTGGGAAATAAGCTTCCCCTACCTTTATTTTTCTATATGGAGTCTTTGAAGAGATAATTCTTCCTCTCCATCAAGGGAATTGATCATTTCCCTTCAAATAGTCTTCACTTCTATGCTTAGTTGATTAGGTAATTCAACTACCTACTATTTGAACCATTTATTCCAAATGATTTTTGACTTGGTTAAGAAACATGACAAGATGTACTAAGCTCACAATCCGAATTCCTCAAATATTTCAATTGGCTTCAAAATCAACCAATAAAAGATAAATCACTCAAGGATATTTTATCCTTGATCTCTTTTTCTACAACAATAAGGCTTCACCAATCCACTTTTTTCAATTTTATTGAGACATTACAAAGCAACACCAATTCACTGCTGCCTCCAACACTTACAAAAAAACTAAAAAATAAATAGATAACGTCAATAACAAATAGATAATGTCAATAATATATCCTCCAAACTTTTCTTTGAAGACAAAATTATTCACCAAGGGGCAATAGAACCTTGGTCTCCTACTTCCACTCCATAGATTTAACCATTATAACTATGACAAGATTTTAACATATAAATTAAATTGAATATATATAAAACCTATTTTAATGAGAGTATCCAGGTAGAAACAACATTCATTAAGAGTTTGAGCTGCTCTTAATTGCTTAATTGCCTCTATGCTCAAGCTTGTTTAAGAATTTGAACTCTCACCAATTAATCCACCACTCTTCAAAGTTTTAGTCACACTTTATCTACCACACCTTGTTATGAGGAAAATCTCTCTATGGCAAGGGGTAAACCACAACAGACGGAAATGACTGCAAAAATCAACTCTAATCCCAGGTATGCTATATAAACAAATATTCTAACAAGACAAGATAAATATCCTACCTCGTCCAGGCGTTCGATGGAGTCCACCGTTGATCACTTGAGTTAAAGCGATACACCTGAAACTTGTCCTCAACAACCAAGAAACACAAGCATATGGTGATAATATATAAGGTTAGCACATTCAATAGCATAATCCATCAACATTCATAACAAATATGCCCATGGAATAAAAATTCAAATATTTGCAAGATATTAATTGGACGAGAAAAAAGTATTTCTATTAAAATGTAATCAACATAAGTGAATGAATTACAAACTTTCGTGTCGGCACAGTTCAGAACCGAGAAACCAATTCCCTTGTAGTTGGGCCTCCATCACTTCAATCCTCCAACAAAGGGAAGCTCATATAAGAGAGACAATGAGGTTCTCAATCAAGTAGGGAAGATCTTGGGGGCTAAATAATGTGTTCAGACTTAACAAGACAAAGGGATGCAGACTCAATATGAAGTGAATAATTTCTCCAGAGTAACTTTTCTCTCAAAGTTGAATTCTTCTCCTCTTTTCCACAACTTGGATATGGCCCATTTATAACCTTCAAATGGAATTTAAGGGCCAAGTCGAAACATTTCCAGTATATGGAAGGTCAAGGATAATGGATCCCATGACGTGACATGGAAACTCGACACTATTTTTTAATTTTTGGCACAAAACCCGATGTATGTGGGTTGTAGTGGTGCAACCTGCATATACGCATGTTGTATAATAGTTAGGGAGCATATATGTGGAAAAATATTGTTTTTAGCTCTGGGATTTGAAAAAAGGGACTTCAAGTCTGCATAGGGAAATGGAAAAAGGCCCTCTAAGAAAAATTGCATAAGGTGAGGAAAATATTGCTATAGCATATGCCCCCTAATGTGTGAGGTTAGAGGAGTATCTGCGATGACCGAAATACATTATAATACCCAAAAGTGGAGTAATGGAGACCCAACTGGAAGAACTAGTTGCTCGTGAGAATATTACAATATGTACTAACTTTGGGCACATGGTTACCAATTTTAATTACACTGTAGATCCATGTGAAAATATACCAAACAATTTTTCATGGCCATGAGTAGGCAATACAAAGGTGGCTATATGACAAAGGCTATCATAGTCACGAACACGACCCAGTAACACAAATCTCAAAATCAATCTTAAGATATCTGTATACAATGGAGTACAATCTGATATCCGATGGTCATTAAAATCACATAGGTACTGGTCCAATGAAAGATAGCAACAAATTAGGAAATCTGTGACTATGAACTGATGTATTCAAGTCTCTACATGATCTTCCAAAGGTGCAAGTCTACATCTTGTGAATAAAAGAGTTGAGGTCGAACACAATGAGACTTCGTTTGATTACTAGTCATTAAGGTATACCATTAACAAACATGAGACAACCTATTGATAATGAAAGTAGGTATCAAGGCATCGAGTACATTCTTACAAGTGTGAATAAAGGTGTTGGGGTTGAACACTTGAAGAATCCATCGATCTAGGGACATTGATGTATTCCCAAATGTCGATGGCTGGAGTACCTACCACTAATGACTATAACCCTCTAGGTATTCATAGGACTCTAGATCTCATTTCTAGAATAGATGGGCTGAATTCGATGGAAGAAGATCCGCTAAAAGGAGAGCATTGAGGCATCTCTCATAATTTAGCACAAGGTACAAAGTGGGAGATTGATGATTTGGAGGAAATTGGACGAAGAACATGTTCATGAACCAATGACCCTATGCGTCTTTCGCGTGTACCAGATGCAAGCGGGACACAAAAAAAACCCTTTGAATAGCAACCAATAAGGAAAATTGCTGACAAAGGAGAGGAAACCACCAATAAGGCTAATGGAATCCAAGACAATGCATAAATCCCAATGTGTGAATAGATTTCATGTCGTCAAACACAAGGGAAATCCCCCAGTTAGCAACCAATGATGAAATGTCAATTGTTGGGTTCAAGGTTACTTACCAATGATGAAAGTAAGACCAAGGTGCTCAATAGGAATACAACTTCATGTAACTCTGAGACACATTGAGGGTATGGACAACATCCAAAGTCAATAGTTCTGAGGAATGGCCGACATAGATTGATAGGCATCATTTGAACAAGAGCATGAGACATATGGAAGACTCTTGTCAGCATAGATTCAATGATGAAACTTTGTGATGCAAGAGGCATCAATCAAACTCTCCATAGGGACTGGAAGAGTAACTAGTCGGGGGAGTAAAATCTAAGTAACGATCTCAGCTTCCTAAGGTCACGCTAAACCCAAAATTTTGATGACATGTGAACTCAAAAGTTTGATGACATGTGGACTCAAAAGTTTGTGCTCTGTTCAGAGGTGACACGACTGCTGCCAATATAAGATAATATTCTTTTCTCGCCCGTCTTTTTTTGTTTTTTCATAGTCAAATGAATTCTATGATACATAGGAGGAAACGAGTGTCACAAGTAAGCAACTAGTTCCAACAGTGGAACATACCTATGCTCAATGCAAGGAGGTGCATTCGGGAGATGGACACTCGGGGGGATTTTTCCTCTTGGGTATAGGGTGTCAAGTTGCAAAGGATATAAACAAGGTTTTGCTTGGCTGATGATGCAAACTGCTAAGGTGAAAACCTTATAACGCAAAAGCAAGAAATGACAATAGGCTCAATACTGCAAGCAAGAGAATGAGATGCAATTATAAATTAATGCCAAAAAATGTCCTTTTTCGTAATCTTAGTCTACTTGGATTGAAAAATGGGTAAACTTACACCAAATAGACATCCTTTCTAATACAATTTACGAGTGTGAAAGAAACAAGTTCACTCAACAATGTTTTCTCTTTTTGAGAGAGTTGGAAAAGAGATTAAACACGACTCATTGGGAGTCCTCTAGGTAGCATGTCATGGGGGAGGCCAGGGCTCACGTGCAAGACTTCTGTGAAAGGTTAGTAGCTTATGAATAGATGACACAAGCTTGGGAAAACCCAGATCTTTCCAAGTAGAGGGGGATAAAATACTCGTGGAGGTTACCTTCTCAACGATATATCAGAGAACACCTCTCATTTGAAAAGGCATAGGAGAAGGAATTTGATACCCCACAAGACCATTCCAGTCAAAGGGAACCTCTCTAAGGCTTGGAGGAAGAGTACTCGGGGAGAGTAAAACTCTCTCTTGTTCAGAAGGTACATGGATAGAAATGTTAATAAAATGGTCAAAATATGTCTCACTCCTTAAAAGAGGAGTGGGGTTGGGTGATGATTGCATCGACATGACTACTGTGTCAATCAAAGGAGAAACAAAATGTTGGGAAACCAAATATGACATTGAACCTGAAGGGTTATCAGACAAGGACTACACTTCTTCTACTACAACAGTAGTAGGGAACAATCGAGTTAAATGACCTCCTTTGCAAAGCCTACAAAGGAACCTGGGCTTATGTCCTATACGTTGAGGCTTCTCAATCATATGAATGCCCCCAGCGTCACTCACAATGGCTGGTGACATGCTCTCAGCGTGACTAGTAGAGGTTGGTGATTCATCCCCCACATGATGTACATAGGTTGTCGATGATTCTCCAACATGGCTGACCGAGGTTGGATATGTGATGTCAGTATGACTCATGGCGACTAGAGTTGTGCCCCCAGCATGACTTGCAATGACTAGTTGTTGGTCTTCAACATGGCTTGCATAGGTTGTTGACTAATCTCCAACATGAATAGAAGAGGTTGGTGATGGAATTCTAGTATGAATTGCAGTGACTGGACTGGTGGTGGTGGTTAGTTGCGGCATTTGAGAACAAGGTCCCAAGAAAGACTGGTTTTAAGAAATTGCAGGCTAGGAAGGATCCTGGTCTACACCCTGTCCCTTCCTAGAAAGGTAGTATCCTCCATCTAATTGATCCATATAGGATTGAATAGGCATCATCACCGAAGCAAATGTCTATGAAGATAAAAAGGCGTGACACGATTATTCAGGTCAGGATATATATTGCCCCCATATGAAGGGATTCTGTGAAGGGGTAGCTCGTACCATAAAAATGATTCCCTTTATATGAAATGCCAGAGGATAGATGGAGGGCCTCCATGGCAAGAGTGTTCATAAGAAATGGCATAGTGGACGAAGGATAGACAGATGGGGTGTAATAAGTAGAATAACCACCCATTTAAGAACGTGCTCCTGGAAGGATGAAGCCAATATTGGATCCATAAGAAGGGAGATTCCAACCTCCCATAGTGATATTCGGTTGAGGGATATGACTCCTATCAAACAAATATGTAAACAACAGATCCATCATGCCCCCAGATCCAAAACCAGGATTCATATAGGTAGGAGAGGGAGAGGATGGAAAGGGTGAAGGAATGTTTGGCATATAAAGAGGAAAATCATTAGGGACTCAAGGCATTGACTGAGTATCATAATTTTTCATACCATTGTGAAATACAGAGAGATTCTTCCCCATGAAATGAGAGGATGTCATGGGGGAGGTAGCACTAAATGAGGGAGCTAAAAGGGCTCCACTATACATGATAATGAAAACTCACGACGTAATACAAAATCCTAAGGTCAACTAATAATCAAAGAGAACACCAAAATAAAATAAACAAAAGGCCAATATGCACACAAACAAGATAAAGTTGTTGAAAGGGGCCTCCCTCCCTAAAGTAGGTATGCCTCGCCCAAGAAGGGCCTGAGACTCCCTGCAAAATATCGGAGTTATCATAATCAGTTATAAGGGCCTTCGTGGGCTTAACAACCAGTCAGTAAGATCCCCCCGGAGAGGTAATCCTCCATAAAGGCTGTGTGTTGTCCGACCCTTATCTAACCCAGGGTACTTGCAAAATAACCCCTGCAAGTAATCTATGTGGTACCTATGTCAAGCAACTAAGAAACCACAATATAACCAATGCGCAGGTGAATAGTCATAAGTCAAGTCTACCGTATGGGTAGGGTAAAAAAGCTCGAAACCTCAAAAGCACCGCCTCTCACAGAGGTAAAGGTACTAGCAAGATCCCCATATATGAATAGATCCCCAGAAATATATTTGACGCTAAGAAGGTATTGGGGGGATATCCTCTCAATCAACCTCATGTTATAAAAACATGATTGTGGAGCAATAAAACAAAACAAATGCGGAAATAAAACACAGAAAATAAACAATATAATAGAGACACAGATATACATGGTTCACCCAGTGTGGGCTACATCCACTAGAGAAATTGTCAGGTCCTTCCTTTATTATTATCCAACAAATGAAGGGATACAACCTACAACAAACCTGCTGTAACTTCCTCTTCTTTCTCTCACAGTCTCCTCTCTCAGAATACAATATTCTCTATCATCCCTAGCCACAATACATTTCTCTCATAAAAGAGGGTTTCCTACTAGGGAAAAAAAACGTAACATAATTTCTACCATTAGATCTGCGACCTTATAATGAACGGTCCAGATTTACAATGAAATTACAATATACATTTACAAGGCAATTTTTTCTTTGGGGGCTTCGCCCCCAAACCCTCATCAAGGGACGCTGTCCCCGAACCCCCACTAGGGGCCCGTTTTCCCCCGGACCCCACAGAGGTGGTAACTCCCCTCTGCACTCCCCCGCATGGAAGAGTGTACATTCTTCTGGGGTGTAAAGTCTTCATGGGGTATAAACACAGCTGAAAACAAATACCTCTAAATATGGACATAATCATTCTCCACAACCAACACCTCACACGACCTTGTGCTTAACTATGGTGTAAGTGAAGCCTCTTAACGTCACCAATTATACAATGGATTTCACCACTCCCTTAGTCAGACACATATGTTGATTTAATAGCCTTGGATAAGTTTACTCACAAAATCCTATTCCAAGGCTCTAAATCCTAAGCTAGTTTGTGCACTCTAGAAAATAAAATCATTTCTAATCAATTTTAAATTATCAGCATTTCTTTTAGTAGCCTTTCTTACTCAAAAAAGGTGCGATCGTGAAACTAATGATGTTATGACTCATCAAGTAAAATAAATGAATATGAATAAAATGCAAAGTCCTAACTTCAATTCTTAATAAATGATAAGCTTTTCAAATGCAATTTTCAATTTAGTTCTGCAGTTCCAAATAAGATGCAATATTTCTATACATGTGTTAAGATCAATGATAAGGACCCAAAAGATCAAATGCCAACAATGAAAAATGCTTAATATTTTTGTATTTTCAATATAAAAGAATGAAAATGTAAGGACTGAAACATAACTTGATATAAAGATTCTACTGTATGTAAACAGAGTCAAGCCAACTAGGATATCAAGAAGCAAACACCCAACCCAAGATGCAATGACAATCAATGAAAAGGGTGATGAGAAAGGCACCGCACGAAAATTCAACCAAAGAAAGGTTTCCTATCATTCCACAGACACTTGACAGTCATAACAGAGACCCACGAAGACTCAACAACCATCAAAACTTACCCAAAAAACATCAAACTCAACAACCAAGAAAAAATGGATGATGTACATGATTGTTCAGGATAAAACTGTGTATATACGCCTCTTACAGAAGGAAAACACATGTATATACGCGACTGTTAGGTAAAACCCCACGTATATGTGTTAAAACACTACCAGGCTAAGGATAAGGCTAAGAAAATCAAACTCAAAATGAACAGAGGCTGTCAAGCAATCAAACGACAAGAAACTCAATATAAACGAGAGAAATCAAACTTGGAGAAAAACACTCGAAACCCTAAAAAGAAGATCCTATCCCCAGTATGGTCATCAATTATGTTACGAGGAAAATCTCTCTATGGAAAGGGGTAAACCACAACATGCAGAAATGACTGCAGAAATCAACTCTAATCCCAATTATGTTGTATAAAAAAATATGCTAAAAAGACAAGATAAAGAGCCTACCTTGTCCATATGTTCGATGAAGTCCACCATTGAGCACTTGACTCAAAGCAATACACCTGCAACTTGTTCTCAACAACCGAGAAATGAAAGAATTGTTGGATTACAGAGAGGGGGGGTGAATCAATAATAGAGCAATTTAATCCTTTTTAACCATATAATCCAAGTGTTATATCAATGAATCATTATCATCCAATAACTGTAGAGTAAATAAGCAATGAACAAATGAACAATCATACACATACATAATACACCAGTGTTTTACATGGAAACCCAAAGCGGGAGAAAACCACATAATGTTTTTTCTTATATGTCTTGAAGAATTACATTCATTAGAAGCACCAACTTCCTTTGTTTTCCAGCTGCAACTGGAAGGAGGCTCCAACCCCCTAGTTTCTCAGGTTACAGCCTGAGGGAAGCTCCAAGTCCCCAATTCTCTGGCTACAACCAGAAGGAGGCTACAACCCCCTATGGTCTCCGGCTACAACTGGAAGGTGGCTACAACCAGAAGGAGGCTACAACCGCCTATGGTCTCCGGCTACAACTGGAAGGTGGCTACAACCACTTGTCCTTGCCCCGTCCAACCACCATGAAGTAGAAGTAGAATGATGGAACCACTTTCACACTATCACTGTGAAGAAAAGAAAGTTGGAATTTAAGGAAGGGTAAATTCTTTTGATGATGCTTTCTAAGGTACGTTTTTTTTCAGGTCATCTCACCATTTTGGATTTTATAGAATGATTCATACCATGAAATTTCTATTCCATTGAGGAAACATATCCAAGTATCCGTGGGTCATTGTATTTTTGGAGTTACACTCTGTGGAAAATAGGGTTTGTGGCTAGTCCTGAAACTAATCAAAAACATGTGTTTCAGGTAAAAACACCATAAATTCTTCATAACGGATCCAAATTTAGTAAGACCAAATGTGTTGGTTAGAGTACATTATTTAGTATGATATGTAACACTTTCATATCAATTCAATAAATATTTTGTGCGGGGCATGCTCTACAAGGTGTGCCATTTTTGCCATAAGACAAAATTCAACAAGGTGTGCCATTTTTGCCATAACTCCTTTTCTGAGAGGCTCCAACCCCCTAGTTTCTCAGGATACAACCTGAGGGAAGCTCCAACTCCCCAATTCTTTGGATGCAACCAAAAGGAGGCTACAACCCCATATGTTCTCTAGCTACAACTGGAAGGTGGCTACAACCACCTGTCCTTGCCCCGTCCAACCACCCAGAAGTAGAAGTAAAATGATGGAACCACTGTCACACTATCACTGTGAGATATACCACTATAAATCTGTACCAATAAACCTGAAACATGCATAACCCATACTTCAATCTGTACCATAAACAAGTGCATCAACCATGCACCAACCTGTACCATAAACAAGTGCATCAACCATGCACCAACCTATACCAAACAACCTGTAATCAACATGTACCATAAACAAGTGCATCCAACCATGTACCAAGTATGTAACAATCATGTGTCAACTAGTCATCAACTATGACTCATCAATATGTCCCAACATCATCAACTATACACCTCATGTATGTGCCAACTCATCAACTGCTTGTTTCAACCATGTACCCAACATGTACCTTAACCAAAATCCCTCATCAATTTCATCATCCAAATATGATTTGTAACTCTGTAATAGAACTCGTGTATATGATCACATACCTGCAATCCTTCCTTAACTTTAACAACAAGAGACTAGCATTTTCATCAAACGTTTCTTTAGTCTCACAAGACTAGTTTTGGATTAGTCAACAACCCTAACTTGAAATAATCATAACTTTGTACCTGTAATGAATAAATATCTGAAATTGATACACAATGTTATTCAGTGTTTTTTTTGCAATTCCTCCAGGTGTCACTACTTGGAACCTCTCAGAAAAGGATTTATGGAAAAAATGACACACCTTGCTGAATTCTGTCTTATTCTAGAGAGCGACCTTGTAGAGCGTGCACCACACATAATATTTGTTGAATTGATATGAAAATGTTACAAAGAATACTAAAGAATTTAATCTAACCAACACATTTGGTCTTACTTAATTTTTATCTGTTATGAAGAAGTTATGAATTTTTTACCCGAAACACCTGTTTTTGACTAGTTTCACGACTAGCCACAAACCCTATTTTGCACGGAGTGTAAATCCAAAAATACAACAACCCACAAGATGAATTTTTTACCACAAATAATTGGATATGTTTCTTCAATGGAATAGAAATTTCACGGTCTGAATCATTCTAGAAAAAAAATTATTGTGAAAATGGTGAGATGACCTGAAAAAAACATACCTTAGAAAGCATCATCAAAAGAATTTATCCTTCCTTGAATTCCAGCCTTCTTTTCTTCACATTCATTAGAAATTCGTCTTAGATATCCTTTGGGTACCTCAGAAACCTATAGGTATTCAATATTCTCAAGTGTGTCTTAAATGAGAGATCCTTTCCTCTTATTTATACTCTCCAAGTAGCTTCCTTAAAAACATCTTCTAGGTCACTTTTCCCACTTTCCTTATTTTAGGGTTAACCCACTTCTAATTTCTCCCTTAAATTTATTATTGAATTAATTTATTTTGTATTCACTTTGAATTATAGTACACTCATCACTTCACTTTATCATTTACCTTTTAAAATCTCTTAAACCACTTTGACTACTTTGACCTTTTGGGGATTCTAGATGACATATGAGGGTCCTCCAACTTCGTAAGGCCATAACTCTCAAACCGTGAGGAGTTATGTGATGTTCCACATACCACCAGAAATGGAATGACATGTACTATCCATATATAATAGTATTACGTGAAAACATATGAAAACTCATACCGTTATCCACAAAAAAAACTTGGGTCCATTACCCAAACCCAGGTTCTCCAACTTCTCATGGCCATAACTCTCTAACTGTGAGGAGTTATGTGACGTTCCACATACCACCAGAAATGGCATGAAAAGAAATATATATATAGGATATTTTCACTAAAAAATTCACTGACATTCATCTCATTATGCCACAAATAAGCATGGGTTCTCTAACCATACTTCTAGGATAACTCAATCTGCAAAGCGTCTTCTCGTGAGGGTTTTCACCATAAGGGGACCACTTTGGAGTTCATCCATTTCTACTTATTATCAACCATGGCAAGAAAATAAAGAGTCATATTTACATCAAACAATATTGGGTCCATTACCTAACCTTTGTGCTACGAGGCTTTCTTCAAGGGTTGAAATCAATGACAACCAACCTTAATCAACAATCTCCCCCTTTGGCATTGATGGAAACACTCTGATGCAATACTGAAATCATATCACTCATGCTCCCCCTGGAACCATTCCTCTGTCCTCTGCCTCTGTCCTCTACATATAATAAATCTATCCCCCTTTGTCATCGATGGAAAATGTATCTTTCTATCCGGGGTTGCTCCCCCTGACTGAACTATCCTCTTCTGGTGCCTCCTCGTGTAAATCTAAGACATATAAGATAAGCATTCAAAAAGAATTCATTTTGGAGTAGAAATAACTCCAAGTCTCTAGCGAATATATTCAAAGGATTCCCGCGGAAGTGGTTTTGTGAATATGTCTGCCACTTGTTCTTTTGTGCCCACATACTCAACTCTGATGTTCTTTTCTGCAATCTGCTCCCGTAGAAAGTGATACTTGACTGGAATGTGCTTCGTCTGGGAGTGCATCACCGGGTTCTTCGAGATACTAATGGTGCTTGTATTATAAAAATAGATTGGAATGGGCTCATCATACTCAACTTGTATATCTGTAAGAGTTTGTTTCATCCAAAGAACTCGTGTACAACATGATGCTGCTGCAATATACTCTTCCTCGGTTGTAGATACAGATACAGATGATTGTTTCTTGCTTAGACATGATACTAAACACTCACCCAAGTAGAATGATGCTCCACTGGTGCTTCGTTGGTCATCAATACAACCTTACCAATATGCATCTGTGTAGGCAATAAGTGATAGATCCTTTCCTTTTGGATACCATAATCCAAACTCTTCTGTTCTTTTGAGATATATGAAAATCCTCTTCACTACTAACACATGTGACTCCTTTGGTGTTGCTTGAAATCGTGCCACCTGTCCAACTGCCTGCATTACATCTAGTCTGGATGTTGTCACATATAGTAGGCTGCCAATCATTGACCTATATTTCCTCTGATCTGTAGACTTCGAATCATCATCTTTGTTAAACATGCAATTTGTTTTCATGGGAGTGACAACTGGTTTTCAATCTTCCATTCCAAACCTCTTTAGAATTTTTCTGATATACTTGGTTTGAGAAATAAAAATTCCTTGGTTGCTTTGATGTATCTGAAGTCCCAAAAAGAAGGATAGTTCTCCAAGTGACGACATTTCAAATTCATTCTTCATATATTTTGCAAATTTATGGCTTAACCTGTCATCATCACTACCAAAAATAATATCATCAACATAAACTTCAATTAATAAAATATTACCTTGACTTACCTTGATGTAGAGGTTGTTGTTTGCACTTCCTTTTCTGAACCTTTCCTGCTACAGATACTTATCCAGTCTGGAGTACCATGCTCTAGGGGCTTGTTTTAGACCATACAAGGCCTTCTTTTAATTTACACACATAATCTATGTTCTCTGACAACTGAAATCCTTCTGGTTGTTCAATGTAGACTTCTTCTTCAAGTTCCCCATTCAGAAAAGATGATTTTACATCCATCTGATATACTTTAACAATTTTGGAGCATGCATAGGCTAAAAGAAAACAGATTGCTTCCATTCTGGAAACTGGGGAAAATGTCTCTTCAAAGTCGATTCCTTCAATCTATGCATATCCTTTACATACCAATCTAGCTTTGTTCCTTGTAACTAGTCCATCTTCATTTAATTTATTCCTGAAAACCCATTTTGTGCCGATCACATTCTTATTCTTTGTTCTTGGAACCAATTCCCAAGTTTCATTTTTCCCTATTTGACCCAATTCTTCATCCATGGCCTTATTCCAAAATTCATCCTTGTTGGATTCTTCAAAACGGTTTGGTTCAATTGTAGATAAGAGTGTTAGGTGTGTTTGTTCTGGTGAACAAATTCTTCTTGCAGTCTCAACTCCTGCATCTTTGTTTCCGATAATCTGATCTGAAGGATGATTCTTCTGTACTCGTTTACTGGGTGTCTTTAGAGACACTTGTTGAAATTTCTCTTCTGTTTCTGTCGGATTCTCTTCATCTTCCTCTTCTACTTCCTTTTCATATTCTGCTTTTTCTTCGGAAGGTTGTTCCATTGATTCATTTTCTTCTTCCTTTGATTCTGGTCTGCCTGTTTCATTAATTGTTACATTGATGCTTTCCACAATTTTGTTCAATCTCAGATTGTAACACTTGTATTCTTTCCTTGTACTTGAGTAACCAACAAATACTCATTTGTCCACACAAAAGTCAAACTTTCCCATTCTGCCATGTTTTCTTTTGATGTAGCATTTTCTTCCAAAAACTCTGAATTTCTTCACATTTGCTGGTATTCCTTTCCAAAGCTCGTAGGGAGTTTTTTCAATGTTGTTTCTAAGCATTACTTTGTTTTGAATGTGAAATGTTGTATGCACTGCCTATGTTCAAAAAATATCTTTCAATTTGTAATCCATTAGCATTGTTTGAGCCATTTCCTGTGTAATTATCATTCATTACGATAATGTTTCTTTGTCTCTGAACTAATATCTGAACCAATCTATGAATCCATGCTCTTGTCCACTATCATATATCTATCCAAACCTGCTAAGTGTTCTTACGAATCCATCTTTGTCCATATTGTCCAAGACTCTACTTGTGCAACTGTCCATAATGCTAACTTATTCATCATTATACTATCAAACTGTACTTCTGCTAACTGATTGCTCTGAATTTGTCTTCTCAAACTCTGCAAGTTGCTTGAAGGATGGTTCTTTGGTCTGCCACAACTATTGCACAGACTCCCCTCATCTAATATTCATATTACTTGGGAGTCTCTAAGCCAGATGGCTCAGAACAATTCCTACTCTGATGTGTATTCATCATCATCTTCATTGGTAGATTCATCATCATCTTCATGGGTATATTCATTATCTCTCTGAGCTCTGACTTCTTTCTTTCTGTCTGTGAATTCATCTTTCACTACAATTACTGAAAGTACAATCTCTTGAACCTGTTCCTTATTTACTTGCCCGTCCTTTCTTTCAGTTATTTTCCAAACCTTTCTATATCTGACATCTTTCTTTTTCTCTGTAGAATTTTCTTCATCTCATTTTATTGCCAATCTTGCAATCTCTAGCACTTGGTCTTTGTTCACCTGTTCTTCCTGTTTTCTTATCCATGCTTTCTTATATCTGATATCAATATTCTCTTTCATGGAATTATCGATCACGCTTCTACAATCGCTGGCTATGTGTCCATAGTTATGACATTTGTAACACTCAATGTTACGTGTGGCCACATAGGCACTTATTGCTTAACATTTCTTTTATAATCCCTACAATATGCAACCTTATGTCCAAAGTTAGTACAATAAAAACAATGACCATAAAATAAATTTGCATACTTGGGAGTGAATGATCTTCTTTGTGGCGTAGTCCTTCTGAATTTTTGTCTTAACTGATCATGATCATGATTGAAGCTTCTTTGTGGCTTGAACATGGATGGTATCCTTGAAGATGTATCTTCAATAGTTTTCTTAGATTCTGGTTGACCATGATTCCTTCCTTTGAGTACTTCTACATCTCTTTCTATTTTCTTCATTCTTCTTTTCTAGCAACCTAGAGTGCTTCTCTTCATTCTCTATAACTGATGTGGATGTTTCTGTTTCTTCAACGTTCTTGTTGATCTTGACGATTTTACTTCTCAATGTGACAACTTCTTCTTCAAGCTTCTCAATCTCTTCTTCTTTCTTCATTATCTGATACTTCATGACTTCTTCTGTTCTTTTCGCTTCTTCAAGATGAGTTTTTAATGTGATTATTTCTTCTTCAAGTCCTTTCTCTTCTTGACCAAACTCTGGCTCAAGCTGGTTTAGATCGTTAGTTCTTTCCTTAAGATGATCTGTCAATATCTTCTCTCTCATTTCTGCTTCTTCCTTCTGTGCTTCTATGTTGGTTTCCAAACACTATTTTTGATATTCAAGATTTTCTTCGATCTTTCTAGCTTCTTCTAGCTGAGTTCTTAATTTCTCAATGACCTGTTGGGCTTCTTAAAAAATGTGAACACTTTCCTTTTGTTTCATCAATTCTTTCTTGAGTGAATTGTTTTCTTCTCTTAGTTCATCTAAAGAACTAATCAATTCTTCTTCATAATTGTCTTCCTTTTCAATTATTTTTCTTGTCTCATTTCCTTCATGGCATTCTATTTCAAGATGTCCACGTTTTTCACAATTAACAAAAAACAACATACCTCTGGTGATTATGTACTCTTCATCTTCTGAATCTTCTTGACATGGTGAACATAATTCTTCTTGATTTGTATCTGCATCTTCTTTGACATTTTCTAAATCCATGATGGGTGAAGAATATATGTCATGTAACTTATCCTAAAGTTATTTTGCTGATGACCATTTACCAACCTTTTCTCTTACCGGATTAGGTAATCCTTCCCAGATGAAATCCATTGCTATTTTGTTATTCTTCCTCAATTCCTTCTTGGCTACAGTCTTTTCCCTTTTTGAACTAGCATATCCTATAACAACTGATAGCCAAATATAATGTCTCTGAGCCTGTAAAAATACTTTTGTCCTTATTCTCCACATATCATACTTAAAACCATTCTGACCATTAAACATTGGTACTCCATTCTCAGAATAATCCATGATCTCCTTCCAGTGGTTAAATTTTTTCCTTAAGGAACTGGCTCTGATACCAATTGTTGGATCACTGAGAGGGGGGGTGAATCAGTAATAGATCAATTTAATCCTTTTTAACCATATAATACAAGTGTTATATCAATGAAGCATTATCACCCAATAACTGCAGAGTAAATAAGCAATGAACAAATGAACAATCATACACATACACAGTACATCGGTGTTTTACGTGGAAACCCAAAGAGAGAGAAAACCACATAATGTTTTTTCTTATATGTCTTGAATAATTACATTCATTGGAAGCACCAACTTCCTTTGTTTTCCAGCTGCAACTGGAAGAAAGCTCCAACCCCCTAGTTTCTCAAGCTACAACTTGAGGGAATATCCAACTCCCCAATTCTCTGACTACAACCAGAAGGAGGATACAACCCCCTATGTTCTCTAGCTACAACTAGAAGGTGGCTACAACCACCTGTCCTTGCCCCTTCCAACTGCCCTGAAATAGAAGTAGAATGATGGAACCACTATCACACTATCACTGTGAGATATACCACTGTAAACCTGTACCAATAAACCTGAACCATGCATCAACCCATACCTCAACCTATACCATAAACAAGTGTATCAACCATGCACCAACCTGTACCTCAACCTGTAATCAACCTGTACCATAAACAAGTGCATCAACCATGCACCAACCTGTACCAAACAACCTGTAATCAACATGTACCATAAACAAATGCATCCAACCATGTACCAAGTATGTACCAATCATGTGTCAAATACTCATCAACTATGACTCATCAATATGTCCCAACATCATCAACTATACACCTCATGTATGTGCCAACTCATCAACTGCTTGTTTCAACCATGTGTTGGACACACCTACCACACTTAGAGGGGGGGGTGAATGAGTGTGGGGATCTTTTTCCCAAAACTTCCCTCTTACACAAAAATCATTAGTTAGCATTCAACATTTACTCATTACTTATTTCTATCATTAATAATAAGTTAGATGTGAATACATATCAGCAACATATATCAGCAATATATCTCAACA
This sequence comes from Picea engelmannii, assembly GCA_009831015.1. Taxonomy (NCBI): domain Eukaryota; kingdom Viridiplantae; phylum Streptophyta; class Pinopsida; order Pinales; family Pinaceae; genus Picea; species Picea engelmannii. The sequence continues at coordinate 427,877 of ML784207.1, read as the reverse complement.
AATCATCTCCACAAGGAACACAAGATGTATGTACAATTTTTCTTTTTATTATGGACTTCAATTCGGGGGTTTTTCAGTAACAACTGAATAGAGTACAAATCTACAAGAGAACCAACTCTATATGCAAGACTTATCTTACATTCTTAGCACCAACTGAGATGAGACAACAATCCTCAACAGATATCAATATGTACCATAAACAAGAGCATCAACCATGCACCAACCTGTGCCAAACAACCTATAATCAGCATGTACCATAAACAAGTGCATCCAACCATGTACCAAGTATATACCAATCATGTGTCAACTACTCATCAACAATGACTCATTAATATGTACCAACATCATCAACTATACACCTCATGTATGTGCCAACTCATCAACTGCTTGTCTCAACCATGACTAGTTTTGGATTAGTCAACAACCCTAACTTGAAATAATCATAACTTTGTACTTGTAATGAATAAAGATATGAAACTGATACAAAATTTTCTTCAGTGTGTTTTATACAATTCCTCCAAGTGGCACTACTTGTAACCTGTCAGAAAAGGAGTTATAAAAAAAATGGCATACCTTGTTGAATTATTGATTATTCTAGAGAGAGACCTTGTAGAGTGTGCCCCGCACGAAATTATTGTTGAATCAATATGAAAATGTTCTAGAGAATACTATAGACTGTAATATAACCAAAACAATTGGTCTCACTGAATTTGGATCTGTTATGAAGAAGTTATGGTGTTTTTACTCGAAACACCTGTTTTTGACTAGTTTCAGGACTGGTCACAAATCCTATTTTCCACGGAGTTTAACTCCCAAAATACAACGACCCACAAGCTGAATTTTTAACAAAAGATACTTGGATATGTTGTCTCACTTTCATAGCAATTTAAAGATATGAATCATTATAGAAAATTTTTTTTAGCAAAAATGGTGAGATGACCAGTAAATAACATACCTTAGAAAGCACCATCAAAAGAATTTATCCTTCCTTGCATTTCGGCCTTCTTTTCTTCACTTTCCTCAGAATTTCGGCTTAGATATCCTTGGTTACCTTAGAAACCTATAGATATTCAATATGCTCAAGTGTTCCACACCAAAAATGTTCAAGAAACTCTCACAAAAAACTCTCCATCAATACTCCAAAAGATATTCTCACAAGAAGCTCTCCATTGATCCACAAAAAGGATGATATACAAGAGACCATTGCTATATTATTTGTACTTTCATCCTCTAGGTCACTTAACCCATTTCTAGGTCACTTAACCTATTTTACTTATTTTAGGGTTAATCACTTTTCATAAATAGAAAGTTCTCCAATACTTTATCATTTAAATATTCCTTCTTGATTTTGTCACCTTACTTTATCATTTCTTGATTTTGTCACTTCTCTTGATTATTCAAATAATCCACCTTGAATTTGTCACTTTAATTTATCATTTAAATAATACTAACCCATTTCTAGGTCACTTAACCTATTCTCCTTATTTTTAGGGTTAACCACTTTCCACAAATATTCCTTCTTGATTTTGTCACCTTACTTTATCATTTCTTGATTTTGTCACTTCTCTTTATTATTTAAATAATCCACCTTGACTTTGTCACTTTACTTTATCATTTAAATAATTATTTCTTCTTTTAGGTCACTTTGACTTCTTTGACCTTGGGGGCTTCAAGCCTTCATGTGGGGGTCCTTCATCTTCGTAAGGCCATAACTCTCAAACCATGAGGAGTTATGTGACATTCCACATACCACCAGAAATGGCATGACAAGACCTATCCATCTAGGATAGTTTCACCAACAATTTCCTTGATCTTCATCTCGTTATTCCACATACAAGCATGTGTCTTCCAACCATTCTTCTAGGATAACTCAATCCGCAAAGCGTATTCCCATGAGGGATTTCACCATAAGGGGACCACTTTGGAATTCATCTGTTTGTGCACCTTATCAATCAAGATAAGACAATAATGAGAGCATGGGTCCTCCAACCATTCTTTTAGGATAACTCAATCCGCAAAGCGTCTTCCCGTGAGGGATTTCACCATAAGGGGACCACTTTGGAGTTCATCCATTTGTGCACCTTATCAATCATGATAAG
>ML784207.1:407836-425728 GCA_009831015.1 Picea engelmannii | reverse complement strand
CATCCATTTGTGCACCTTATCAATCATGATAAGACAATAATGAGTCATCTATACATTTTTCCAACAATGCATCATATACCAATGAAACCACATCGATCCATGTTCATCATGTATCAATGACAACTCATTGATTCATCTTCATCTATGCATTCTCATCAAGGACAATACATATTATATTACATCAATCATCAATCAATCAATCCTTTTACATCAATCAATCACTTGACATCAATCAATGACATCAATCAATCAAACCATTGGCATCAATGACAATATGATCCAACACCATGTACCCAACATATACCTTAACCAAAATCCCTCATCAATTTCATCATCCAAATATGATCTGTAACTCTGTAATAGACCTTGTGTATATGATCACATACCTGAAAACCTTCCTTAACTTTAACAACAAGAGACTATCATTTTCATCAAACGTTTCTTTAGTCTCACAAGACTAGTTTTGGATTAGTCAACAACCCTAACTTGAAATAATCATAACTTTCTACTTGTAATGAAAAAATATCTAAAAATGATACAAAATGTTCTTCAGTGTGTTTTATGAAATTCCTCTAGGTGTCACTACTTGGAACCTCTCAGAAAAGGAGTTATGGCAAAAATGGCACACCTTGCTGAATTCTTTCTTATTCTAGAGAGCGACCTTGTAGAGTGTGCCCCACACATAATAATTGTTGAATTGATATGAAAATGTTACACAACATACTAAAGAATGTACTCTAACCAACATATTTGTTCTTACTCAATTTTTATCTGTTATGAATAATTTATGACGTTTTTACCCGAAACACCTGTTTTTGACTAGTTTTAGGACTAGCCACAAACCTTATTTTCCAAGGAGTGTAACTCCAAAAATACAATGAACCAAAAGATTAATTTTTTACCATAGATAGTTGGATATGTTTCCTCAATGGCATAGCAATTTCACGGTCTGAATCATTCAAGAAAAAAATTTATTGCGAAAATGGTGAGATGACCTGAAAAAAACATACCTTAGAAAGCATCATCAAAAGAATTTATCCTTCCTTGAATTCCAGCATTCTTTTCTTCACTTTCCTCAGAAATTAGGCTTAAATATTCTTTAGCTACCTCAGAAACCTATAGGTATTCAATATTCTTAAGTGTGTCTTAAATGAGAGAGCCTTGCCTCTTATTTATACTCTCCAAGTAGCTTCCTTAAAAACATCTTCTAGGTCACTTTGCCCACTTTCCTTATTTTAGGGTTAACCCACTTCTAATTTCTCCATTAAACTTATTATTGAATTAATTTATTTTGTATTCACTTTGAATTATAGTAAAATATTCACTTCACTTTATTATTTACCTTTTAAAATCTCTTAAACCACTTTGACTACTTTGACCTTTTGGGGCTTCTAGATGACATATGAGGGTCCTCCAACTTCGTAAGGCCATAACTCTCAAACCGTGAGGAGTTATGTGACGTTCCACATACCACCATAAATGGAATGACATGTACTATCCATATAGAATAGTATTACCTAAAAATATATCAAAACTCATACCGTTATCCATCAAACAAACTTGGGTCCATTACCAAACCTGGGTTCTCCAACTTCTCATGGCCATAACTCTGTAACTGTGAGGAGTTATGTGACATTCCACATACCACCGGAAATGGCATGAAAAAAAATATCCATATAGGATATTTTCACTAACAAATTCACTGATAATCATCTCATTATTTCACAAATAAGCATGGGTTATCTATCCATACTTCTAGGATAACTCAATCCGCAAAGCATCTTCCCATGAGGGCTTTCACCATAAGGGGGCCACTTTGGAGTTCATCCATTTCTACTTATTATCAACCATGACAAGACAATAACGAGTCATCTTTACATCAAACAATCTTGGGTACATTACCCAATTTTTATGCTACGAGGATTTCTTCAAGGATTGACATCAATGACAACCAACCTTAATCAACAAGAATATGGTGATAATATATAAGGTTAGCACATTCAATAGCATAATCCATCAACATTCATAACAAATATGCCCATAGAATAACAATTCCAATATTTTCAAGATATTAATTGGATGATAAAAGAGTATTTCTATTAAAATGTAATCAATAGAAGTGAATAAATTAAAAAATTTCGTGATGGCACGATTCAGAACCAAGAAACTAAGTCCCTTCCAGCTGGGCCTCCAACACTTCAATCCTCCACCAAAGGCAAGCTCATATAAGAGAGACAATGAGGTTCTAAATCAAGCAGGGAAGAGCTTGGTGGTTGAACAATGTATTCAGACTTAAAAGGACAAAGTGATGAAAACTCAATATGAAGTGAATAATTTCTCCAGAGAAACTTTTCTCTCAAAGTTGAATTCTTATCCTCTTTTCCACAGCTTGGATATGGCCCATTTATAGCCTTCAAGTGGAACTAAAGGGCCGAGTCAGAACATTTCCAGTATATGGAAGGTCAAGGATCATGTATCCCGTGATATGACATGGAAACCTAACACTATTTTTTAATTTTGGGCAAACAAACTGATGTACGTAGGTTGTAGTGGTTCAACCTGCGTATACACATGTTGTATAATAGTTAGGGCACGTATATGCGGAAAACTATTGTTTTTAGATCCGGGATTTTCAAAAAGGGACTTCAAGTCTGCATAGGGAAATGGAAAAAAGGCCTTCTGAGCACATTTGCATAAGGTGAGGCAAGTCTTGCTATAACACACTTGTTCACAACATTACACAAATTTATCCACACATTTGTCTATTCACAACAATGCATAAGAGAAGACTCGCAATTCACTACTATTATGTCATACCACTCTAGTCTCATCACATTGATAGAGACTAATGTCATCAACAATCTCCCTCACATGTATTCTAGTGAGTGTTTTAGTGGATCAAGCTATTTGTTGTGTTAGTCAACTATAACTCTTGCTATTGCAACTAAGGCACACATGCACATATATGCACACATACCAACTTCTGCTTAGACAACTAGATCCATGACCACAAAATCTCAAAATAATGCCTTGCATGTCATGTCTACAAGTTGTCTAGGAAATCATAACCAGATCAAGGTAAATTTTGTTTCTCTTAGCTATGATCATAATCAATTTCGTTTTCCATCATTACTGATTTACAAATTCTCTCAAACCTTATATAGTGACAAGTCTCCAATAAAACCATGACTATCTCAAATTTGGTATTCTAATTATCAAAGGATCAATGTAGCATAACTCATTCCTTGAAACTTACATATGAATACCATGTTAGGGCATAAAGCATCATTCATGCACGGGAAATCAAATATATTTATTAAATCTTTAACATGCCAAGTAGATATGATTTTCCATGGATTATGAATCCCTGTGGCATCTTAGTGCCACATTAAAATTCTTCAACATCAATGACAAACTACACTCAATTCCTTAATATTTCTCTATATCAAACAAGCTCACTAAGAACACAAGTTATCGTACCCATGAACAAATCCATATCATGTTGTAGTGAATAAATGACACTCATTTTAATGCTCATGGAATGCAACTTTGATACCATGTTGAGTTTCAAAAATAAGCCTTAACTAGCTCAAGACATAAGTTAACATGCCATCATAACAATATCTAACAAAAGAGAGAACACCATAAAAAATCCTTCAACACAAGAGACAAGATATGTTGTGGGTATCCTTGATACCCTAATAATTGGTATAAATGGAATAGTTCACATCATTGTAATGCATGATGTTCATCTCAATACAAAATGATGTTTTAGAAGAGATTAAAGAATCTCATATATATATATATATATATATATATAGGTTTGGTTTCTTCACCGCAAACTATAAGGCGTGGGATTACAACCCACAAATGTCCAGTAGACCTGGTCAAAGGACCTAATAATATATGATTATGTTTACACCAAGTGGACCCAATTGACACTACTTGACCTACTTGGGACCATCTACCATATGTTTGCTTGACTTGCTCAATCTCTCGAATCCTAGTTGATAGTTACCTCAAGTTGGGTTTGCACTAACATAACAAGATTCCAACATCCTCAGATTCTTTACATTGTACTTTCCTCTGAGAAAGTTTATTTGGAAGGAAGGAATTTTGACAACTATTGAAGTAAATTAAAGTGATTTATATCCTTTCCTTCCTTTGTCTTGTCTTTCCTTATTTTTGTTCCTCTAACTCTTATGGAAATATATTTAATTTTAGCTTGATCTTCATAGTATTTTTCCTTCCAAAGTGCCTCTTGTAACATATAGGGTTCTATGATCTAAACTTGATTATTGTACAAGGATTGCAATCCATTCAAGAAACAATTATTTTTTAGCGTGTCTTTATGTAGTTGACATAGTTTAAAATTTCAATGAACTTTCTCTAGTACTCCAAAGACATGCATCCTTGCTTGAGGTCATGAAATGCATTGGCCTTCTTCTTATAATAAGGATCAAATAACTAATTTTGTTCAAAGTACCTCTTGAATTGATTCCAATCATTTTTTGTTATTAATCTACTTCACATGTCTTTGATGCTCCCACCATAGGGATGCTTTGACAGTGAGCTTTTTGTAAATGATAATTCTATCCTTCATGTTCTATTAATACTCATGAAATTAAAAAGAAATTCTTCATCTATAACATCCATTTTTCTACGTCTTGACCACTTTTTCTCTCACAATCAAAATAAAGTGGTTTTACCTTGAAAAACTCTCCTTGCAAATTTTAATGGTAATGTCTTTTTTCCTTATGGTTGCTTAAATATTTCTTTGATGCATATGACTTACTAATTGATAATTTTGATGGACGTGACTGATAAGTATCACTAGGGTATGATCTTTGCAATCATTGGGATCTTTGACTAGGTTTCCTTCTTGTATTACTTTTTCTCCCATCCACTTGATTAGAATCTTTCCTCTATTGAAATTCACTTTATATTTATGTCAAAATCTGGAGAATTTTAGTATTTTTTTTATGCTCTTGGGATTTCACTTTCCTCTCATTTTCTATTTTTCAATCATCACTACTATAATATAGGGTTCTAGCATAGTTTATTTTCATTTCTATATCCCATTTTCCCCTAGTCAATTTTTTTTTAGCATGTGTCAAGTTTTTGAGATGATATTTCATCTTGAATTTGCATCACCTTTATGATGTTGAAAACATTGAAAAAAACATTGGTTTTCCTTGCATCACCCGAGGAGGGCATACCCATGCTCAAGTGAAAACAAGCATGGTTCCACAATGAAATACACTACAGATCCATGAAAGATATAATATGAAAAACCATGGCCATAAAAAGAATACACAGTGGATCCATGTCAAAACATGGTCATAGCCACAAGTAGACACACAATGGAGCTATGCTTTAGTGTATTTCAAGAGAATTGTTGAAAATAACGACAATGCAAACTTGACTCTCCAAGCTACCCATAAGAAATTTGTATTCTATAATAAACTTAGGCAACAATCCCAAAAAGGGATGCCACCATAGCCCCAGGTCTTCAATCCAAACCAACTACGAGTATGAATCTACCCATATGAATAAATTATATGAAGTTGAGCATGGGGGAAACTGTCTAATCATAAATAATTAGTCCCAATATTGTTTACAAACATGAGATAACCCATGAATGACGATAATGGGCCCAATGTACACTAGTATAGTCTAACAAGTGAAAATAGGTGTGTTTATGTCAAACACTTGTTGAATCATCCTAGTAGGGATCATTGATGGATACCCACTACCAATTGATAAGGAATAGACCATTGTGGAATACAATCCCTAGGGTACTATAATGGTCTCTACATTTTCTTCCTAGAATAATGGGTAGAGTTTGATAGGAAGAGATTCATTGGAAGGAGGGAATTGAGGCATCCCTCATCAACTGGAATGAGATATAAATAGAAACATGAGTTTATTTTGGACCATATATTGAGAGATAAAACCACTAACTACAACTTGACACTATCAAGGCCAACATGGATGGCTAAGATATTTGAGGAATGGTTGATGCAAGTTAAATTATTCCCTTGAACATTAACATGACATAATGATGACCTAAGTAGTTTCTAATGCCAAAAAGAACCAACGATAAAAACCATCAACACATGAGGTATCAATGTATGCCCCATAATGTGTAGAAGAATAACCATCACCCCATGCTAGTAGATTCTCACTTATGCATTTAGGGCATAGAATAATATCATATTTACTTGAGCAAGGTTGTAGGAATGACATGGATGATAAAGTGTTTAGGGTTTTCTATGCAAGTGGCATACCATTCAATGTTATTCTCTCACCCTATTGGCATGAAATGGTACACACCATCAATGGTGCACATGGGGTACAATATAGTACACAATTATTTTAGGTTTAGTTAGGCTAAGTAAGGGTAGGCTATGTTAGGTTGATTTGGTAGGGTAAGAAAAGATAGGGTATGTTAGATGATCAGGATAGGTTACGTCAAGTTAGGGTTGGAAGGTGAGAGCAAGTTAAGGTAGAGGATGGTAGGGTAAAGTGAGAATTAGGTTTGTTAGGGTAAATATGCATACAATTATGAATGAATGAAATAAACTACGTATAATAAATGAAGTAAAGAACTACAATGCACATGAAAGGTAAATAACTAAAACAACATATAAAAAGACAGATCCATGAGTATTATGTACCTTTTAATACAATTGATGCAGCCTCTCCACACAGGCTAGGGATCAGTTGCAATTCCTAGTGCTAAGTCCTGTAGAAATCAATGAACCATGAAATGTTAAATTTATGAAAAATAATCTAAGAAATAGACATGCATTTCAAAATTTACAAGAATCTAAAGTACATAAGGATAAAGAGAATTACCTTATTGAGCTTCTATTTGTTTCAAGAATAGTTTAATATTCTCTATTTAATAGGGCCAACCACGTGAAGGTGGAAGCTCATATGGCTCCTCCCCCCCCTCCACCCCCTCACATCACTCTCAATTCCCCATACCCAATGCATGTACTTGAAAATAAATGAATTTATGTGCAAATATGTGCTTTTCGTCATAAAGAAACATTAAACATTCATTCATTAAGTACTTATAACATCCATTCATTCATTCTTAGGAAAAAAATATTTCATGACATTAGTTTATATTATAAAAAATAATATGTCACAATGTTATTACAATCACTTATTTTTTAGTTTTTTTCTTTTCACAAATTCAGAAATCAACTGATCACCTTCTACAACTTCTTTATCAATTCTTCCTACCACCTCTGCAGTTTTTCTTATTGTTTGTCAGGTCGTGTACTCACGACGTGGATGCTGCTATAAGATACCAAGATCTACAACAATAATGAAGAAATGCTAAATTGATATGTTTTTTTATTATCATTACACATATTTCATTAATAAAAATAATATTAGAGTGGTGCTCTTTACCTGACGAGGCCAAATCATGTACTTCATCTTCCTGTCTAGCTGCCTCATCTTATATAGGATGACCCTCTGCATGATCTTGAGTTGAAACATCAAATATTACAATTAATACACTATTTTCAATTAAATATTTTAAACTGTAATCCATACTAATTTTTTTGTAGCACATGAATACATCCATTACCAGGATGCACAACATGACCTTCATTGGGTTGTTCTCCATCCTCAACATTATGTGTATTGTATCTTTCCTGCTTAAAACAAAGAGACTATATTTTATGGCCAAAATTAATAATGAATAGGCCGCACAAATAATCAATCATAAATAAATTTTGTTGTATTTACTTTCACGCAGGATGGATCACTGGAAGACTGTGTTTTCCCAACGCCCAATTTTTTTTGGCGTTCAACAATAGCTGCAAAGCCGTGATGGAAGCCAAGCCTCAAGTCTTCCTTCGTGGGAACTTCTTTGAACCAATTGGCCTACAATTTTGCATAAGATCATTAATTTATCTTTTATGGAAAAATAAAAACAAATTTATATGCAATTTATTATTTGGATATAATATTTGAGTTATTGATACTTACAATTCCTACCACGAGATTGGAATAACCACCAGGCCCAATCTTGTGTTGGCCATGTTTTTCTTATCTCGCCTTTGTGTCCTTTGATGTGTCTAGCAACTTATGAAAATTTTGAAATACGTTAGATGTTGAAACATTCATGTAAAAATAAAGAGTAATAAACATATAATTACATTGTTCAAAGTATTGCATACCTTCCTATGCCCGGTGGTAGCTTTCCCTGTTTTCTTAAAGCCCTCTCCCTTCCATCATCCAACATGGCTTTCCACTCCCTTATTGGAATCATTGGAGGGCACTCATACCTAGGGTTTGTTTCTAGATGAACCCTATATTGGTCCCTCACAATATTTATATTTTGGTCGACTTTCTTGAGGATCTCCACTCGGTTGAAGGTATCACCATTGAACAACCCAATCAAGCAATTAGTGAGCTCATATTTTAAAGTTTTAATTTGTTTATCCCACCTTGTGCGGATGTTGGGCCCAAATATATCCATTGACCAATCATTTAGATGTTTATAAAAAAACATCATTTCCTACAAAACGATCATGTGATCATTAGTTTAAAAACAATGATCTATAAGTAAATTTCAATCAGATTATATATAATAGTTAAAAAAAAATTAAATACATGGGATATTATCTATCTTTATGGGAATGATATTTTTCATTCACCAAAAATGTGGTCTCTAGTGTTCCTATGCTAGTGACACGAGAATATACATGAAATGTTTCTTGAGCAATATCAATACTAGTCTCTGCTGCATCGACCCCTGACCCTGTTTTGCATGATCTGGCATGTGTCGACCAATAGAGGGTGGACCCACATGTTTCCTCTGGGGTGTCATGCTATGTGTTTTCGACTGTTCAATCGAAAATAATGGCACATGATCAGATGCACGTGGGGTTAGATGCTCATGATGTGATGACTCATCAATAACATCAATAGTACCAACAATCCCCTCACCAAGAGTATGTGGACACAAATACGCCTGTAAAAACAAACCATATTTTAGTTCATGACATATACGAGTAGAAAATATAAAACCATAAATGAATTTATCTTATAATTAAAGATCCCGCAACTTACATTCAAGGACTGAGTTCTCATCATCAAACAATCAATCTTTTCTCTAATCTCATCCGTTTGCAGTTGCATGAATACCAGACAAAGGATTTTCACATTTGTTTCTTTTAAGGAATTCTTTTCCATCTGAATGGGGTTCAACGATGATGCAATGTCAACATCACACATGAGCTCATCCACATCAATATCTATGGATTTCTTTGTTGATGGATATTTAGCCTACAACAGAAATACAAAAAACATTAATATCGAAATGAAACCAATAGACTCACCAAAAAAACATAATAATACAACATATTTAATTTTTACAATTACTATGGGTTATACATGCTACCACGAGGATGGTTTCCTCTGATCCATCGAGGACTTGCCTCGATCAACAAACTGCAACAAAAATATTGAAAACATTAATATCAAAATGAAACCAATAGACTCTCGAAAAAAACATAATTAAAAAAAATATTGCTTATATTTAATTTGTACAATTTACAATGGGGTATACCTGCTTCCCCGATGATGGTGTCATCTGATCCATCGGAGACTTTCCCCGATCAACAACCTGCAACAAAAATATTGAAAACATTAATATCGAAATGAAACCAATAGACTATTGAAAAAACATAATTAAAAATGAGGTATACTTGTTGCCTTGAGGATAGTGTCATTTAATGAAACATTAACAAAAACATAAGATATTAGATTCATTAATTACAAGTTTGGTGAAATGTTATATGTACCACTCCCATAGTATCATTGTTTGTATCTATTTGATTCAAATTGTAATTGATCAACAACTCTTCCCATGCAACTATTAATTTTATGGCACACATGAAAACATGGTTTCCTTCACGCCATTCAGATATGCAATTGGGTTGCTTATTTGTAGACCTAGGTTGTGTAACATTTATAAACCTTGCAATATTCCTTGATATTTTTGGCCTTGTTTCAATGTACATACTCACTCCTTTATTTTGATTATTGTCTTTTAGCTGTAAATAATTTGCAGACACTCTGTATCTGCACATACTGCATGTATATTGGACCAACCACATCCAATCTCTATAATTGTAGCAAGGTCTGACATACTCCATCAATTCAATACATCTATCATAACCCACCTTTATTCCATCCATGCAAAACAAGCCCAAACCATGTAATGACGATGGTGCAATCCGAAATATCCTCTCATTCATACAAAAATATGTGTTTAGATGAGGAATATCCTTGGGTACCCATTGTTTCACTAAATTTTTGTACCTCAAGGGAACCTCGATGTCACCTATGGTCTCATCATCATAAGAGCATGACCCCCCTTCAGCAAGAAAAAATTCCATTCATTTATGGATTTTTCTTCTAATATTTTGACATCTAATTTATCTCCCTCTTTTAAGCCTACTAGATGTCTCACTTTCCTCTAGTCTTCCTGAACTTCCCTTGCTCGAGGAGAAAAAATATGGCAAATACTTGTTTGGCTGTGCCTGCACTCCATTGAATGAGAGAAATAGTTAACAAACATTTGTAGAAGTATACAACAATGTCTTGATTCAGAAATATGATTCACAATAATAAGAGTTTCATGTAGATATTGTGAGTATTTTCCTTGTAGATATGTATGGAAACTATGGGAACATTAATATTGCCCAAAAATTGTTTCGAAGAATGTCTAAACAATATGTTATGTCATAGAAGACAATCTATTGTCACCTTTAGTGACATTGTTAGGTGGTCCCAAAATTTGAAATGTTAAGTATTCTTAGAGAAACTCTTAAGCCTCCCTAATTTTTTTTGAAGATTAAAGATTTATTCATTTATGGAGCCAAAACACTTTGACTCTTTCTCCCTCTACAAGTTCTAAAACATGAGAATTAATGGAATCGTGTCACTCACATATCAACTTTAGAAAGGATTGCAAGATTTATTCCAAGTTATCCTCTTATCATGAAATAAGTCATGAGATTGATAGGAGTCACACCCTCTATCATTTCAAGAAGAATTTCCATTCATGCCTCAAGTATATTTTAATCCCCAAAATGATTTTACTAGGTGTCACATCCTTAAACATTTTTGGAGGCATTTTCTTCTTGTTGAGAGGTTTCATTCAAGCCCCAAAATGACTTTAACTTGGGAGATAGTCACCTCCTTGAGATTTTTGGGAGGAATTTTCTTCTACTTAAGAAGCCTTGGGAGAGATCTAAAATATGGGGGATGATAACATGTGGAAATTCACAGATCATTTCAAGGGACAAACACACCATGAAAAGGGTTTTACATGGGCTCCAAAAGATGGGAGATTAATCCATGTGGATGAACAAGAATCATTTAAGGGGCAAAAAATATATAAGGAACAATATCCACTTGTTGTAGAGTTGAAAGACTCTATAGACTCTTTATATAATGTTTATGATTCTATTGTTTCATTCAATTTAGATCCATATAAGCTTAAAAATGTTCATAGGGTAGGTTGAGACATGAAATACTAGACCATGTCAAGACCGGGGCATGTGGCTTAGAAAAAGTAGTCATTCCATTAGTGTATTTCTGGTAGAAAGGATATTTGAGAGATGTGGTTGAGGTGATGTGGGAAGTTGTTTGAGCATGTGATGTAGTTTCCACAAATAAAGAGATATATTTTCATTTATATTCTAGTTGCGAGCTACTACCTAAGTATGTTGGTACTGTAAGTGGAAGAAAAAATCCATGAATTGTTAAAAATGTTCCTACATATACTAGACAATGAGCAACCTGAAACCAACCTAAAAAGGGTGTAGAAAGGTTATTAGGATCACCTACAAAGACACTTAATAGACACTTACATTGTGTCTAGAGAAAAAGGTCAATAAAATAATTTAGGTTGAATGCATTGATTAGAGGGTACGAGGTGCAAGAAGTCATGTTTGATCTAGGATTGGATGTGGACATCTTGTTGAGTAAATCATGGTAATTCATGGGATGGCCCAAATTGGTATACTCATCGATTTAATTGTTGTTGGAAAATAAATAATGCATTTTTTCAATCGACAGACTAGAGTAGATGAAAATTGGTCTCAATAGTGTCAAGACTTACGTGGACTTTGAGGTCATTGTGATACTACATGACACGAATCCATATGCAGCATTGTTAGGGATTGATTGGGCATGTTATAATGATTCCATGCTCAATTTGAAACAAAAACATATGTTGTTTGAAAAGGATGGTTGTAGGGTCATCCAACCATTGGATCCAATGCAGGGTGAGCAAAACGTATTTACCAGAGGACACACCACTGCAAAAACCATATGGTGTTATGTCATCCACTGCCAACTATGGAACCATCTACTGAGATTTTTTTTTCTTGTGAGAAGCCAATGGAGTGAAGGGATATTCAAAAATATATACTATATTAGAGGGTGAGGGTTTAATGTCCTTGAATATTGTATCATTCCTTGTGATCCATATACCCCATATGATGTGTAAGGGAAGAGGAATCAAGTGTTTTGGGGTTCCTTTATTTTTAAACCATTTGTTCCAAGCCTATTCCAACAACTCTCTTTCCTATTATCCAATAAAACAAAAAGTATTTACAACACCATGTACTTGACAAGTGAAATTATTGTGGAGAAACACACGATTGGTTGTCTTAGCATTTTATCTAGATAAATCATAGAAGCTAGGACCTTCCCATTCACTTCATCGAAAGTTATCCCATGCCAAGATTCCACTATTCAAGTGAGTCATGTAAATATATATACTCTTGGACAAGTTATTTGTTTCCATAGGTCACACCACCACCAAGGGGGTTCCTCTATATCCTACCATGGAAACATTTCCCTATATCCCAAATGAAGTGAATTACTTCCTCCAATTAGATTTCTTACCCATTTCAACACATCCTCCCTATTGGTAAATAAAATCATTGGAGAGATTAAAATTGACATATATTGGTTCTAGATGAATGTTTGTGGCTCTATGAGATCAAATTTCCCAACCTCTTTCCAACCATAGTGCCACCACAATCCTTTATTATGATCATGAGCATCTGCAAAGTTACCACATTCATTTGTTGGAGAAGGTTAACCGTATGATCCAAAAATATGTTTGTAGCTTGGATGCCAACCATGTACCAAATATCTTCTAATGTATATATCCTTGCTATCACTAGGGTCCTAGGCCAAGTATGCACCAATAATTTCAAAGCTTCGAACCAAAGCTTGCTAGAAGTGGGATCCAAATGTTTGATTTTATGGATGAAATAAAATCCACTCCATTAAAGAATTTTACATAGGATCTTCTACTAATTTTTTTGTGTGTGATTAGACCCCATAATCCCTTTGTTTCCAATGATTTTGAGAAATTTGTAAGGTTTTTGAGAACCCATCGTCCATCATATTGTTTCCTAGATATTATTTCCAACCTAAACAATGCCATACTTGTGGTCTCTTTGTTACTAGACTAGAGGAAGTTTAAGCTTAATTTATAGATCTTTGTAATCATATCCTTGGGAAGAGTTGTTAGAGATAACTAGTGTACTATTATTTCCTCTATTATACTATTTATCAAGACCAACTTGCTAGTAACTGATATCCACTTGTTGCACCATAAACTAATAGGCCTTTGGAGTTTGTCATAGAGCCATAACTTGTGCCTAAATTGGTAGTAATTTTCTTTAAGATATAAGCCAATATATCTAATACAATCTTAAAAGGGTTGTAGGGTGAAAGGTAGGAAGCAAAGTATCATGCTATGAATAGATTTAGAAAAATGTTGGAATTCGATGGCTAATTTCCACAAGTTTATTTCCATGTCAATGTTTGGGGAGAAAACCTTAAGGTTCTATCTGTACATTTGGATTCTTGTATAGTTCCATTTACAAATATTAGGTGTTATTCATAAAAATAATGTTTTTTATGTATAATCTATCGACAATTTTAATCCCTTTAGGCCCTCCAACCACATACTTATGGTTTATATGCCAACTTAGATATTTTGTGATGATGGAAAATAAAAGCAGGGATACTAGGGTAGCCTTATCGAAGACCCTAGGATTCAGAGAAAAAGGGGGAGGATAAGACATTGATGTGTATCACATAATTTATGTGTTGGTGGCATTCCTCAACCCAAATTATGAATTCCAGGCTAAAACCTACCTATGTGAGAATGAATCTCAAGTAAATCAAATTTTCTTTTTTGAAAGACTTGGAGTGGTAAATCTCTGAGGAGAAAGGTATATCTATATTTGTTCTTTATGGCATGTATTGACCCCTGGGCTATTCCAATGGCATCTTGAATTTTCTAGTTTTCAAGAAAAATAAACTATTGATTTAAGAATGCGAGGCTAAAACCTATGCATGTGAGAACAAGTCTCAAGTAAAGCTAATTTGCTTTGTCGAAAAACTTGGAGTGGTGAATCTTGAGGAGAAATGAATATATATATATTTTTCTTGATGGTATGTATTGCCACCTAGGCTACTTCAATGGCATCTTGAATTTTGTATTTGCCAAGAAAACTAAACTATTGATGGGATATATGGGTAGAGATGATAGGTTTGAGCTTGGAAACTATATTTTTTGATATTATTTTGTATATGCAATTAGAAAAATATATTAGACGATAATGCTCAAAATAAGAAGGGTTAAGTCTCATCCTTCATAATATAAGTAATGCATATAGTATTAATGGAGCATGTATTTTACCTAAGCATTATGATTCCTCCACCATTATGAACAATTCATTGGCTATGAGCTCCCGGAAAGCTAAGTAGAAATCCATGAGCCATCCATCTAGCATGTGGGCCTTTTCCGTTTGGAATGATTCAAATATTTCTAGTAGCTCCACTTTTTTTATAGGCTTCATCAAAGCTTCATTTTGTACATCATCTAGGAATCCATCAGAAAAGGAGGTAGATGCCATGATTTCTAGATGTTTTCTCTTGGGTGCCCTGAGTATAATTTTTTGTAATGAACCTTAATTGTGCAAGTATTGTGTTGAAGTCCACGCATTATGACAATTTCCATCAAATATTTTTCATATGATGTTATTTTTTCTTAAAGAAAATGCCTCTCAATAAAAAAAAATTGTTTTTTAATTGCACCCTTTGTCAACCAAGTTATTCTACTCTTTATGTGCCATTTGGCCTCTTTTCATGGCCTTAATATGGCTTGGATCACCTCTTCATGGAAATCCTCTTCGTGGTAAGTTCCATAGGGTGTGGTGATCCTTAGATCCTCAACATTTAATAGATCCACATATATTTACTTGAAAGGGGTTTTTTCCCAATCCTTGGAAATATTTTTAAACTTTATAAGGTTCCTCAGAAAGATATACATTGCGAGTTCCTCTTGTTCTAATGATATTTCAACCCAGTTTTTCTTTATGAGTTCCTAAAATCCTCATGTGAGAGCTAGTGTGGGTTGAATTTAAATGGGTATGGGGGTTTATTTTCACCAATGGATAATTCAAGTAGTATGTGGTTGTGATTAGATAGAGCCTCCTTCAAGGTTGAAGCTCTATATGTACCAACTCTCATGATTAATGCCTCAATAAAAACCTTACCAAGTTGCTTTGAGATGCCATTTTGACCAATGTTGTGATTTGTCCAGAGAGGTTCTATATTTAGAGGCTTTGCATCTACCAAGTGGTTTCATTCCATAATATGTAAAAAATAGTTTTCTATTGGATTAGATTAAGCATGTGTACCCTAGATTTCTATGTGAAAATTAATGAATTTGAAATCATCCCCCATGATGAGGCGGGGCATGCATAGCATAGTCAAGTTTCTCATATCTATCCATAAGAGCTTTCATCCATGGGATGGTCCATAGTAGTTCAATACACCCAATTCAAAATTCAATTTCTCAAGCATTAAGTTCCTAGAATGTGATGATACTTAAATATTTATGAGCACAAACCATATATGAGTTCCACCCCATAGTCAAACCTCCTAACTTCCCTAGTGATATGACTACCAAAAATGGCCAATGTGACAATTGTTTCTTTAGTAATTTTAAACATTGTTTTGTGTGCACAGAGTTTATTGTATTAGTAGGATGCTAGACTTATTTTTTATGACCACCCACTTTAGAAATTAGTTTTAGACTAGACCATAAAACCTAACATTGAAGGAGAGCATATTCATTTCCGCACCCTTTGGGAGTTTCTCTAATAAGGTCCCTAAATATAGTCAATTATTTTTGTTTGACTACTCTTTTTGAATTTTATTTTGTATGGGACAATATAGTGCACCCAACTTTAGTTGGAATGGGAGAAATACCTATCGATGCTTCAAACCCATCTATCTGAAGTTGTTCCTCATGGACTTGTGACCTTGTCTAGATTTGATATGTTGTAGATGGTGTTGCCTTGGATACACTGGTATTCCTAGAGTGTGAAGGGAATGTAGGAAGAGCCATCACATTGGGCTCATCATGTGTTAGAGGAAGAAAACATTATCGTAGGCCTTGTTTCCTCACTCATGTCTTATTTGTGGCATGTTGATGGAGCAATGACATTCATTGCATATGGTACTACACTCTTGCTCCTTGAGTCTAATATAATCCCTTCCAAATGGTGAATTTTTCATCCAATATCTTATTTTCCTCTTCTATTTTTGCATCCACTCCCTGCTGAGATCTTTGTGAGAATTTTGACCTCATGGAGACTTATTACATTTTTCACTTCCCTTTTGCATTCCCTACTTTGAGGGATTTTTCCCCAAATCTAGACGGTCTCATTACCATATGTGTTCCAACCCCCATCTCCCCCTTTTCATTGTATCAACATGATATCTTTAAATTCCCATGTCAATGGAAATTAGTGCATCTGAATGGAAAATTTTTGTAGTCTATGTAGATGTCTTCCCCAACATAAATTGGGATCATCTCGTAGACCATCAGTTAATGTTCATTTCCCATATCATGGTTATCGAACAATTTTTTTCTTTTGTTATATCTAGGTTATTTTTGAGGTAAGTTCCTAAGGCTATCTTTGAATATTTTGAATATTTTTGGGTCTTATAATTCCAGTGGTAGATATGGAAACCCATTGTACCAAAGTATGAATGTGCTCCCAAATTGGATCATCTTCCTCGAAACCAAGGGTTTCCCAACATAATGTTCTCCTTGTATTATGTCAATTTGAAAATGAAAGGATTGTAATCACACGCTCCCCATTTATTTTTTATTTTTTTAGAGGGATTTTTGTAGGGGGAAGGAGTCATGTAAGGAGATTTTGCAAGGTGACTTTTATTTTTTATTTTTATAGGGGGATTTTTGTAGGGGGAAGGAGTCATGTAAGCAGATTCTGCAGGGTGAATTTTATTTTTGATTTTGTTAGGGGGATTTTTGTAGGGGGAAGGAGTCATGTAAGCAGATTCTACAGGGTTAGAGGGATTTTCTAGTTCCTTTTCCAGATGCACACCCACCTAGTGCTTTTAGAAACCTTCGACTAGAAAAGGAAGAAATTGAAAAAAATACCAATTTAGGTGGCAACATGTTTGGCCTAGTCCTTCTCTGTCTCTGTCGTTCCTTCTCCTTCTCTTGGTATAGCTCATTCTCCTTCTTTGTCTCTGTCTCCTTCTCCTTCTCCTTCTTGGCCTAGATTCTTCTCCGTCTCCTTCTTGTCCTATCTCCTTCTCCTTCTCCTAGCTCCTTCTCCTTCTCTGTCTTTGTCTCTGCTCGACGCATGTCTCTGGAATGACGCAGGCTTCTCCTTCTTTGTCTTTGTCTCTAGTGCTCAACGTCTATCTCTTGGAATGAGGTTGGGTCATGTGGAATGAGGCGGGGTGTGGAATGACCGCGCGGGGGGTGTGGGTTGTAGTTTG
>ML784207.1:374959-395962 GCA_009831015.1 Picea engelmannii | reverse complement strand
CAAAGAATTGCTCCATCTAAAGTATCCATGTGATTGGGTCCTTTCCATCAAACTTCCTCATATCAATCTTAGGAACATGGTTGGTCTTCAAACCAAAGTTGGAGTTTCTCCATTCTTGATTCACCTTCCTTGTGTCCTCATCACGAATTTCATGGGATGCATTTTCACTTTTGGGTGTCTTCTCTGTTACAAAATTTTTCATTACTTCCATGATCTTAGCTTCCATTGAATCCATATTAGTATCCAACTTAGCTTCCATTGAATCCATCTTAGTATCCAACGAATCCATCTTAGTTTCCATTGAATCCATCTTAGCTTCCATTGAATCCATATTATTTTGTAGTTCATTTATGTCCCTACGCATTTCTTCACCTTCATCAAGAGTCCAAGTAGGATTTCCTGGAGGCTTATTTGGTGTAGAAGTTCCCTTTTTGGGTGGCATGTTGGCCAAGTATCACTTTTGAACCTTGATTTTGAGTTGGTTCTGCTAGAAAATATTTATTCTATTGTATCTCCCAAGTTTTGGCCCTTCTGGGTATGAAAATTTCTCTTATGTATTTCTCTGATATTTCTTCTCTGCAATGCCATAGGTCTGATCAAAATTGGATGAGCCAAGTGGAATTTACGGTAGCTTCCCCACAACTTGCCGATTTTTGGCCTTTCCAGGAGATCTCCCTTGTATAGTGTGCCCCGCACAAAATAATTGATATAAAATTCTGAAACTCACACCCAAAATACTACAGACTGTCCACAATCCAATGCAACCAGTCCCACACAATTTGAATACTCTAGGAAGAAGTTATTATTGTTTTACCTGGAACACCTTCTTGAGACTAGTCAATAGGACTAGTCAGATACCCTATCTTACACAGGGTGTAGCTACAAATTTAAGATGAACCAGAAGCTGAAATTTTTACCACAGATACATTACCAATTTCTGTAAATGGCCTCTGGAGTTCAGGGTCTGAAACGTTACAGAAAATTTTTTATAGCGAAAATTCTGCAATGACTTATTTCAGGATGATTCCAGAACCCTATCTTGTACAGGCTGTATCTCCGAAAGTATAAGGCCTCGGGAAATAAATTTTGAACCCAACGTACCTTGATCCATATTATAAATACCCTCCAAGCCATTCCTTCTGAAATGTTGTAGAAAAAAAGTTATAGTGAAAATGCCACAGTGTCTCAGATGTAGCAGAGAATCCCCAAGACCTTGAGCTCTGATACCATATGTTAAGAACCAAACATCAATATAGCATAGAAAAACCTCAGGAAAAGTACTCAATGCCTGGAAAAAGAGATAATTTCATATAATAAGCCTCTTCGAGGGGGAAACCTCCTTTTACCCCACTTAAATGTTCAATTCCAAGATGATTCAAAATGAAAATGTCTCCTTGGTATATATAGGAGACTAGGAGGTATAATTACAACTAAGGCCTAAAGCCGACATAAATAAAATAACATTACTAATTTAATATGCCCTAATTAAGGGTTAATGAGCAAGCCGGCATAAATAAAATAACATTACTAATCTAATATGCCCCAATTAAGAGTTAATGATCCAATATTAGGGCTTAACAGGTGAAATAGAGAAAAGACGTGATCATAAATTGAATATTTTCCTAGATCATTACTATTCTTGTAGAATCAAGTGATAAACAATAGTTCGATGTCAGGTTAATTGTTTCATTTTAGAAAGAGTTTGAGATGTTTTAAATATACACTCTTGAAGAGGGCTTTCAAAAGGCTAAGTTAGCACATGATATTAATAATTGGTGGAAGTGTAACAATGTTTCTGGCACTAATTTTAGTCAAAATAAGGAGGCCATTGTAAAATATTGCATGACCATGACGATGAATACAAAGAAAGTTCCATGCATGACATTAATCCGAGAAAGTTCAAATGAAATGAGGAAGAGATCAGATATAGAGTGGGTGTGTGAGTCATATTTGAGTTTGGAAACCCTCCCATATCATCAAGGAATGCAAACATTCTATCCATGTCAAATTTTAGTGCATACATAAACAATTTGATTTTTTTTCAAATTTGGCCCCATTCACAGGTCACTATTGCCCATGTCTAGTCCTAATACAATGTCTTTTAGTTGTTTCTTTTAAAATTTGTTCGAGACACACATCCCTGCATCTAGTATTGCAAGGGCATGCAATAACATCAAAAAATAAGAACTTAATAAATTGCACAAGCTTCATTAGTTATGTCTTGTCTTTGTTTTTTTCTTTCATTTAAGTACTTTTTTTCTCCATAAATAATATTCGTATGAAATCATTATTTAAATAAAAAATGTCATCTAGCGTCTTCTTCTTGCAAGCAAAATATGGGACAAAGTCCCACATTTTCAAATAGTTTCGACGAAGATTCTATAACAATGACAAACACCATGTTCATCGAAACTTCGTTGTTGCAATACTATGACAACAATGATGACATTTACGATGATGACATTTTCGATGATGGCATTACTGATCATTCCAAGTGGGAATGGATGCCTATGGGAATGAGTTTGATGGTAGTTCTCAAAGAAATTTCACAACTGAGAATCCTCCACAACTACATTTGAACCCAAAATCCGACGACATCCTCCGACACCACCCAAAACATTGGCCTTGTCGTCGGATTTTACCTTTAAAAATTGTAATTTTCTTGTTTCTTTTTTCGAATTGTCCCCGAAAGTCGTCGGATATTCGAACCATAGTCGATGTTATAATGCGGTAGGACAATGTTGGTGGCTATTTTTAACCATTCCAAAGTCATTTCCATGTATTTGACGTGTGGAACACTATAATGCTTGGACAAGTTTAGCATCACACTTGGAAAAAGTAGTTCATAAAAGTGTCATACATTTCCAACAATATAGGGCAAGTCATCTTGGTGTGATAATGAAGAATCATGTTCTGGTTGTCTTAGTTAATAATGAAGTAGTCATTAGGTATGTTTACTTATAGTTAGGTGTAATTAGTCATAAGTGGTTCCACTGTATTCATCCTTTATAGAAAGAGGGAAGGTCAAGAGGATAAAGATACAACTAAAAGAAAAAATACTCAATTGAGAAAGATTTCAATGACATAAGGATGCCACCAAAGAAATCGAACCAATATTTATGAAACAAGTGTTAATTAAATTATTAAATTACTATATCACTAATATGTAGCTAAACAATGAGCATAACATAATTTCAAATAGTTAGAAAACTAAAAAACAAACGCATGACATGATTATGAAATGATGATATAATCAATGTGAAAAATAACTTTACGATCACCCTATTTATGTAACATGTTGGACCTTGTATTTATAAGTTGTCATGTGCGAGTTGAGTTAATGTTGATTATAAACATGCTATTGATTCTTGACACCTTAAAATTTTATGTCATTTGCAAATAATATGTATAATGTGTAAAATTATTGAAATATACAAGAAACAATGTCACAAATAGTTTGATCATGTGCCAATAGGCTTCCAATATCTAGGTGATTTCTAAAAGAGAATATTGATCAATAAGCCTTCACTAAGGAGTTGCATATTCCATCAAAATATAACTTAAATTAATTATTCTATAGGATTCTTGTTTGATTGTCGAATTGTTTGTGCGAGTCATGTTTGATTTTGAATACCCTCCCATACCTTCAATGGATGCGTCTAGTCTAACCATGTAAAATTTCAGTCCATACAAGCACAAATTGAAAAACTTTCAACGTTGTCCCCATTCACATGTCACTTATATGCATCGGTTTCAAGTACATGAGAATACACACCTTATTTTTGGGTTATGATCAAATAACCAAAGATTTGATGAAACAAAATTTGATCTTGTATATTTGTAGAGGATTTAGGAATATTCATATCGAAATTTTATGTGAGATTTATGTATTAATTCATCTAGTCCTTCACATTAATTATTCTATAGGCTTGTTGTTTGATTGCCAAATTGTTTGTGTGAGTCAGGTCTGAGTCTAGAAACCATCCCGGACCATCATTGCATGTGTCTAGTCTAACCATGTCAAATTTCATTCCATACAAGAACAAATTGAAGAAAAAACAACGTTGGCCCCATTCACATGTCACTTATAAGTGGGTTCAAGTACATGAGTAGACACCCATTATTTTTAGGTTTTGATAGAATAACCAAAGAGTATTTGATTGTCGAATTATTTTTTTGAGTCATGTTTGAGTCCAAAAACCATCCCATACCGTCAATGCATGTGTGTTGTCCTAGCATGTCAAATTTCAGTCCATACAAGAACAAATTGAAAACATTTCAACATTAGCCCCATTCACATTAATTATTCTATAGGCTTGTTGTTTGATTGCCGAATTGTTTGTGCAAGTCATGTTTGAGTTTGGAAACCCTACCATACCGTCAATGCATGTGTTTAGGCTAAGCATGTCAAATTTCAATCCATACAAGCACTAATTGAAAAAGTTTCAACATTGGCCCCATTCGCATGTCATTTATATGCGTCGGTTTCAAGTACATGAGTAGGTGCGCCTTATTTTTTAGTTATTAAATATTATATAATAATGAACTAGGTGAAATAAACATAGTTGTGCATTAACCTTGCCAAGCTTCTCTTTTTTTCAAGAATTGTTTATTTCTCTCTTCTGAATGGGGCCAACCATGTGAAGGTGGAAGCTCATCTGCCCCCCCTCCCCCACATCACTCTCAATTCCCAAAAACCTGACAAAATATATGTACTAGAAAATAAATGAATGTGTTTTTTGTCATAATTAAGAAACGTCTCCTACAACATATACCGACATACTAGAAAATGACATAATTAAACTTGAACACTAATTTATAAATATACCAATACAAGTCAATAATTCTATCAATATTAAATCTATATATATATTAAGGCATACCTCGTACACTTCAATGTAATTGATCATCTTCTCCATCCAAGTCCACATTTGTATCATCCGATCTAGATTCAACATTTTAAGGATTGGCCATATCATCATCATCGTCGTCATCGATGTTATTTTCGATAAAGTCATCATCGATATCATCTTCATGAACATTGTCTCCTACATCATCTAGTTCAAATAATTCTTTAACATCTTCCTCTACATTATACTTTATTGGCCTTCCTCTTGGATCATGTCTAATAACAAATGACCAGCCCCTTCTACCTGGAACCTCTGAGTAAAATACATGTTCACATTGACTTGGAAGAACATATGGCTTTGTTCTTAGCTCAAGTGACCTTATATTGACCATGATAAATCCATTATCATGTTCAACAACAGTTCTATCAAGATCGCATTGATTTAATCATAGGTTGTACCATTTGACAACGAATAGAACTAATTTGAAGGATTTAAAGTCACACTCAATAATATCTTCCAAATACCCATAGTATCGATTTTCTGACAGTTCTGGATGTCTTTCACTTCTAGAGAAAACAATTGTCACCTCAAAGACTATAGTTATCCTAGAATAATATGTTTTCTTCGTTTCATCCAAATTTTTGATTCTAAGTTTACGACCGTTGCGCCACATAGCCTTATGGTGTTTTACCTGCAATATTCCAAACACATAAAAATGACATCATCAATTGATAATTAAGTAAATATTTTATGTTTGGAAAGTATGCAAAGAATACAAAAATTAACGTGTACATCAATATAATTGAAAATAATTAAATAGAATGGCTTATTAATATGCTTGCATGTTTATCTCTTAAACCATATGCTAAATCAATTTCCCTTTTTGTAAGATTGGTATCTCCATTGTGATGTGTTTCTTTAACCAATGAAGCCACACCTTCCCATGATAATCCTTGACCTTATTGTTTACATCGTTCAATCTGTACCTTCATCCAATCAAGATTGTTTGCGACGTATAAATGTAGTGCATCTCACTCTCGACCAATTGCATGAGAATAAAATTACAATATTTCACAAATGTATAATTAATCAACACAATATACCTTTATAATTGATGCATATTAAAAGATTAAAAATGAAATAATTAAGTACGATATATACATAAAAACCAACAGTGAAATGTATTATAATTAATCTACACCATCTAATAATTACCTTTCACCCTCCTCGATCTACAGTTCCCGATTAGGTACTCCCTTTTGAATTTTTTAATGGAATTCGGATCACGAATGCACCGATCTAAATCGATCTTAATAAATGCTAACCCTGGAAGATATTTAGTAATATACACCTTCGTCTAGTATACCATATATCCCTCCATCATAGAACCCTTATGATGTTCTCTTTGTCTAACCAAAGCCTTCAAAAATTTCAAGTGCCTCACATCCATCCACATTGACCTTATGTGTATAGGTCCACATGATTCAATCTCCTCAACTTGGTGTATGAGGTAGTGTTCTTGTGCATTGAAAAATGACGAAGGTAGAAACTTTTTCATTTCACACATTAGACGAGGAATTTCTCTCTTCCAATACTTTATATCTTATTTATGTATTTATTTAGATGACAACCATCTACAAGTGATGCAAGAAAATCATGAGATTTAACGAAAATAAACAATATAGTACATAAGTACAATTATTAAAACAAATGTCAAATATAAGTTCTACAATGGATTAAACAAACAATTTATGCATGAAAAATATCGCTAATTACCTCATGTATTTTCCAAGATCATATATAACTTGTTTGACATTGTTGTCGAAGTTGTCTAGGAGAGATAGAGGTAGAACATCATGTAACAATAAAATCGTTTCATTATTTTTTCCAAAAGTAGACAAAAAAGTACACAACAACATGAAGTATACAAATATAGAAATATATAAACCATAATAACTACCTTAAATAAGATATGCCAATCATGTNCCCCCCCCCCCCCAAAAAAAAAAATAAATAAAAAAAAATACCTTTATTTGTTAAGATATTCTTTATGTTTGAACGAAATCCTGTGGGAAATTTAATTTTTTGTATGACTTCTTTTACAGCAGTTATTTTTTGCTCCGATAATAACCATGGAAGTGAGATTATATTAATTTTGTCTCCATCATTATTTAATTCAATGACATCTCTCATTGCATGATGTAGATTTTAACCTTGTACAATATTTTACTGCAAACAGATTTTCAATAAAAGAACATAAAAGATACAATGACAAATACACACCAATACAATGAAAAATATTCTATATTCATTCATAGTGATACATTTTTTACAATACAATATACATATAGGAGCCAATGACATCCAAAACCCTAACCCAATGACCTAGATTAGTCAACAACACTAATTATTTAACTGTAAATAGAAAACCATTGTAAAAAACCATGTGCTGAAAAATCGCCAAAAATGGACACGAAAATCGAGGCGACATGAAAAACGAGGAAAATGCGACACATTTCTCGAGGAAAATTATTTTTTCTCAAGGGTGTTGTCCTCGAACCCCGACACAAAGTGGATATCGCCCCTTGGTGCAACGTAGAAGACACTATAGCTAATCGTGCAAATAATATAACACATACTCAACATTCTCCCACTTATTGTTTTCTTTGCATACAGGGGGTTACATGGTTACATAATCAACAATCCAGGGCAACAATGCCCATGGATCCTCTACACCAAGAGAATTTATCAGTGCTCACATAATTTGTTAATGAATTTGTGACATTCTTGAAAGTGTCACCTTCATCAACAACACTTTCTTTTCTTCAAACATGTCTCTCACAAAGTGATATTGAATATCAATATGCTTTGTCTTTGAATGATAAGTTGAGTTCTTTGCTAGAAAAATTGCACTCTGACTATCACAATCTATCCTTACAGCTTGTTGTACCAACCCAATACCTGGAAAAAATATTTGTAACCATACTGCTTCCATGAGTGGCTACCATGCATTGAGCTTCTGTAGTTGAAAATTCCACTACAGCCTGTCTTTTGCTCATCCAACCGATTGCTCCTCCAAACAGGTTAAACACATACCTACTTGTAGATCTCCTACGATCTAGATCTCCAACCCAGTCTACATCCACAAAGCCATGTATTTCCAACACTCTTTCCAATCCTAGTCTTCCTTGGTAGCACAATCCATAGCTAGCAGTGCCACGCAAATACCTGAAAACCATTTTTATTGTTGTCCAATGATCCTTCTCTGGTTTTGACATATACCTGCTCAAAACTCCCATTGCATGTGCAATTTCTGGTCTAGTACATACCATTTCATACATAAAACTTCCAACTTCACTCGCATATGGAACATGAGACATGTCCTCCTCCTCTTCCTATGTCTTGGGACACTGATCTGCAGATAAATTTACAGCAGCGAGAATAGGGACCTTGACCGGTTTACATTCCTACATATTAAACCTCTGTAATATTGTCTTGACATATTTTCTCTAATTTAACCAGAGTTTCCTCTTTTTCCGATCTCTTTTAATTTCCATGCCCAAAATGAAATTTGAAGAACCAAACTCCTTCATGTCAAATTTAGAGGATAAATGAGTTTTCACATCCTGGATAATCTCCTTGTTGTTTCCTATCAACAACATGTCATCCACATACAAGACCAAATAAATCAAATGATCACCAATTAATTTAAAATACACATAGTGATCCTCTTTGCTTCTTGTGAAGCTAAGTCCCAACGTATAGGTATCAAATTTTTGATACCACATCCTTGGTGATTGTTTTAAACCATACAGGGACTTTTTCAGCTTGCATACCAGCTCCTTCTTTCCCTTCACAACAAAGCCTTCTAGCTTCTTCATATAGATTTCTTCTTCTAGATCCCCATGTAGAAATGTTGTCTTCACATCCATATATTCTACTTCAAAATCAAATGCAACAGCAACATATAACATAAATCTTATAGAAGTTAACTTGGAAACATGAGAAAAAAATATCACCAAAATCAATTCCCTCAACTTGGGAATAACACTTTGCTACTAATTGAGCTTTGTATTTCTCCACTTTTCCTTCTGCGTTCAACTTCTTTTTAAATACCCATTTGTTTCCAATTTGCTTTCTTCCAGTCGACAACTCCAATAGATCCCAAGCCTCATTCTTATCCCGGGATGCCATTTCTTCATCCATGGACTTTTTCCATAGATTTCCATCCTCTGAATCCACTCCCTCCCTGACAGTTCTAGGATCATCATCATTAATAGACAAAGAAAAAATTGATCAGAAATCAGATGGAGTATACATTTCCCATAGCCTTCTTTCTCGAACCGATCTCCTCAATACTGGAGTATGAGGATCTTCTTCTTCCGATTCATGTTCTTCTGTAGAGTCTAATTCATCATCCTTTAAATCAAACTCTATTTTCTCTGGTTCTTCCTTACTTGGTAGGACTTGATGTTTAACAACATCCTTCATTTATCTAAATACCACATCTCATTTATACACAACCTTCTTAGTTTATGGGTTCCAAAACTTATAACCTTTGAGACCATCTTTATGAGCTTATAACCTTTGAAATCTTTTTATCTAGCTTACTCATGTTTTCCTTCGGAACGTGAACATAAGCCTCACAACCAAATACCTTGAGATGTGTGAGAGAAGGTTTCTTACCAGTCCACACCTCTTGTGGAGTATTTTCATCCAACGTTGATGAGGGTGATTTGTTGACCATGTAACATGAAATACCCACAGCCTCTGCCCATAATTATTTCCCTAACCCATCACCATTGAGCATGCACCTTGATTTTTCCATCAGCATCTTGTTCATCCTTTCTACAACTCCATTCTATTGAGGTGTATATGGAGTGGCCTTTTGCCTTGCTATACCACACTTCTTATAGAATTACTCAAATTCATTCCCACAGAACTCTCCACCATTATTTGTCCTCAACACCTTAATTATTTTCTCTGTTTGATTCTCAACAAGATCCTTAAACTCTTTAAACCCATCAAAGACTTCATATTTCTTCCCGAGGAAATATATCCAAGTATTCCTCGAGAATTCATCTATAAATGAGACATAGTACACATATTTTTCCAATGATGGAACCGACACAGGTCCAAACACATCACTGTGAACTAGCTGTAAAATTCCTTCTACCCTCATTGCACCAGAGGCTAATCTTACCCGATTCTACTTCCCATATACACAATGTTCACATAAATCAAAATCCAGAGAGTGGTTAGACATACCTTCAACCATACCCTTACCATGTAGTATTCTAAGATCCTTCTCTCTGATATGCCTAGTCTTTGATTCCATATCATAACCTTTTCTCCAGAGACTATAGGAGTTCTATCTTCTTCAAATCCAATATCGGGAACAATGGAACTATTACATCCATCACTAATAGTGCTTCCTTGTAGCTTATACAAAGTTCCAAACCGAAATCCCTTCGGCAACACCATTTCTCCTCGAACCATCCTGCATGTTTCCTTTTCAAATATTGTTTTTACCCCTGCATCGTCCATTTTTCTTACAAAAATTATATTTCTGGCCAATCCTGGGATGTGCAGAACACCAGGTAGTGTTCTAATCCTTCCATATATGAGCCTCAACTTGATTTTTCCTTGACCTATGATTCTAGTTGTCGAGTCATCACCTAGGAAAAAATTACCTCCATCATACCTTTCATATTCATAGAACCACTCCCTATGGGGATTCATATGAAAGGATGCACTTGATTCAACCAACCATGCCTCATGATTTGCATGTGTTCTTGAAGAAGCCAAGTACACATCCCCTCCTTCTTCCTTGGAGGTATTTTCTTCTGTAGAAGGAGATTCTTCAGATCCCTTCTTTTTCTCAACTTTGGATCTACATTGCCTCTTATAGTTCCCTTCTTTACCACATCTCCAGCATACCTTTACAAACTTTTTGGGAGACTTAGATCTTCCCTTAGACTTAGATCTCCCACTTGAGGACTTATATCTATTTATTTTCTGGGAGCATCCTCTTGCAAATAATGCATATGTGCTCTGTCCTTCCATGTTCTTCCATCTCATCTCCTCCGAAAACAAGGATGAGACCACTTCATAAAACCTCAAGGTAGTTTTATTACTACCTATGTCCACAACCAGACTATACCACGAGTCTGGTAAAGAGAACAATAAATTATTACACTTATCTTCGTCTGAAATTTTAATCTCAACAGATACTAAATGACTTACCACATTATTGAAGGTGTTCAAATGATCTACCACCGAGTCTCCATCTCTCATCCTTAGGTTATATAGCTTCTTTATTAGGAATAGTTTATTTACTAGGAACTTAGACTGATACAAATTCCCCAGCTTATCCCATAAATATTTGTTTATAGCTAACTCTGACACATTCAATAATACTAAATCTGAGAGACATAGTCGAATTGTTCTCTTTGCCTTCCGATCCAAATTTTTTCCAATCATTTGTTGAAGTTCATGTAAGTGCAGTACCTAGATCCACCGTGATCCACTGATCTCTGTCCACCAAGAGATATTCCATATTGAGCTTACACAACTCAAAACTTTTCCCATTAAACTTATTGATCTCCATTTTCGAACTGCTCACCATATATTTTCACTTGAAAAATCAATACCACAGATCTCCCACTGCAACAAGGCTTATCACAGTCCAAAGCCAAACCCTTGACCACAAAGGCATCCCCCTGAAGCCAACAAATCTCTGATACCAAATGTAGATTTTAACCTTGTACAATATTTTAATGCAAACAAATTTTCAATAAAAGAACATAAAAGATACAATGGAAATTACACACATTACATAGAGATTTTTCCCCTGTAAACCCAAACTAGGAAAACCATCATATTCTATATTCATTCATAGTGATACATTGTTTACTATAAAATATACATATAGGATCCAACAACATCCAAAATCCTAACCCAATGACCTGAATTAGTCAACAACCCTAATTGCTTTACCGAAAATAGAAAACCATTGGAAAAAACCATGTGCTGAAAAAATGCCCAGTAATGGACATGAAAATCGAGGTGACACGAAAAACGAGGAAAAATGCAACACGTTTCCCTAGTCCAAAAAAAATTCTCAGGGGCGCTGACCCCGAGCCCCCCTCAAAATCCCCAACATGCATGGCACAACGTAGTAGACACTATAGCTAATTGTGCAATTAATATAACACATACACAACACACAATTGGCTTCCTGAATGTCATTGCAAATTTTGACAATTTTTTCTTTGTCACTCCTTCCATCCAACATTCGCCATAATGTGTCAACTACATTCTTATGATATGCATTGTATAAAAAAAATGAACAATTTGTAGGTGCTCATAGTAGGGAAACCTACTGAATTGTTTGGGATAACTTCTCATTCCTCGTGGAATCACATTGACACCTTCATGATCTTGGCCATCATGAATCATTACAAAGAAATTACAAAAATCGTTGTCAATTACAATAAATTATCAAAACACATTATAATTTTTTTTCTAAAGAATTTCATATATGATGATAGATAGACAATTTGATCCGTACCTTCATAATTTCTATTATATTGCAACTTCCATAGGTGAGGTGTCATTCTTCGTGGTTTTAATGTGGTCTCTCCTTTCCCATTGAAAATATATTTTTTGGTAGTTCGATACCTATGATTCTTAGAGAGGAAGTTCCTATATTCATCAAACACCTCCTTTCTTAAACTTTTTGATCAATGAGATTTCATCTTAGGACCACAAATTGGACATGAAAATTTTCCCTTTGTTTGAAGACCTGGAAGAGATGGATTAACTATGTCAATTATAATATGTTATATATAATGAATGCATTATTTAAAAAACATGCATATTGATATATCAACTTCATAAAATTAAATACTATTAAAGTGCATGTTATAATTACATACCACAAAAATGGGTTATCCCTGGATCATCATGAATTGTCCATGCAAGCATTGCATAGAATTGAAATTTCCTTTGCCCTATTGGTCTAGAGACATCATACATATTGATGCCATTCCATAGATTTAATAGCTTGTCAATAAGAGGCTCAATATATACATTCATATATTTAACTTGGTACTTACCTAATTGATTTGAACATATATAGTACATAAATATTAAAAGCATTTAACATACATACATAATATATATGAGTAGATGAAAAAATATATATGAAATTATGCAACAAATACGAAAAATGAGATGCTACTGCATTAAAAAAACACTGTTGTAAAAAAATACCTGGAACAATAATTGCCAACATTGTATGGTCCCTCTTTATTGACATCCCTAGTGGAATGTTATTGTTGATAACAAAAATAGGCCATACTGAGTAAATAGATCACATCTCTTCAAATGGATTGACACCATCCGCTTCCAAAGAAAGCCTAACATTACGAGGTTCTTCTTTAAAGCATGTCCATTTTTCTTTCATGTCTCTAAATGCAGAACCATCTGTAGGCATTCAAAGAATGCCATCTTCACTTATATTTCATGCATGGTAATCCATAAATTGTGCTAAGTTTTTGCACCTAAACAGTCATTGCAAGCGTGGAATAATGAGAATATAACTAAGAACCTTGTGAGACACCTTTTTTGTTACTTGATCTGTTTGATATCTACTGCTATGACATTTAGGGCATTCTGTTTCAATTTCATACTGTTTTTAATATATAATATGATCATTGGGACATGCATCAATTGTTTGATACTCCATTCTAATACCTTTCATGATGGTATATAAATCTTGTTACGTGTGAGGTAAAATATTTGACTGTGGTAACACATATTCATCTATCAAGCTGCTACAACAAATTAAAAGAAAAATCTGGTTAATATAATATCAAGAATATTAACAACAAATATTTCATCCTTATTAATTTTACTCATGAACTAACAACAAAATATTTTAGAGGAACAAATATAACCTTTATCATGATCATATATATGTGATCGATGGAATATATTACATACCTTAACATTTTTGTGATTGATGTGTTTGAAAAACCATTCATAACCTTCAAGTTCATTATCAGAAATACAATAGAGAGAAGAGTTATGTTTGAGCATTCATAAAGGGGTTTGTATGCCTTCTCAAGTAGAGGTAAATATTGAACATCATCAAAGTCGTCATTTTCGTGATCATCATCATCCATTCTAACATTAAATGTATCATGAATCAATGTATTTGTACCATCACCCTCAACTATGTTATCAACATGACCATCGTCTTCCATATGATCATTAACTTTATCTTCAGTATTCACAGCCCCATGTTCCTCTGGCTTGTTCTGCAACCACATTCTCCATGTGCAGATATGCCCTAGGAAGCCTTTCCTTTATAATTACAAACCATCAAAATATATTAGTGTATATATAACAAATATAAAAAATATACAAACATTTACAAAACCGATCAATATAAAGACATATATAATGAACAACTTACCAATGGACAATATTCATGCCCCCCCTCAATGTGTCCATGTTCCCTACAATGTCTTTTAGTTGTTGAGAACTTTAATCTTCTCCTATTAAATCCCCTACATTGAATACAAGGAAAATAACATTTCCCATCACCCTTTCATTTCACTCCATCCCACAATCTAGCAAGTAATTGTCAATTTTGTTCTTGTGGATCAGAAATATTGTTATGTGACATTTTATTTTACCAAGCTTGAGTGACGATTATTGATCTTAAAAAATCAAGCTCCACTCTTCAAATATTTGTAATGATAGTAAAAAATAAAATAATTATGGTTTTTTGCAGGAAATATGGTCCTTATAACCTCTGCAAGTCATCACTAGTATAGAAAAAATGTCATACTGTTTCTACCATTCTAGGTTTTTATAAATAAATAGACGTCAGATTCCCAATGTTTGCTTATTGTTGACTGTTACTGTAATAAATGTGAGGAGTGGTTGACTAAGTGTAGGTCAAAGGGAAAGGGTCTGAGGATATTTTACTAGCGCCGAAAATCCGATGCCTTTTCCATTGCAGTAGAACAACTAGAAACAATGCCTTATTAGTC
Organism: Picea engelmannii; assembly: GCA_009831015.1. Lineage (NCBI taxonomy): Eukaryota > Viridiplantae > Streptophyta > Pinopsida > Pinales > Pinaceae > Picea > Picea engelmannii. The sequence goes on along the minus strand of ML784207.1, from coordinate 381,045 downwards.
AAATATCTGACGACTGTCGAGGACAATTCGAAAAAAAAAAAAAGCAAGAAACTTGCAATTTTTAAAGGTAAAATCCGATGACAAGGCCAATTTTTTGGGTGGCATCGGAGGATGTCGTCAGATTTTGGGTTCAAATGTAGTTGTGTCTACTGAAAAAAGAGTTATGAAATACTTGAAAGGAACTCAAGATTTTGGACTCAAGGACTCTAAGGTAGATGAATTCAACCTGATCGGATATTCTGATTCAAACTTTGATGAAGAAAAGGAAAATGGAGTATCAACTTCAGGCTATCTCATGAGTCTGGATCAACAACTGTCTCTTGGAGATCACACAAACAATTAGTCCCAACAAATTCCACAATGGAGGCATAATATGTGGCAATTGCAGAAGTGACAAAGGAGATTGTGTGGCTTAGGAAAATACTTGAATATTTGCAGGAGAAATAAGTGAATTATACTCCTCTTCTAGTTGACAATACTTCTGCAATCAATTTTTCCAAGAATCCAAGATTACATGATTGAACTAAGCACATCAACACAAAGTATCACCTGATTCGATATCATGTAGAGGCCAAGACTATACTCTCGAGACATTGTTCCACAAATGATTAAATTGTGGACATCTTCACCAAAGGTCTTGGAAAAGAAAAAATTGAGAAGTTCATAATGATGCTTGGAATCACACACACCCCTTCGGATTAAGGGGGGGAATGTTGGACATGTAATCCTTTGTGGTTGCATTACTTGTAACAATATTGTAAATATGAATAGTCGTAGGTGATAGGAAACATCTTCAGTTATGGAATACCAAGAGTGATTTATTGTGTGTTATTAAACTATCATGGTAATGCCAAATGCATCAAGTGTGGAGTTATCTTTTCTGCCATCTTGGTCTGACATCGTTAAAACCTCCTTTTGAATCGGTTTGTATCAACATTGAAGTCCATTCAACTATAGGAAGAGGATTACCTTGTTCATCTAACTTATTCAAATTTAAATGTTCAAACCATTCACATTAAAAATACATCAATAATTAAACTAAAAATGACTAGTATTTGAACATTTTGTGGTCATGAAACTCACACAATTTCTCATGAATTGTATTTTTCAAGAATTCTACATAGTGATACTTCACTGGGGGTAGGATAGAAGGAGGACAAATTTCAGTCTTAGATTTCAATATAACTCCATCCACCATTGATTCATATTCATATCCTAAGACCAAAGAAATCAAGAATATGACCTCATGCAATAATTCAACAAAATTAGAGGTTGATACATGGAAGAAATTAGGTATTGGGACATCATCACACAAATATTATCGATTAAATTCCTACTTTTTTGTGGGTAGGCCAACCATTTACTTTAGTATCCAATTCTTCTTCATTGTTAGAGTATTCAATCAATGTAAATAGGAGCATAGTTGATGTTGGGCCCGTGATATGGTTAATTTAATGATGATGATTAGATCCTTTTTGGCCAATATTATTTGTGCATTTTTCTATTTTGAAGGATTTTTGTATCAAATCGCCATAGCTCATACCAGGTACGTATGATTGATGTTTTATGATGGTTTCAAGTATAATTCAACATGTTTTAATGATCCCAGGAAAATAATTCGTGATTTGTTTGTCAAAGGGAAAAATCGCAGGTCGTTTTTGCATCCGACACTCCGTCCGCTACTCCATTCGACACTGCATCCGATACTCCATCCGACACTCCGTCCTGCACTAAAACCGTGGGTGAGTTGGCAGTTATCATATCGGTGGCCAGTGATGGGAAAATCGGAGACATGGGTTTTCCTTGTGCTAGTGGCCTCCAACTACTGAGCTTCTAACAACTTGGATTGGGTTGTTATGTTGGGCATTTATTGGCTCGCTTTGTTTCTAGAAGCCATCGGCGGTTAAGACGCATTAATTGTAATTTAATTTTTTTAGAGGAGGTCGACCCTTCCAGTGGTTGACCTCTCAACTTGTAAACTCTATAAATACCCCAATAGTGGTCAGACAAGTAGTAAAGGATATTTAATCTCTCTTTTGCCATTTTCAAGACATTTTCTCTAAAACTATGTAAAACTGTGTTTTTAATTTTAAATGTTGAAATCATGTTGCTTGAGCTAGTGATTCATCGTTGAGGAGTAGCCACAACTTGCTGGGGGGACCACCAGTGGTCTGGGTGAATATTTAGTCAATTAGCTTGTGAATTCACATAGTGTAATCGTCATTTCTTTTATTTCCTGTACATGAGTTTTATTATGTTTATTTATTGTGTAAATTGTTGTTCATAAGTTTAATTGCTTTAGTTTCTTTTGCAGGTTATTTTGAAGGATAGTGTAATTATAACATGTATTTTTAATTGATAGGAGATAGCTTGCAAACTTAGACACTAACCCCTGTTTGTAATTAGATAGTAGTTAGATTTCCTATATGTTGAAATAGAATTTAAAACAGAGTTAAAACAAAGTATTTAGTTAATGGGTTCTTTGGCAAGGTTTCAATGGATGATTAGTTGTTAGCTTTGAATTTAGTTTTTATTTGCTTATCTAGTTTGCTCAGTAGTTCTTAGTTTGCTTATCTTGTCATATGCTGAAATAGAAATAGGATTTGAGTCATATTTTTAAGAGTATTTCCCTTTGCAATTTAAATTGTTAAAATAGGATTAGTTTAATTTACTTTATGTGATTTTCATTCTAGATCTAGGTTGCAATTTTAATTTGAAGTTTGATTATTGAGTTTAGTTTTTCAGTTATGAATCTCTAAGTAGTATGAATTTGCTTACATTAGCATATAATGCAATTGAATTAAATAGAATAATGTTTTCATATTGTTGATGATTAATGCATGAATTGAAGAATCACATAGAATTTCAGGGTAGTTGATGTTTCTTCTATAATGGCCAAGTTCTCATTAGATTGCCTAATTCATACCTTTCACTTTGCTATAGAAGTCAATATTGAGTTTATTCCTCTTGAGTTATCATTAATTGTTAAATGCCATCATGATATCATAAGACACCAAATACATAACCATCAACACTATATTTGAGTTTCCTTGCTTTTGTAGATTAGAGAATAGTCTTCTTGCTTTGGTAGATTAAAGAATAGTTTCTTATTGTAGATTAAAGAGTAGTTTTTTATTACTTTTATTGTCACTATGCTTTGAATTTAGTAGATTAAGATTTCCTTTCATAAATTAGAAGTAATTATGAAGTTTAACTTAAGAATAGAGTTCACTTGCTTATTAGTTTGATTAGTTGTTTATTGAGTAATTTTGATTAGTTTACTTGTTGTATAACTTACCATAGGTTAGTTAGATGATTTCTTTCTTGTTTACTTACTTTGATAGGGTAGTTGCTTGCTTGTTTATTTTGCTTTAATAGGGTAGTTGCTTGCTTGTTTATCTACTTACTTGTTGTTTCTTATTGAATTTGGGTAGGTTAATTAAAGTAGTTTGTTGTTGTTATTGCTCATTAGATAGATTAAATAGATAGTTTGATTTTGCTTATTGTCATGATTAAGTTAATTTTCTTTAATTAGGGTTTTCATTTGCTTTCTTAGAACACTCCATCGATCCTTTGTTCAAAAGTTACTTAGGATAAATAGTATAAGTTTCTTAGCAGGGTTTGATCATTAATAGCTTTTGCTTAAGTAGATTAGCCCTTAGATAGCCCATTTCCTTAGTTAGACTATACTACCTCTAGCCATTCTTCCTTGGCACATATAGTGCTACAACTCTAAGTTTACTTACCCTAGGTTGACAATTTAATTGAGGGTTTTTAATGATTTTTTAGTGCATATAGAACACCCATCAATTGATATGGACTCGATGTAATAGCCATAATTTCCTTAGAAACATTCAAAGATATCAGGGTGTGACTTAGGGGGTTATACAGTTTTGTGCAGGATTCAACAAAATTGGGTGAATGAAAAGTAGAGGGGGTTACAACTTGATCCAATTGACATGAACATATTGAAAATTGGCTAGACCTAGCACGAGCAAGGTATCTATTCAAATCACACACCTTTCCTAAACAAACCACATAAATGCGTGTATCTAAAGCATCCCAATGCAGGTATACTAAGGCTTTAGAATCTATTGAATGAGTTACAGGGGTACTAATAGCCGAAGTTTTCTTTCATGGAGCTATATTCTACCAAACTTTCTAGCTAATCCTCCAAATAACTAGAAGCAATGGTTGGTTGACTTACTTGTTTTAACAAAAGATGCAAAGTACCTTAAATTTTCCTTTTCCAAGATAAGGACTTTCTTGAGCATTCAAGATTAAAACGATGGAGCCAACAATGAAAATAACCCTTTCCAATGTTAATTTTCCATGTATTGCCTCCTTTTAGCTACATCATGCAACAATTACTACAATTGATTAGAAATCACCTTGAAATGTGTGTATCATTAATGAAAGAAATGATGGGAAATAAATGCAAAAATAATTTCAAGGTTTCTTCATAACATAAAACCAATAGTATTTCTTAGCACTTTTAAAACCCATAAAGTAGTTTTCAAAACCATTTTTTCTTTGCTCCAATTTTTTTTGTGTACATGTGTCATCATGTGGTTTATTTCAGGGGATGGTTCCCTTGTTATCCACCAGGAACTTTCTTCTCAGAAGTGAATATGGATCATTATATCATATCATATATCCATCATTGGATATTTTGGAGTGGAAAGGATCTGATATCTAAATTAGGTGTCTTTTGCTTTGAAATGGATCTCCATAGTTAGATCACATCCAATGACAAACATCATATATTTCAGAGTGAACCAGCTCCATCAACCATCGATTGCATTGACATCGGATATCTAATTGCACCTATGAAAAATATCACCATAAGATAATAATAAAACACCAGAATTTTAAAGTGACAAGGGTTATATATTAAATTACATGATCTCATGCATAAAAAATTGATTTTTTTTACCTTGTATGAAGGCCATTACCAATAACAAAGAATTATGATCCTTACAACCACATGTAAATATAAAAGGATACAATGAGAAGGATTCAACCAAATATTGGCTACAGCAACCCCTAACCCATATAGCCCTTATATCCCCCAATCCTTATAACCTTTAACCCATACAAACCCTTTAATTTTCAACCCTTGTAACCCTAAACTTTGAACTCTTATAACTCTTATCCCATATAAATATCTAACCCTTAAACTTTATAACCCTGAACCCATATAAATCCCAACCATTACAACCCATCAACCCTTTAACCCTTTAAACCAAACCCCTATAGCCACTAACCCTCACCCCTATAGCCACCAACCCTCACCCCTTTAGCCACCCAACTATTATAAACCTTATAACAATTAACCCCTAATCCTTAAAAAATTTAACCCCTTACCCTTATAACCTCTAACTCACAACCCCTAAAATTTAATTCATATAACTCTTAATCATAGCACTTGACCCTTATAACCTATAACATACAACTACCCCTATAACCTATAACATACAACTACCCCTATAACCACAAAACTGTAATATTTATCATCATCATAACCCCTAAATTCTAACCTCAATAACCACTAACCCTTATAATCCCAAACCTTTATAATCCCTAATATTTATGTAATCATGAACTCTTATAACCTATAAATCTTAAAACCACTAATTCTTAACCCTCAATAATTATATACATGATCAATTAGATGAATTTAACCTTAACCTTTGTTGATTAAGGTTGGTTTTCATTGATGTCAACCCTTGAAGAAAGCCCCGTAGCACAAAGGTTTGGGTAATGGACCCAAGATTGTTTAATGTAAAGATGACTCATTATTGTCTTGTCATGGTTGATAAGAAGTAAAGATGGATGAACTCCAAAGTGGTCCCCTTATGGTAAAAGCCCTCACAGGAAGACGCTTTGTGGAGTAGGAGAACCCATGCTTAAGTGTGGAATAATGAGATGAAGGACAATGTATTGTCAGGTAAACTATCCTAGATGGATAGTTCTTGTCATTCCATTTCTGGTGGTATGTGGAATGTCACATAACTCCTCACGGTTAGAGAGTTATGGCCATGAGAAGTTGGAGACCCCAGGTTTGGGTAATGGACCCAAGTTTG